>CM076570.1:325948623-326297308 GCA_034641835.2 Pinus albicaulis | reverse complement strand
AGGACTTATGACTACCTACAAGATGCTCAAAAACTGAAATTATTTCCTTCAACTTTGAAGGGAGCAGCATTGAAGTGGTTTATGAGTCTAATCATTAGTTCTATTAGAACATGGGAAGACATGAAACAAGCATTTCTAGAGAGATACTTGGATTATTGTATGCCGGTTAATCATAAGGAAGAAGTGTTCAAGATGTTACAAAAAGAAGATGAAAATTTGGAAGATTTTTTGGAAAGATTTCATTACAACATAAAAAGGGCAAAAATGGAAAATCTAGATCAAGACACCTTAAAAGCTCTTTTGTTGAAAACAATTAGGGATGAATGGTTGGATATCCTAAACATGATGGGAAAAGGGGATATATCACAACTTACATTACCTGAAATATCTGAGTTATGTATCAACCTTTCCAGAGGGAAATCTAAAACTGTCAAAGGTCCAAGAGATCCCGCTCTTGCAAGGGCAAGTAAATCTGCTTCTGGGACAATAAGTAGATCAGAAATAGGACACATGCTTGATGACTTTAAATCTGATATCTTAGGGAGTCTTAGTGAACAAATAGACACCCTTAAGATACAAAACAAGAAAAAGGATGAATCTGATGCTTTGGCAATCTTTTGTCCCAAATGTAGAAAGAAACATGCCCTAAGAGAGTGTCCTTTGGATGTAAAAGTTATAGAAACCTGTGTCATTTGTTCTGAGAAACATGAGACCAAGAATTGTCCTTCTCTTCCTGGTCTCAAGGCTGTTTTTCAGGAAGAAACTCCTACAGATTCCACAGAATCTCTTAACTTTGTATCTAGAAGACCTTGGCAGGGACCTCAGACACAAAGATTCCATGATCAAATGTATAATCAACCTCCACCTTGGAATTCTTGGCAGCAACCTTGGCCCCAATTTCAAAATCAATCTCAATCTTGGGCACAAGGAACACAAAGTCCCTATGGAAGATACTCTCCATACTATTAGTATCCACCATCATATCCACCATATCCACATTTTTATCCTCAAAATCCTCAACAAAATTTCCCTCAAAATCTTCAACAAAATTTTCAACAAAATCTTCAACAACATCATCAGAACCAACCACATCAAAATCAACCACTTCCATTACCATTCCCTCAAAAATCCAATCAATTGCCAGCTCAACCCATACCAAACCCCAATAATAAGAACCCTCAGAATACATACATGATAGAAGGTCAACAATTTCCAATTTATTTAATTACTCCTCTAGACCTTAGTGATGTTCAACTTAGGTCTGGAAGGATACTTGAGAAGAGGAAACCTTCTGTGATCATACAAGAACAAGATAATTCTGAGGAAGACTCCCTACGGGTTAATAAAAGTCTTGAGGAAGATACATCCTTTCAAGACCAAAACATTGAAAAACTAAAACAAAAAGATCCAATAAATCCAACTCGAGTATTAGAGCAACCATCCACATCTACTTCTATACCTCCCTTTCCGGAAAGACTACAAATTGATAAAGGTGTAGAAAAACAAATAATGGTGCCTAATTATGATTTCTTAGATGAATTGAGAAATGTTTGCATTAAAATTCCATTATTGCAAGCCATCAAAGAAATCCCAATTTTAGCCAAAACAATAAAGGAGTTGAGTATGAAGACAACAAAGAAAAGAATAAGAGAAACCAAGAAAATTCAACTGGTAGGACAAATAGTAGACATTATGATGGGTAAGATTACTATTCCAAAGTACCTTGACCCAGGAAATCCAGTTGTCAAAATTCACATCAACGGAATTGAAATTAAAAACACACTCATTGACTTAGGAGCAGCAATAAATATCATGAGTAGACAAATCATGGACAAACTGAAACTTCCTAATCTTCTCTTTACACCCACACTATTAGAATTAGCAGATAGATCTGTGATCAAACCAGATGGGGTAATAGAAGACATTCGAGTGTCCCTAGACTCTTGGGAGTACCCTGTGGATTTCATGATCCTAACACCCAAGAATAATCTAGGAGGCCATCCTGTTATACTAGGAAGACCTTGGTTGGCTACAGTTGATGCTTTTATTAGTTGTAGGTCCGGTGATATGTATATTTCTGATGGTAGTTCAACTAAGAGATTCACTTTATATCCTCCAGCTAGGACAATTACAGATCTAGATGACACTCAATGGATAGAGGATGAAGAAAATTTACAACCACTCTTCACAATTTCAGAAATTAGTGAAGATAATAAAATTCTGAATACTCTAGAAAACTTTGAATCCTCTCTAAAACACAGACATGAATCATTTCAAGAGGGATCCAATATTGAGTTTTTGTCATCTAGGCAGATGTCTCTTCATTCTATGGACAAATTTGGCAGCTCTACAAGTGAAATTTTTCCAGGCAAAACCTTGAACATAAACAAAAACCTAGAAAAATCTCAACAAGAGGAGTTAGTCAAAGTATTACAGAGACATTCTTCTGCATATGCATGGGAATACACTGACATGAAAGGGATAAGTCCCAAGACTTGTACTCATCACATCTACATAGAGGCAAATGGCAAACCAATCAGACAGCCTCAAAGACGGATGAATCCAAATCTTAGGGAAATTGTCAAGGAAGAATTGCAAAAATTGTTAAATGTTAATTTCATCTATCCTATTTTAGATAGTCAGTGGGTTTCTCCTTTGGTAATTGTGCCAAAGAAAAATGGAAAATGGAGGGTGTGTGTTGACTACCGAGAACTGAATAAAGCTACTCTTAAAGACCATTTTCCCTTACCTTTCATAGATCAAGTATTAGATACATTAGCTGGTAAAAAGTACTTTTCATTCCTAGATGGGTTTAGTGGTTACAATCAAATCCAAGTAGCACTTGAAGATCACCAAGATAAAACCACATTTACTTGTCCTTGGGGTACCTATGCCTACCGAGTATTGCCATTTGGGTTATGCAATGCACCTGCAACATTCCAAAGGGCAGTATTAGGAATTTTTTCTGATCTGATACATGACTGTGTAGAGGTGTATATGGATGATTTCATAGTTTATGGGGACACATTTGAATAGGCTTTAGAAAACTTGGAAAAAGTCTTAAAAAGATGTCAAGAAGCAAACCTTTCACTTAGTCATGAAAAATGTTTTATGATGTTCACTGAAGGTATTGTTTTAGGGCACCACGTTTCAGGGGATGGGATTAGAGTTGATGAGGCGAAAGTTGAAGTTATTTCTAACCTATCCATTCCAAGTTGTCAAAGAGATGTTAGAAGTTTTCTAGGATTTACGGGGTATTATCGGAGATTTATAGAAAACTTCACCAAAATAGCATCTCCTCTCTTCAAATTACTCACCAAAGATTGTGAATTTAAGTGGACTTCTGATTGCCAGTTAGCTTTTGAAACCCTGAAAACCAAAATTTATGAAGCACCTATATTAAGGGGACCTAACTGGAAGTTACCTTTTCATATCTCGACGGATGCTTCCGATACAGCTCTGGGAGCAGTATTGGGACAGAAAGATTTAATTCCCTATGCCATCTATTATATCAGTAAAAATTTGACTCCTGCAGAGTTAAACTATACTGTAACTGAAAAAGAGTTTTTAGCTGTTGTTCATGCTATTAACAAGTTTAGACACTATATAACAGGCTATGAAACTTTTATTCACACTGATCATTCTGCCATTAGATACTTAATGAATAAATCAATCACTAATGGCAGAGTTATAATATGGTTGTTATTATTGCAAGAATTCAACATTACTATTCTAGATAGGCCTGGAAAACAAAACACTGTGGCTGACTTCCTGTCTAGAATTCAAAATATCAAAGATGACACTCAGGTTGAAGATCAATTTCCTGATGAATATCTTTTTGCAGTTTCTACTCAAACTCCATGGTTTGCTGATATTGCTAATTATTTAGTTTCAGGAAAATTTCCTTCAATTATGAATGCAAGGGATAAAAGAAAATTCATTAATGATAGTGCAAGATATTCATGGGTCGCTAATGAGTTGTACAAGACAGGTCCAGATTTGATCATTAGAAGGTGTGTTCGTGAAGATGAGATGCCCGAAATTCTCAAGGCATGTCATGATGAACCTTGTGGCGGACACTTTGCAGATAAGAGGACAGCCTATAAGATCCTTAATTTAGGATATTATTGGCCATCTTTGTTTAAAGATGCAAAGGAGTATGTCAAAAGGTGTGACAGTTGCCAAAGGGTAGGGAAACCTTCTCCTTCAGGTGAGATGCCATTACAACCTCGGGTACACATTGAACCTTTTGAAAAATGGGCTTTGGATTTTGTAGGACCTATTAGTCCTCCATCAAGACAAAAGAAATATATATTAGTTTGCACTGATTATGTTACTAAATGGGTAGAAGCTAAGCCATTACTTGTTGCTAATGAATCATCTGTAGTTAATTTTCTTTTTGAGGATATTTTTACTCGTTTTGGTGTCCCAAGGGAAATTGTTACAGATCAAGGAGCTCAATTTACATCAAGGCTAGTGGAGCAAATGATGGAGAAGTACAAAATCAGACATAGAAAATCTACTCCTTATCATCCACAAGCAAATGGTCAAGTGGAATCTACTAATAAGGTCATTAAAGGAATCCTAACAAAGACTGTTCATTTACATAGAAGAGATTGGGTAGATAGGCTTCTTGAAGCCTTGTGGGCCTATAGAACTACATGGAGAAACACAACAGGCCATACTCCTTATGAGCTTATTTATGGAAAGCAAGTTTTGTTTCCCATAGAGTTCCAAATTCAAACATTCAAGATGGAAGTTCAGCTAGGACTTGATCTAACGGAGGCACAAAAGCATAGACTGGAGCAAATTAATGAATTGGATGAGATCAGACAAGATGCAGTTCAGAAAACAAGTCTAGTCCAACAGCAGAGGGCTAGATGGCATGACAAGTACATCAAAGAGAAGAAATTCAAAGAGGGTGACTGGGCTCTCTTGTTTGATTCAAAATTCAAGGATTTTCAAGGTAAATTTCAGACACATTGGCTTGGGCCATATGAAATTGTTGAAATTTTTGATAATGGGGCAGTCAAAATCAAAACTATAGATGAAGAAGAGGTCACTTTTCTTGTGAATGGTCATAGATTGAAGCTATATCACAAACCACTCTCAAGAGAATAATTTTTCAAGAAGTTCCAAGAAAGCAATGATGTGAAGTTAATGAAGAAGAATCTCTCTTCTTCATCAACTTGATTAAATTTTCTGAAGCATTTCTCTTTTGAAAAATAAAAAATAAATAAAGGTATAAACATGAAAACCAATCATTGATTGGCATGTTTATACAGAAAAGATAGGGTGAAAATCAGAGTCTCTCTGACACTCTAACTTTTCCCATATTTGTTTTTACAAGCAGCTGTTACAAAAATCATAAGTTCAGTTCCATAGTGCTTATGATTCATTTCATTTCATTTCACTCCATCCACTTATTCATCCATACTCCATTTCATTCCACCATTCATATTTCACTCCATTCCACATTTCATTCATCTCATTTCATCCTCCATCCATCTCATTTTCATGTCAAAATACAAAATTTGATGTCTTGCTGAAAGTGAATAAAATATGTCATGAATTGCAGTACAGTTCTTATGTTCTTTCACTTCATTTCATAAACCGAATCCATTCCATTTCATCATCCACTTCATACATATCATAATCCATCATCCATCTTCATTCATACCATTTAACATTTCACCCATATTCCAAAAACATTCCATTTCATGATTAAAGTGCTCTAGAGGAACATTCTGCAGCTCAGTGGACATTCTGCAGCTGATCAGCCTTTCTGCAGCCAGACAGTCTTTCCGCAGCTATAAACCCTGAAGGCATCAACCAGCAGATAATAGAATTGCAAAAAAGTGACCCAGTGTATCCATGAATCAAAAGCATCAAGAAAATTATGAAGACTCCTCCAAAGGTGAACAAGAAGACAAAGGCTACAAAAATCAAATGAAAGGCAGAGGTAACAAGTTTAAATTATAATGGAATTTCATAAAATTTTAGCATAGTTTAGTTATGGATTGTTCGAAAAGGTTGTTTTAATTGTTTTTATTGATCAACACCAATAAACCCTCCACAGACTTTGGATTAAAATCTTCCATTTCAAATTTCATATCCGATATCATTTAAGCGGTTAAAAAAATGGCCGAGGTATTTGAATTCTCCACGTCTCTTAACCAAATCATTCAATGATGATTTCCTCTGTCGTCGTAAAATCCTCCGCCGTCTCTTCAATCATTAATACATTCCCTCCACCTCACTCCACTACTTCATTCCGTGACCACTGCCATAACTTCATTCTGTAGCTGGCATTCCATTCCGAAGACAGAGATATTATTATCACCGAGAGCAGAGCCAAAGGATATCAGTTTGAATAGCGTTGAGCATTGTAAACTCAGAGCAGAGCAAAAGGGTAAATTTGGAAGAATAGCAGCGTGAGAATTTGAAGCCATTTGATTCCGTGGGTATACAAAGTATCACTGTGGGCAGAGTTTGAGCATTTTTACTATAAACACAGAAGTGTAGCAGTGTGGAGTTTGAAGTCTTTTGCTACCAGAGACAGAGGTGTTGCAGTGATTGAAATTGAAACCTTTTGCTACCAGAGACAGAGGTGTTGCAGTGTTGAATTCGAAACCATTTGCTACCAAGAGCCAGAGGTATTGCAGTGAAGAAGTTGAAGCCAGTTGTCACTGTCAAACAGAGACATATCAGTCCAAAGTTCAATTGTCAATAGAGGCATATCAGCCCGAGGTTTTGAAGCTGTTACCACTATTAATCAGAGGTATGTCATTCCAAAGTTGAAGCCATTTCCATTCAGAACTTAAAGCCATTTCAATCCAAAGGTGAAAGTCATTGTTTTTGTGGATAGAAGAGTGTTAATTTGAATATTGAAGAAGCAATCATGGGTTTCATTGTAAGGACTGAACCAGTGGGTTCAAAGTATTTAGAAGGCTACCCACAATGCAAAGAAATGTTACAACAAATAGGATGGCTTCAATTTTTGGAGAAATTTAATGGCTTCCACAAGGAAGTCACTAAAACATTTGCAAGATCATTTCAAGGAACCGAAGTTGAGGTGGGTGATGTAAAATTTACTGTCACTGAAGTTTTCATTGCAGAGGCTACAGGGTTGCTCAGAACTGGAGAGAGATGGTTTAAAAATAGAGAATTCCACAATGACTCCTGGAAACAAATTTTAAAATCACCAGGTATGGATGTCGGTGTATTTAAGAAAGGAATTCCCAGTTCTGCATTGAAAAACAAATGGAGAAACATACTACTTCTTCTGCAAAAATTTATTACATGTGAGGGTAGATATGGAACATTTTATGTCTACCACATTAGACTAATGATGCATTTTCTGGGGGAAGACTTAAACCTACCATATTTCTTGCTTCAAAGTCTGAAGAAGATGGCTTCCTGTGTTCAGAGAAGAGTTCAATTTTTAGAGACAACCCTCTATCATCATGGTTTGGTCAAAATTTTGATTGAGCATCATCTAGCTAAAACAAATGATACATGGGACGATTTCTTAATAAGAAATCATTTTGAAGAAGCAAAAGAACCATCACCTGAACCACAACCTACAAAGAGAAGTAGGAAATGGAGGGCTTCAAAAGTTGAAATTGACAAGACAATCCAAGAGAGCAGTGAGGAAATCATTTTAGAGAAGTTGACTCGAATCAAGAGGCAACTTAAGGAAGAGAAGGTAATCAAGGAATCTGCCACAGAGAAAGGAGAGGGATCCTCTCAGCCTAGGAGGAGCCACAGATTAAAGGGAAAACTGAAGAAAACACTAATCAAACAAACAGGGGTAATCAATATAGAAGATGAAGAAACATCCATTGAAGAGGATGTTGAAGAGGATTTTTATGAAGGAACCCTTGAAATTGACCCTGCTCAACAGGAAATTTATGACTATGTGGAAAATTTGGAGAGAAGAGCTTCAGAAAGCAGAGAGAGAACCCCCAGTCCTCCACTGTCTGAAATAGATATATTAAGAAGGGATAGGTATGAGTTGGAATTACTGAATAGACACATCAAAAATCAGAATGAAATTCTCAAAGATCAAGTCAAGCTCAAAACTGATATGAACTCAACCTTATCCATGCATATAGACAAAGTGGAGAGGACCAATGAGAAGTTGAAGACAAGGAACAAAAAGCTAATCAGGGCACTCACCAACCTAAGGTTCAAACTTGTTATTAGAAAACCCAGAAGATCTCTAGCTTCCAGACAAAGGAGAAGGAGAGGATTAGATGTCCTTGCAGAAGCCTCTGAGTTCATAGGATAATTTGCATGAGGACATGCAAAGAGACAGCAGTGGGGGTATGTTGAGCCTCAAAATTGTGCTTTCCTTCACTTCATTTTACGTCATTTTCCCTTGTCTATTGCTATCTTAGACCCAATTGATCAATGAATATAGTTAAAATTACTTCTAGAATGATTTACATGACTGACTTGTTAAATTTTGTGATTTTTGCCATTATAAAGCATTTTGACCGGAACTAGCTGCAGAATGCAGACATTCCGTAGCTAACCGGCGATTCTGCAGCTGCCTTCATGTTTGAGTATGTTCTGGGTGGCCTCTTGAGAAAAACCGCATATGGGCATGATCCACGTCATGTCTACATGGTTCGTTGCTCATCATGGAGGAAGAAACGAATTCTGGGTATGGTTTTGAATGTGGGAACACATTTAGGAAGGAAGACTTCTATTAGGACTGTCTCAGTCCAGATGTCTTTTCCTCTTCACGCAGCCACTTCAAAGAGTCCTAACGTGATTCCAATAAGGAAAGACAGTGTTCCTGAATTGTTGCAATTATTGTTATGTGCATTTGCTTTATAAACGCTTGGGAGACCGAGAGCTATGTTAGAGATTTTATGTTAGATTTGATGCTAGATTTTGTTTAGACTCTGTGCTACATTTCTGAAGACGCAGAGTGTTATGTTCAAACTATTTCATCTTTAATGGAGTAGACCGTGTTATTCTGAAAGCGTGATTTAATTCGGAGTTGAATTCCGTCAGGTGGTAGAGGGCCCCTGCCTCTTGCACGGATTTATTTTGCGTAAATTAGATAAGTCTTCTAGCTACCTTTACGTTTTGCATTTGAATTAATAGTTGTTTTAATTAGCTACTGTAGTCGTACTCATTCTAACTCTTCCACAAGAAGACGCTCTTCCAAAAGACTATAATGATGAATGGGAAAATGACTATAGTATTGTAGGATTAGAAGTTGAATTCATAGTTGTTTTTAATCAGCTACTGTAGTTATATTCATTCTAACTCTTCCACAAGAAGAAATTCTTCCAACAGATTATAATGATGAATGATGAATGGCTATAGTACTGTAGGATTTAGTTGTAGTTTTTGTTGTTCACTATCACAGTTACACTTGTTCTAATAACTCTTCCACAAGAAGAAACTCTTCCAAGAAATTCTTAAGAAGTTCAAGACATGACCGTGATAATGAATGATTTAGTTGTGTGTTTGTACTAAGTATCATCTCTGTTCTTGCTCTTAAACGCTTGCCCAAGACATCATAATGACGAGTAGGGTATGGATATGATATCTTAGTTTTTCATTTGCTTTCAGTCTATTTGCTTACAATTGCACTTAATTACACAGTCAGAATTGTTCTACCTCTTCCAAAAGAAGGAACTCTTCCAAAATATCACTAATGATGAACAAACAGATTGTGTAACTTCATAGAATAATGCATGTTAGCATAGTTAGAATGCTCCGGAGTTTCATTGCATTTAACTCATGTTCAATTACTTTGTTTCGAGTTTGATGATGACTTATAGTTCAGCATTATTCTAGATTAGTGGCATCTTAGGTTCATTCTTAGATTAACTCATTGCACTTGCACTTCTTATTCAAATTGTCATCCATTGCACAATAAATTACTTCAGTTGTTAGGATTAACAAGACAGCCTTCATTATTCACAAACCTCTTCTTGTTCTAAAATCCCTAATTGATCTATAACCATATGAACAGAAGACAACATCATTCTAAGGCCTGAAGTACCTCTGCAATTTCCTCATCCTTTTATAAACAGAGCTCTTCCTCAAAAGACTACTTTGGAAAGAAATCAATAACTCTTGAGTAAAGGTTTTGTGACATTCAATTAAATTGCAGAATAGAGATAGGAGCTAGTTCTAGAATAGAAGATCTTATGATGATAACAATGTTTTTCCTCTAATTATGTTTCAAATCTCTAATCAAGGACAAAGTATTGCATCATTGTAAGTTAGTTGTTTCATTGTTTATTTAGAAAATTTGCATACTTAGTGATCATTTCTCAAGTTTAGTTTGTGTTTTGAATCATTTGTCTAAAATTCATTATCAAGCTTTGCTTTTATTTAGTCATAGTTTAGATTTAATTTTGCTTCAGTGTTCCCAATTGCATTTGCCATTTGCCATTTGTCATTCCATCAATTAGGCTTAACTCTGTTTTTAATCACCAGCTTCTTTCCACTAGCTTTCTAGGCATTTTTCCTGCAAACATAAAACCACCAAAAGACCAAAAACATCATAAATCATCACAAAAGACCAAAAACATCACAAAATACTACACACAACGCATTAGGAAACAAGCACCTATGTACATACAGTACACTTCACTTCAGCAGTTTACAAATCCTGGTTGACAATTAAATGAGCTCAGTTTAGGAGACTAGATTGAGACCAAACAGAAACTACCTAAAATTTTTTCCCAAGGGCGCTATCGCACCCCCTATAACACCCCCCCCCCGCGCAATGTGCATCATGCATTTTACATTGCATGGGGATAGTCATGCAAATAATATAACACATACCCAACATTCTCCTACTTGTTGTTTTATTTACACAGAGGGGGTCATAGGAGTACATGATCAGCAATCTAGGGCAAGAATACCCATTGTTTCTCTACACCAATATAACTTGACAGTTCTCATAGATTTCATTAATGAATTTGCAACATTCTTCAAAGTGTCCACTTTTTCCAGTAACACCTTCTTGTCTTTAATCATATCTCATGAACTGATATTAAACATCAATATGAGTTGGGTTCTTTTCCAGGAAGATTGTACTCTGAATTTCACAATATATCCTTATAGCTTACTATACCAACCCAATACCTGAACACAATATTTGTAATCATACCACTTCCTTATTTGCATAAGTGGTTTCCATTTATTTAGCTTATGTAGTTGAGAGTTTGTAATATTCCTTTTATTAATTTATCTAAAATTCCCAGGATTTTTACTATGGATTTTCTTCAGGAAAAACACACCATGATTTTTGTTAGTAAATTCAACCAATTTAAACAATTAAAATTCCAACAATCACAAAGTTGCAAATAATTTACGGCAAACCCCAAATTTTATTTATAATTATGAAAGGAAATTACATCAGTTTAATTTGAGAAAACATAATGGATAAATCATCAGAAAATTCTTGGTTGGATATTTTTTCCTCAAAAATTTCGTTGAACCCTCAACAACTCGACCTTCCTGGAGATATTAATTCATCCCACCAACTTGATCTTCCCGAAAATATGTAAATTCATCTCTCCTTAGTCATTGAAAACCAATTAAGAACTTGAATTGGTTCTCCCTCTTGACTAGCGAGGGTAGATGTTTCACCACCAAAACTAATCACCACCAGCTAGGGTGGATCGTTTCACCACCGAAACTGGGATTTCCACAAGGTTTCCTTGTTACGCAATAAGCTACTAGAGCCCCCAAACACTTATCAAAATATAAATAACTAATCATACCCTTGAAATCACTTCTTATTCTTCTTTTTATAGTTTTCCCCGCCCAAATACCATGGGTCTTTGAAATGCCATGGTCAATACCATGGGTCATTAAAATATCATGGATTTTATTTTTATAACCCTTTTTCATTTAATTATTCATTTCACTCTTTGATGTTTCTTTTTTCTCCAAGTGAAAATGAACAATTAAATTAATCTTCTTGGAAAGGGACACTAGAGTCCTCCCTTCCTATGATTTCTTTCCCTCAAGCAATCCAAAACCTACATATTAATACCAAGATCCCAAATTCACCTGTAGAATGCTCCAACATATAGTTTGTGTACCATCCCAACATAAATGAACTTAGCGTCACTGTCACACTTTGCTATCCCGCAAAACAACCCCTATATGTTGAGATTCAACATGATGATGAGCTTAGTGAAAAGAGTCGCCTTCACTAAGTGGGCCTGTAGGCTATTTTTGGCACAAGTCTATTTTTAGACATGGTGATCATATTTCAGAAGTTGCAGGATGCTATTTGTGGATGGTTGATAAAGTTGGAAAAATAGATGAAATTCTATTTTTAGAATATTGGGCGAAGACTATTTATAGATCGTTGATCTAAAAAAAAGAAGGTTCGATTATTACTCTTAATAATAATCCGACAATAAACATCAAATCATTCTCTTGGAGCACTTAATTTCAGTGCACAGATTTGGAAAATCAGTGGGCTGAAGGAATTACGCAATTCCTAGGGTTTACTGGTGGTTCATGCATGGAGGACTCATTTAGAACTGAAGTGGCAAAGTTATGACAGAGTTGGAAGAGTAGTTCATGGAGTTGTTATTCAGTTTAACTCAGTTGAGCTAGTTGTATCTACTCTAAATGAATGATACAATAGTGAGAGTGGAGTGAATTAATTAGTTAATTAATTCACAAATAATAAACTTATTAATCAACCGAACAATGACAATACAACAGTTAACTACAGTGCATGTTAGTTCCAGTGGAGACCTAGTGGAGAGATAGGTGAAAGGGCAAGATGGACTATCTGTTGTGACTATATTGATGCATTGATTGCACCACACACACATTGGAGTTTCCAATGAGGATTGCGCAATCAAGGCAAGGGTAATTTGAATTCATTTAGAGCTATTCTTCAGTAGAGATTGTGCAGCGGAGGCAGGATAGCAGGTGGCAAGAAATCGGTGCATGGATTTGCAGATTTCTTCTGATTAGTGTGTGACGATTGATTGTACTAAGAGCTTTATGTACTAAGATTTATATGATATTGTTACATTATCTCCATGATACATAATATATGATAGTTTGGGTTTTCAGCTTCAGGCTTTCCCATTAAATAATTGTGTTATGTGCGATTGTTTTATTTATGCTTCACATGTGTTTGTAATTAATTTTCTGCAAAAGATTAACGGTGGAATGATTCTGTATTTTGCAAGAAGTTAAATATTGTGAGATCAGGGGAAACTAGATGTATGCATGCTTAGTGTATACTAATTTCTACATGGTATCAGAGAAGTGTTAATTCTTAAAGATTGCAATTGTGAAGAATTGTTGAGTTTGTGTTGGTGGACAATTCGAATTTGCTATAGAAAATTCTTGGTGCAGAAGTTTAGTATACATTGGAATGTCTTTCAATGGGTTGCGATTGGAGTATGCCCTTGATGGGAGCTTGAATTACATAGCCTGGAAGGATAGGATGGAGGCGGTGCTGGAGGATAATGGACTGAAGGAGTTCATCGATAGCGATGTTCCTAAGCTGGGATCTAGTGATGTTGCATTACTTGAAGCATAGAAAAATAAGATAGAAAAGATAAGAAGAAATATGTTGGAAGGTGTGAAGGATAATATTGTGTCCATCCTTTATGGGAAAGCCACTCCATTCTTAATGTGGAAGGCTTTGACATATTTTTTCCAAAGCAGCAGCAACCAGAGGAAGTTGGCGCTGAAAGACAAGCTCAGAAAAATAAAAATGGAGAAGGGCGACAATATTCCAAAATATCTCATGAATTTTGTCCACTGTAGGAATGAAATGGGAAGTGTGGGGATTACTGTTGATGATAAATACTTGGTGAGATTGGATCTCCTTGGGCTTTCGAAGACTTGGCATAGCTACGAAGACTCTGTCAATGGACGGGAGAAACTGTCAGGATGGGGGCGACTTTGGTCGGATCTTGTGCAGGAGGAGATAAGGCGGGGTACCAGGGATGGCTCTTCAGCGAAGAATGAAGATGAAGAGAATTACACTTTGGATGCCAAATAAAGGAAAGGGAAGGGGAAGAATTTTCCTTCAAAATCCGATGCTAAAGGCAAGAAGCAGGATTTGTCCAAGGTGAAGTGTTTTCACTATCACGAACATGGGCATTTCGCCACTAACTGCCCACAAAAGAAGAAGAACAAGAAGGTTGTTGGAGATGCAGCTGGAGAGGCCTTAGCCTCACAATTTGAACTTGATTTCTCTTTGATCGCATGCTTGGTTTCAAGCTATATGGGATCGGTGTGGTATCTTGATAGTGGTGCTTCTTTCCATATGACAGGAGACAAAGAGTTGTTTAGTTTCTTGGAGAAGGACCCCCAGATGCATATAGATATGGGCAACAATGGTCGATACAGTGCGACCGACATTGGGACCATTACCTTTGAGAGGGATTCCGGTAATCCATTATTGTTGAAGGATGTTATGCATGTTCCAGGTCTAAAGAAGAACTTGGTCTCAGTCGCAATGTTGGAAGACAAAGGTTATGATGTTGTTTTCAGTGAGGGAAAAGCTTTCCTTCAACATAAACAATGGGTCCTACCAAGAGGATAGGGATTCGAGTTAAGAATCTCTACAAGATAGAGGTAGATGGCTGCGCTGCAATGGTGGGCAAAGTAGAAGAAGTGGTGAGCCGGGATGAGGGAAAATTATGGCATAGGAGATTGGGCCATCTTCACCATGGCTCTTTGAAGATTTTGCAGCAGATTTCTACTGGAATTCCCAAGGGTACTCTTGCGTAGTCAGATCAGTGCAAGGGATGTACTATGGGTAAGTTTGTGAAGACCACCTTTCATGAGAAGGAGAACCATGCTTCGGTGATCCTGGAGAGGATTCACACAAACGTGTGTGGACCTTTCTCGGTTGCTTCAACAACAAAACACAACTATTATGTTATATTTGTTGATGAATATTCTTGTAGATGCTGGATCTTCTTCATGCCAAAGAAGAGAGAAACGTTCTCAAAGTTCTGTGAGTTCAAAGCATTGGTGGAGAAGGAGTCGGGGAAATAAGTGAAAGCTCTACGTAGCGATAATGGTGGTGAATACATCTCGTGCGAATTCAAAGACTTTTATAGCAAACAAGGAATTCAAAAAGAACTCATAGCGCCTCATAACCCACAATAGAATGGGGTCATGGAGAGGAAGAACAGAATGATCGTGGGTGCTACACAAGCGATGCTGCATGACCAGGGCCTACCGATGCACTTGTGGGCAGAAGCATGCAACACTTCAGTTTATGTGCAAAACCGTTGTTTTCATAGAGTACTTGGCATGAGTACACCTAAAGAAAATTTTATTGGTAAGAAGCCTGATATTTCTCATTTGAAGATTTTGGGCTCATCTGTTTACATTCATGTGACAAAGGATGCCAGGAAGAAGCTGGAGCTGACTGCAGAAGTTGGGACATTTGTGGGGTACACAAAAACACCCCATAATTATAATGTGTATTTTCCAGACAGTCGGATGTCTGTGGTGTGACGAGATATAAAATTCAATGAGGTGAAAGCCATGAAGTTGTTGCTTGAGAGGGAGCTACACTTGCATGCAGAGGAGGAACATCTTTTAATAATTGTTCTTTATGTTTATGATTTAATACTAATGGGTGATGAGCAATTGATACACTCATGCAAGGCAGATCTTGCAAAGGAGTTTGAGATGAAGGATTTGGGCCTCCTTCATTATTTCCTTGGATTGGAAATATGGCAGCGGGAAGGTGAAATTTTTGTGTCTCAAGGCAAGTATACCCGGGAGATACTGGAGAAGTTTCACATGCAAGGCTGCAAGCCTATCAACACTCCTCTTCCAAGAAATTGGAGGAAAGAGGATGCTACATCAGCAGAGGTAGTGGATGCCACTGTTTATCAACAGTTGGTGGGTTCGGTCATGTATTTAGTTAATACAAGACCAGACATATTGTTGTGGAGGTAAATCCCCTCTGTGGACAGAGGAGATCCCTACTAGCCCATATCGGGTCTAGCAACAATCAAACATGCTACAGTGCAGGTTCCTAATTGCAAATAAACCGACTTGCGAGGAAGGCTTACCTGGAATCCAACGCTGTTGTTTGTAGAAGAGGTGGTGCTCCCGTTCCTTTGCCCTGGCAGATCACGATCCTCACGATCTCCGTGATCGGACACCTGCACATGCAAGAAACAACACAAACGCAAGCATAAAATCTAGTATATACAAATATATGTCAGTCGAAGAGGACATAACTCATGAACATAATCAAGAACAAGAGTGGAACCATAACCAATAGTGCTAATAGTAGAGATGATGTTAATAATGCGAACTATAGCCACGTTGATTTCCTCAAAGCATCGTCGCAAAAAACATGTCTCAATAAAGTCATTATGATGGACAAGCCTCTCTCTCCTGGGATACTGGCAATAGTCTCCTCGTTTGGATTTGGCCTATGGAACAAGAAGGCTATCAAGTAGTAAAGATAAGGATGTGAAAGCTCTTTTGGGAACTCAAGATTTGCTTGCCATGGAGATGAGCAAGCTTTTATAGAAGGAGGAAGGGGATTTGGGATCCCTATAATTATGGGATTGGCCCTATCATCAAGGAAGCTTCCATGAGAGGTGGCAAACCACTTCCTCTCTATGGAAATCCGTAGCCAAACCTCCCAACTCAAGATAGAAATCAATCCAGGAATTTGTTAGGATGAAACTTCCGCCACTTATTTAAAAAAAACACCTCTTAATATGGTTGGCGCGGGTGCGGCTCTATGAAAAAGCGCAAATTGGCACGCCCTCTTTGGAGGATTTCCCCCCCTTGGCGCGAGGGCTGAACTGTGGAACCGCGCCTATGGAAAAAGAGCTATTTTTAGGGTTTTTTGCAGGGAGATGTCTTCAGGGAGATGTCTATTGGGTCCTGGAAGTCAGGACCCAATGCCCCCAGCACCTGATGCACGACGGCATCATCACTGAGCACAGGCACGGGGTAGGTAGCCACATAGTTGACCTGCGGTGAGGCAGATACAACGGGTGGATAAAAGCCAAGAAGGGATGATGGCGGGCCAGTCGCCACATCAGGACCAAAGAACGAAAGTTGATCAATGGTCACAATCCGTCCTTCATGTGGAAAATAGACCACACGAAAAAGGGAGGAGACAAGCGCTCCCATGGCATAGCTGTAATCGTGCCCCAAGAGCAGATTGAAATCCAAGGGGCCTGGAACAACCATCACGTCCATATGGATGGTTTTACCTCCCAAAGTAATAGGTAACCTTGGGAGGATCCCTAATGGTTGACTCGTTCTTCTATTAAATGCCAATAGATTCTGTGTAACAGGCGCAAGAGGCGGTGAACCAAAAGTGTGCCAAGTAGTTGAGGATAAAACACTAACAGACGCACCTTCGTCTATAATGGTGCTGGGTATGACTAGACCAAAATCCTGTACTGTGATCTCGAAAGGCACATAAGACGGAAGGTGGTATCCTGCAAATCGATTCCAATCAAAGGAAGCGACCAAACTACTCGGAGGGGCTACCATCGAACTGAGATGGTATTCCCCTGGTGTTACGAAAGAAGAAGGAGCATCCTCCACGACCTCCATCTCGAAGGTGGGAGGGGTATCCTCCGGGACCTCCATCACGGGAGGCGGAGGAGAAACTTCTTGAGGTATAGGGGTAGGAGAATCTTTCTCCAAGTCCAAGGAATCTGAAGAAACAAGAAGAACCTGAGGGATGTGGGGTCCACTCTCAACGGAAAAGACCTGGTGCACCGTAGACGGGGCCAGCTCGACCGATCCCACAACCAATGGTTGGGCAGGAACGGATTCCTGAATCGGAATTTCCGGGGGAGCAGGATCGACCAAGGATGAATCTTGACCAATCGTAGGATCAACTGGTAGAGGACTGAAAGACAGCTGCTTATAACCAGCCGGGAGGCATGGTGTAGAAACAAATGAGTTGTCCAAAACTCGCTTGGCTTCATCCATATACAGAAAAAGGTGAATGGCATGGTGCCCTTCACACAACTTACAGGGATTGGTAACCTTACCCTGCTTCTTAGGAGCCTTACCAGCACCAGTTGAAGACGTGCCCCCAACCTGACTTCCGGAAGCCAAAGGCAACGGTGGACGACCGCTGGACCATTCTTCAAGTACCTTGGGAATGCCAGGGCAGTCTCGAAGAATATGGTCTCCCATGCACAACATGCAAGGGAACTTGACTTTCCGTGGAGGGTTGGAAGGTTTATCAAGAGGAGACTTCTTAAGCACAATAGCCGCAGAGCTAGCCTCTCCTTTATCGGACTTCTTCTTCTTTGTCTTCTTCTTCTTCTTCTTAGCCACCCGGTTACTCGAATCCAGAATTTCACCAGGCGAAGTAGAAGAGGAGGACGCAGAAATAGGCGAAGAAGGGGAGAGGTCCACCTTGGAATCAACATGATGTTGTTCAGGCGGAGGAACTGATTGAACAGTAGCTGAGACATTCGAGACCACAGAGGTTGAAAACAACCAAACAGGCAACCCAACAGTTAACCCAGGAAGGGACAACATTGCCATATAATGAGCACCAACATTTCCGAAAGGAGGAAAAGGACCAGGATTCCCATCGGAGGGGATTCCTTGGTTGGTGAACTCCGGAAAAGTTTCCATTAGAAACAACTTTCAGAACAACACCCTAAGGAAACTAACTTCAACCAGAAATATTTCGTGAGCAGTTAATTTTTAAAACATTGAAACAAAACTCTACCGTTTCATCTTTTAAGAGTCGAGAAACAGGAAAAAGGTGACTCTATCGCTTTCAGATTGGAAACAAGCGTGAAAGGACAAGCACTTGATGACCTTTTCAAATTTAAAGAGTCAGAAAAGATCGAAATGACTACTCAGGAATGCTAGGCAAAGGGTGTACCAAATAACTGTGAACTGCAATATACACCTTGGTTTCAAAATGAAAGAGAAATCAACCAAGGACTTAACGTACGTGCAGGCAATCTCCCCGAAGGCTGTGTCCGGTGTATCACGGATATAGGGCGGCAGACTCGGTTTCATATGGATAAAGGATTGAAACCTAGTGGGGTCTCCCTTTATATATGTGACGGTATGGGGAGCACAAGTCCGTACTAGTGATGTCTAAAGCCAAGAGGCGAACGACAGCTACTAGGTTTAACGACGCCGGAACACATCTCTAACCTAGACCTCTAAATGTTTCATTAATGTTTCAATGCTTCCTTAGGTAAATTGAGTAAATTTTATGGTTGATCTTCAATTATGTTTCGGTTTCAAGGCCCTACCGTATGTCATATGACAATCTCCTGTATGCAGCTATATGAGAAAAGAAAACTTTTCAATTCGATGAATGCTATCTAGTTAAGGGAAGAGCTTCAAACAATGATGCAACATAAAACAACACTGCAAACGAAATCTTTTCCAAACTATATGACTTTCACTATCCAAAAGTAATTTCAAACATTCAACGATGCGAATAATGCAATGTAATCTATGCAAAATCCTCTTTTTCGAAAACTATGCAATTGTAATCTATGCACAATTTCCCTTTTCTTTTTGAAACAATAAGAATGCACTCAATGCATTTTCCGATGAAATTAGAATCTACTTAATGCATGCTTTTAATGAAAGAGAATGCACTCAAAGAAATTTTTAGCTTTCAATCATTAAACAATGTGATCTAAGTTCAATGATAAATCTCAAAAGTACTTTTCAATGCAATGTGATCTAATGCATTTTAACAAAAAGAACACTTTGAGATGAAAACTAAATAAACACAAATCTTCTTAATGAAGGATGAATGCAAAAGAGATGTAAACAAACACTAAGAATGCAATCGTTGTTTCAAACACTTTGTAACGAAATCCCTCAAAAGGCGACAAGACATATGAGGTCAAACACAAAGAGGACTTCCAAAGCAAGAGATCAAAACAAGGCATTCATTCCCTTTTACATCAAGAAATCATGGAGAGAAGACATTTCAAACAATGAGCAATGTAATCTATGCTCATATAGAGAAAAGACCAGAAGGGAAAGACACACTGGTGAAGGATTCAGGGAAAAAGTCTCAATTTTCACACACCTTGAAATTGGCCCGACTTTGTCATTGACAACTAGCGCCAACTGGCGCGACTTGCTCACTGACAACTAGCGCCAATGCCCAATTGGCGCGGGTTGCTAACTGACAACAAGCGCCAATGCCTGAAAATGAAAAAACAAATAATTTCTCCCAACCAAGACCAGACTCACCACTTCAAGCAGAATCTCCAAGACTCAAATGAACCATGTGATCTAGGCTCAAAGCGAGACAGACACAGATCAAGCTCAGAAAGCTCAAAACATAGTAAACCCTAGTACCTTACAGGATTGGCGCGACTATAAGGCTGAAACCAGCGCCAGAATAGAATTGGCGCGGGTAATACACTAGCAACCTGCGCCAATGGGCGCGACTGTCAAGCTAAAAATCGCGCCAGTCGAGTTTCCCAGTCAAAAATAAAAAAGAGCAATCCAACAAGCAGACCAGTGATAATCAAGCTATCCAAAAGCCAAATTCACAGAAAGAGCCAGCCCAAAGAGCTGATCAAGCAAGCAAAATCAAGAATCGACCGAAAAGAAAAGACAATGCTCCAAGTGTTCAGTTTACAAACTAAACCGGAGATTGACTGAAGCAGCTTTGATCTACTTCGCAATTGCAGAGAAAAAGCATTTCGAAGGCTATCTAGCCAACTTCAGGCTCCGTCTATAGCTCATAAAACGAACGACAACAAGCCAACGATCCCCAGTGGAGTCGCCAAATTGTTGAAGAGGTTAATCCCCTCTGCGGACAGAGGCGATCCCTACTAGCCCAGATCGGGTCTAGCAACAATCAAACACGCTACAGTGCAGGTTCCTAATTGCAAATAAACCGACTTGCGAGGAAGGCTTACCTGGAATCCGATGTTGTCGTTTGTAGAAGAGGTGGTGCTCCCGTTCCTTTGCCCTGGCAGATCACAATCCTCGCGATCTCCGTGATCAGACACCTGCACATGCAAGAAACCACACAAACGCAAGCATAAAATCTAGTATATACAACTATATGTCAGTCGAAGAGGACATAACTCATGAACATAATCAAGAACAAGAGTGGAACCATAACCGATAGTCGCTTATCATTAAAGAGTCAAAAGAAGAATACAACCATAGCTTCGACGCAGCACTCTCCTTTAGCGGGTCGTCAGCACAACATGTCTCAATAAAGCCTGTCAAGGATGGGACAAGCCTCTCTCTCTGGATACTTGGCAATAGTCTCCTTGCTTGGATTTGGCCTTAAGGGAATCAAGAAGGCTCTTGCAGCATAAGGATGTGAAAGCTCTTGGGAACTTGGAGATTAGCTTGCCATGGAGATGAGCAAGCTTTTATAGATGGAGGAAGGGGAGTTGGGATCCCTATAATTATGGGATTGGCCCTATCATCAAGGAAGCTTCCATGAGAGGTGGCAAACCACTTCCTCTCTATGGAAATCCGTAGCCAAACCTCCCAACTCAAGATAGAAATCAATCCAGGAATTTGTTAGGATGAAACTTCCGCCACTTATTTTTAAAAAACACCTCTTAATATGGTTGGCGCGGGTGCAGCTCTATGACAGAGCGCCAATTGGCGCGCCCTCTTTGGAGGATTTGCCCCCTTGGCGCGAGGGCTGAACTGTGGAACCGCGCCAATGGAAAAATAGCTATTTTTAGGTTTTTTTGTAGGGAGATGTCTTCAGGGCAATGAAAGCTCATCTTCAGAGGGATGCAATGAAAGTATTTTCAAGTCTTGTCTCTGCTCACAGGTCACGGAATGAGCCCTCCAACGTGCGGGATGGGGAATGGTAGGGACGGTGACAAATTGCTGTGTAACACATATGCTATGCAGTGAACCAGCTTTCACAAGCGATGGTTAAGCCTACCAAGCTCTTTTGGAAGGTGGGCAAGCATGTCCTGAGATATCTCAGGGGGCACATTTGAGTATGGTTTATGGTACAGACAGACGGATGGGGTGAAGTTTCATGGCTTCACGAATGCAGATTGGGCAGGCAGTCCAATAGACAGAAAGAGCACATCAGGAGGGATTTTCAGTGTCGGATCTACGATAGTTTCTTGGTACAGTAGGAAACAACGATTCGTGGCACTCAGTTTAGTGGAAGAAGAATACATGGTAGCAAGTCAAGCTACATGTGAGGCTATCTGGATGAGGAAGATCTTGGTCGGTTTGTTCGGTTCACATTTAGATCCTACAATGATACATTGTGATAATCAGAGTTGCATCAAACTCTCGGTTAATCATGCATTTCATGATAGATCTAAACATATTGATATCCGATATCATCATATCAGAAATTGTGTGCAGTGGAAGATCATGTTGCTTCAGTACATTCCTACGGAAGATCAGGATGCAAATATTCTGACGAAGGCGCTCACCAAGAGAAAATTCGAATACCATAGAGGCATGATCGGGGTGAAGGATAATTCCTATCTTGTTGAGAGGGAGTGTTGAGATTCAACAAGATGATGAGCTTAGTGAAAAGAGTTGCCTTCACTAAGTGGGCCCGTAGGCTATTTTTGGCGCAAGTCTATTTTTAGACTATGTCTATTTTTAGACATGGTGATCATATTTTAGAAGTTGTAGGATGCTATTTGTGGATGGTTGATAAAGTTGGAAAAATAGATGAAATTCTATTTTAAAAATATTGGGCGAAGTCTATTTACAGATCGTTGATCTAAAAATACAAGTGTCAATTATTATTAGCTCTTAATAATAATCCGACAATAAACAACAACTTATTATATTGGAGCATTTAATTTCAGTGCACAGATTTGGAAAATCAGTGGGCTGAAGGAATTACACAATTCCTAAGGTTTACTGGTGGTTCATGCATGGAGGACTTAGTTAGAACTAAAGTGGCAAAGTTATGATAGAGTTGGAAGAGTAGTTCATGGAGTTGTATTCAGTTAAAATCATTTAGACTCAGTTGAGCTAGTTGTATCTAGTCTAACTGAATGATACACTAGTGAGAATGGAGTTAATTAATTCATAAATAATAACTCAGTAATCAACTGAACAATACAATAGTTAACTACAGTGCATTTCAGTCCCAGTGGAGACCCAATGGAGAGATAGGTGAAAGGGAAAGATGGACTATCTGTTGTGACTATAGTGATGCATTGATTGCACCACACACACATTGGAGTTTCCAATGAGGATTTCGAAGTCAAGGCAAGGGTAATTTGAATTCATTCAGAGCTATTCTTCAACAGGGATTGCGCAGTGGAGGCAGGCTAGCAGGTGGCAAGAAATCGGTGCATGGATTTGCAGATTTCTTCTAATTAGTGTGTGACAATTGATTGTACTGAGAGCTTGATGTACTAAGCTTTGTATGAGATTGTTACATGATCTACATGATACATAATATATGATATTCGGGGTTTTCAGCTTCAGGCTTTCCCGTTAAACAACTGCATTATGTGCGATTGTTTTATTTATGCTTCACATGTGTTTGTAATTAATTTTCTGCAAAAGATTAACAGTGGAATGATTTTGTATTTTGCAAGAAGTTAAGTATTGTGAGATCAGGGGAATCTGGATGTATGCATTCTTAGTTTATACTAATTTCTACACTATAATGTAAACCATCCTTCATAAAATTCCAGAGATCCCAAAGCCACATTGGGAAACTGACATTCCTATCACCTAAAAATTCTTCGTTGCAAGCATTTCTTACTCTATTATCTGAACGATTTGTCTTCCTCCCTTGAAACATTTGAAGTCCTAACAAGACAAGTGTTTGAACTAATTTCTTATCAGTTCTTGCCTTTTGGTACTCCAAAGAAACCAATAAACCAATACCTTGATACCATCATCCAAATCATGAATTAAAACAGGAATTTTTCTCACAACATATGTAAGCAACTTCTAGGATGCGTCTTATGCAAAGTATTTTTATGATTTCTCATACATAATAGGACCATTTTCAGCTAATTAATTCAACAATGAAAAATGTAGCTACGAGCAACATGCCAGGATGTGCTACAAAAGACCAACTTCGAGATCAAGTCACAAACATGAGAGCTTGACTTATAGTGCTGAATTGAAGATACATAACAAAATTTAGTTTTTGAGTATTTTCTTCATTGGGAATATGACGACTAGAAACACAAAATTTTCTTGGGAAGAAATCTATCTTGAAGGTGGTCCAGATGAAAATCATCATTGCTTGGTAACTACCAATAATAATGCATGTGGAAAAAATTTCTGAAAGGTTCTAGCTATCTAACTAAAGTGATGTTTTCACTGTGTCTTTTGGGATTGTCATTATGGTACCATCATTTAATATAACAATTATAAATACCATGAATGAGGGAAAGTCAAACTTCCATAGTAATGCCAAAAGCATGAAACCAACCACAATACATATCGTTATCAATACATCATATAATGTAATTCTTCATGCACTAAAAGATTGCACAATTTGTTAACACAACATTAATGATAACACTCAAGCCAATCTATGCGAGAACAATATTAGATGCACTTCGTGTTGCATATGTTGCATCTGCATTAGAAATTCCAATATCGGCCTTCTTAAGTGCTAGTTTATCATTGAATCCATCTCCATTCATGCTACAAATATGTTTCCACGCTTGAAATTGTTTGTGACTATATCATATTTGTGCTCAGGGAAGACACCAAAAAAACCATCATCCTTCTCCATTACATCATCAATTTCTATAGCTTCGATAGTGTCATCTTTAGCCTCGTCTAATAATGATGATGATGGATACATGTTTGTACCCATCCCCAATTGACAACATGTCTCCTTGCCTATAGATAGATGATCTCCTGTGAACATTTTAACACTCACACCAAGGTTGAGAGCCCTTCTTATTATTTTATCCATTATCTATGCTTGGAGGATCAAAAAGTGATCAGGTGCTCCAAATTATGCTAATAAATGAAAGTTTTCATAATGGAGTGCAACCTGAACTACTGTGTAGATCTCGTCGTTATGAATTTGGCGCAACTCATTTTGCAGAAAACTGACACCATATGCTTCCAGAAACATGTTCTGTCCACTTTGTCAAATAAGTAAATTTTTGGAAAAAAAATTGCAGGGATAGCCTAGTTAGCAGTCTGTACTACTGATTGGGCATGCATAGTTGCAGGTTGACTTGGTCAACAGATTGTCTTCGACGAATGGAATTGTGCCAAACTTCACTGTTTGGTTTGTTTGAATTGGCAGTGTTTAAGTGAATGTTTTGGAGGCCAATAGGCACCAAAATTATGGTAAGGGTCAAACCGCACCCCAAGGGGGTTGAAAAAAATACCTCACTGCCACAAGCCTAACGCATTGCCACTACACCTGCGCTTTGTTCCTTACATTACTATGGAATCTGCATAGTTTTTTTTTACATATAACTTGCGTCGTGGTCTAGCCATAGCCTTGGTCACCACTGGGGGAGGGACCTTGTGCTGGAGGCTAGCCCTATGCCCCACCCCAACGGTCACTAAAAATGAACCGTTAAAGTTTAATGCCAACACCGCCATGTGTCCACAATAGCGAATAATGTCGATGGTTAGCAGATTAATCGCACGACAATTTTATTATTATTATATATATATATATATATATATATATATATATATATATATATATATATATATATATATATATATATTGTATTAAACCATATGTTTATGGTTTTAAATCTGAACTTTAGGCCTTAACAGGAAAATTGGGGCGACAAAAATTTTGCCCAAGTTTTGGGAAATTTGGCACCCAGTTAGCGGAATTATGGGTGGATTTGTAGGTTCGATGCCTGATTTGGTGGAAAAAGTGGAGCGAATACTGCAGAAGCTAGGGGAAGTCATAACTTGAGGAGTTTTTGACCAAATTTGAGGCAAAAAGAGGCTACACAGGAATTTGTGGGAATTCTGGAGCTGATGGAATAGGTTTTAGAGCTGTTTGAGCATTGTAAACACATGCAATCACACTTTTGAGCATAATATAAGAGGGAAATCCATTGGAAGCTGGACCAAGGAGACGTAGCCCAGGCGGGGTAAAATCCTTCATCATGTGTTGTTGTGTTATTGTTTATGGTGATGTTCATGTCTGTTATATGTTGTTGTTCAATGTTTTGTTTATGTTAATTTGCTGAAGAAATTCACAAAAAACTCATGTTTAACTTGCAATTTACCTCATAATCCTCAAGCACTTTGTTTATATTCTGAATTGGATCTTAGCACATCAAACACTAATATTCCCATTCAGATCAAGTTGGTATGAAAGAACTAGGTTTACATGTGCAAGGAGGATTTAATTTTTTTGAAATTGATTAAATGCTTACAAGGTTGAAGCTTAAGAGAGGAGAAGGAAAGCTTGTGGGTGCAGGTTCTCTAGTTGGAGTAAGGAGAAGGAGGGTACAATTTCCATAATCTCGACCACAAGATTCAACTCCAGTAGCAGTAGAGGATTAAGTAACAATTTCTCATGAAGGGGGAAATGATAGCATATCAGAGGATGAGAAGGCTTTTAGGAAGGCTTTCTTTGACACAACAAAGATGGTGAAGGTCCTCTATGAAGAGAGGAATACAAGGTTTCAGGGTGAAAGCTCCAGGCCTCCAAGAGGAGAGGGTTCTCCAGGATGAGGAGATAATGAAAATGGTGATAAGCCATCATCTACTCCACCATCATCCTCACCACCATCTTCACCTTAATCGTCATCCTCTTCCACTACTACCAGCCTTACTCATACTCATCAACATACCTAAAATGGAATTGGTAAACAACCCTTGTTAAAAATTGATATTAAATTTGAGTTGACTATGTATAATGGTGAAGGGAATGTAGAGAAGCTTGAAAATTGGTTTCGTAAGTTGGAGGTTTATTACAAAATTCAAAACCTTCAAGATGATGATACATAGATTCAACTAGTTTCCTTGAGACTGGAGGGTGCAACACTGGTATGGTGGGAATCCAAGACACAAGATGAGATTAAAAAACATGGTAAGATCTCACTCTCTTGGTCTAATTTAATTATTGCAATTAAAAGACAATTTTACCCTCTAGCATATATGCAAAAAACCATCATGAATTGGTAGAACTTTGGACAACTTAAAGGTCAAAGTGTGCAATATTACACCCAGTAATTTATAAAAATAGCTCTTATCTTAGGTATTGATTTGCATTCACAAGACACGTTGCTGAAGTATATAGGGGGTTTACATAGCTACCTAAGGCATACTATCCTTATGTTCAATCCCACTAGTCTAGATGAGGTTTGTGTGCAAACCACTCACCTTGAGGCAAGAGGGAAAAATATTCCAGAAGAGGGTAAAAAGAAGCCATTTAAGGGTGAAAAGAAAGGAAAGGGTTTCAAAGGAAAAGGAAATAAAAATTCATCTGTCAAAAATGAAGGAGAGAAATTGACATGTAAACATTGTTCCAAAGACAGTCACGATGAAGACCATTGTTGGATGCTTCATCCAGAGATGAGGCCCAAGAAATTCAACAACAAGGGAAAACAAAAAACAATTGAAACCACTCAACAGGATTTGGGATCCGATTCAGGTGATGAAACTAAAATTACAGCCATGGGTATGAAAGGAAAAGAATCCATTGCCAACACTAGTTCATCAAATTGTCATACTAGTACTCCAAATGAAGAAACAAGGATTGAATTATTTCATGTGAGGGTTATTTCAAGATATACAAAAATCGACACACTATTTGGTAGTGGGTCTCAAACCAATTTGATATTTGAAGTCTCAGTCAAGAAACTTAATCTTTAAACCATTCCACATCACAAAACATATCCATTAGGTTTGATATGAAAGAACACACATTTACTGGTTACAAGAAAGTGTATTCTTCGGTTTTCAATCACAACAAACTTCATTGACGAAGTTGAATTAGATGTTGTACTGCTTGATATTTCAGGAATTGTTTTGGGTAGTACTTGCCTCTATGATAGAAAAGCCATATTATATCACCATGAAAACAAGTACCACTTGTTCAAATATGGTGTGGAATATATTGTGAGAGCTCATAGAAAAAAACTAAATCTTTCATTAGTTAATGCAGGGTAAATGAAAAGACTAGTGAATTCAAGCAAGAATTTTGTGCTTCTTATGATTAAACCAAAGAATGATGTTGATTATGAAGCATTTTAAGGTTGTGATCCAAATTTGAAATATGATTTGATTGAAGTGGTTAATAAAAATAGTGGGATGTTTCAGGAACCAAAGGGATTGCCTCCCAAGAGGGGAATCCAACATGAAATACAGTTGTAGCAAGATTGTCCTCTTCCTAACAATGGCATGTTTAGGATGTTGGTGATGGAGAGTGCTAAAAATCAAAAATAAAATTCAAGAGTTGTTTGATAAAGGGATCATCCGACCAAGTACTTCGCCATGCAGGTCACCTATTGTGTTGGTGCCAAAGAAGGATGGAACATGGCGCATGTGTGTGGATTTCCATGCATTGAACAAAATTATGGTAAAGAACCGTTATCCACTTCCTAGAATAGATGATTTACTTGATTAATTGAAAGATGCAAAGCATTTTACTAAGTTGAACTTAAGGAGTGGCTACCATCAAATTAGAATTTTTGAAGGTGACATTTGGACGAAAGCATTCAAGACAAAGAATGGTTTGTTTGAATGGCTTGTTATGCCTTTTGGTTTATGCAATGCTCCTGCTACCTTCATGAGTGTGATGAATGATATGTTAAGGCCATTTCTTGATGATTTTTTCATCATCTACTTAGATGATATCTTAATTTTCAGTAAATCACTTGATGAACATGTCATTCATGTATGAAAAGTACTTGATGTCTTAAGGAAAGAACAATTGTTTTTGAAGATGTCAAAATATGATTTTGGTAAAATTTCTTTGGTGTACTTGGGGAATATTGTTGGAGGAGGTGAGTTGAAGATATACCCCTCTAAGGTTGAGGTCATTGTGAATTGGCCAACGCCCAAGAAAGTCACTGAGGTAAGAATTTTTTTGGGAGAAGCCCAATATTGGAGGAATTTTATTGCTAACTTCTCTTCTATCGCAGCTCCATTGCATGCATTGAATAGTGTGAAAAAGGTATTGCAGTGGGGAGGCAAGAACCACAAATAATTTGATGCTTTGAAAGAGAAGATCAGTTCAGCCCTAGTACTTGTACTACCAGACTTGAGACAACTCTTTAAGATTCAAACTGATGCAAGTGACTATGCCATCGGCGCAATCCTTATGCAACATGGTAATCCCATTTAATTTCATTCAGAAATTTTCAATGGTGCAGTGATTAACTATCGTACTTATGACAAGGAGCTTTATGTGTTGGTTCAAAGTGTGAAAAAGTGGAAACACTACTTGATGGGAAAGGAAACGATCATACACACCGACCAACAACCATTGCAATACTTGCAATCACAAACTAAGTTGCAGTAGTCAAGGAAATTTCTGTTAGCCCCCTGTAAATTTTTGACAGGCAAAGTAGGGGGCTAAAAAGTTTTTTAGTCTTCAAGGAATGCATTTCCTCTGAAAACACATCATCCTTGAAGTCTCCTGTGCCTTTTCCCTGTGATGAAGTCCCCTCTGCTGATTTCCATTATAAAGCCTCTCTGATTACAAAAACTATGCTCCAAAAGGGTCTCATTTGTCCCTGGTATCCCTGCAAAATGTCCCATTTCACTCTGTTTTCCCTTTTTCTGAGTTTCATTTCCACCCTCTTTTCCCCTTTCTAAACTTCCTTCATTAATCCTCTAATACTCCCAAAACCTCGTTTAAACCCTCCAAATATTCTTGGTTTGAGTTGATAAACCCTTTCCCTCTCTATCGTTACCCTTCTTTGGCCTCAAAAGCATTAAAATTGGCCAAAATAATCCACTTTCTACCTTATATTAAGGCCTAGCCCCTTTCGGCCTAGCCCCCTTAATCTTTCTCCCCACGCGACCGCGGCGCTAGAACCAGGTGCCAAGGCGGAAGGCGCTTACCGCATTTGAATATCGAAAGCGTTTTGAGCCGTCGATCTATACAGATTGGACGATCGTCGCGATCCTCGTAGCGTCCATTACGCTACCTGTTCACCGCTCAGATCGCATCTCCACCGTTCATTTACCCGCTAGATCGACGGTCCAGAATGCACCTGCCCCTGTGGTCCCCGCCGCGCACTATTCCAAAACCATCGGTTTCTATCGCACTGCCTTTCGGAGGTAGGCGGTATTTTCTGATCGGCCAACGATTCCATACATCATCCGACGCATGGCAACGACACTATTCCAAAACCGCTATCTCATCGCGCGTTATCATTCGTCTATAGACGCGGAGCGATATCGCCATCAGCTGTCCGATCTGCGATCGCCCATCTAACGGTTGTCGCTCCACGAAGCTGGGCGCGGGTTAATCTATGGTCTCCATACCCTTGGCCCACTGTCCATCGCCCTTCCCCGTGTTCCCAGCCGTCGATCTCCTCCGAGATTGGATGGTCCAGATTTGATTGCCCCCGTCGTTGACTATCCCGCCATCGCCTGGTCCTGCCCCGTCACCATTCCACGTGTCTCACCGTACATTCACCCGCCCCCGTTATATATGTTCGTCCCAGGGTCAAAGTTCACTATTTTTACGTTAAAACGTCTGCCTCGACGTTTTCCCATGCGTTCTCCACTGTGTCATGTTTTCCTCCATTGTTGCCCCTGCAGTCATCATCCTCGTCCATGCCACGCTGCCACTGTCACGTTCATCCATACCACCCTTCCCATAAATGTTTTTCGTAACCATTTTCGTGTTTTGCAGGTTTATCAGGTGGTAAAACCCGCCATGGTCCATATGCACTATTATTAAGGCACAGTGCACAGAAGGAGCTGGTTTTACAGAAAAATGTCCGGAAAGGTGTCTGCATCATAGATTTCATCAAAGGACAGAGTTTAAACTCTGCAAACCTTGCCGGCGCCATTAAAGCACATATTTCGCAGTCAGAGGAAATCTAGAAAGCGGCAAAGAGTATCAGTGGAAAATTAGTGCGTTTAGGGCCTGTAATTGTAGATTTTGAGCCTTAAGCCAATTATTCGAAAGCAGAGGTACCAGTTTGAAGACCCCGAGGATCAATCAGAAGGTCCGATGCACAGAGATATAATATTATCAGGGTTTCCGTATCAGCAGAACGTTCTTCCATGAAAGGACACGATACACATTATTGTTTCAGTCTACATTGTGTCCAAATGAAGATTTCTGCCCTATCAGCAGTCCTACACCATCAGAAGAATTAGTTACACGGTATGGCAGACCCTAGCATCATTATTCTGTATTTTTGTGCAATTCACCAGAACACTGCAACGAGTACCAAAGATAAATGCTCAGAATTAAAACCGAATGGAGCCTCAACCCTCCTACTGTTTCAGAGTTTAAATGCTGCATTTAAATTTTCATCTACTCCTGCTATTCTGTTCTCCTATAATAATTCCTGAGAACATATTGTAAAGGTTGTTGGTTGTTCAGCTGCTGCCGTTGTAGTTAGAGGGATTTCAGTTTTGACTGTTAGAACAGTTTGGGAGAGATTAGCAGAGTAGTTTTTTTGTAGTAGGCTGGGAGGAGAAAGTTTGGATTGTAATCAGCCATTGAGCTCAGTGTATGTGACTGGTTTTGCATCAATTAATCAAAGCACATTTCACAGGATTCTGGTCTATTACTATTGGTGATGTTTTTCTAACTCAGTTTATTATATTTTCACGCTGTTTCATTTTCTACTGGCTTGCATCAGAAATATGGCATAGGATTTACCCTTGTTAGGTACCCTATGTCTCTGCTCTCCATGCCTTCAATGTTTTTCTGCTAAATGTGTTATCTAAGGGTTGATTCCAGTTAATTTAACCAGTGTAGTAGTTCCTTATGCTGCTAGCTGATGTATGAATTAAATGAATCTGTCTTTAGATGTTCTTGTTGGGTTTAAGCTGGAAGATTTGGGAACACCGGGGATTAGAGTTAGCCCCGTCCACTAGGATCCCGTGCGACCAAACTCGACCTTTCTAAGATCTCTCCAACCCATCTCCCGTTTTCCCGGAGCATGCTAAATCTGACCTGGAGTTAAATGACCTCTGGTCAGATCTATAAGCTGCCCCTTTGTCCCTCCTTTGAAAGTTGCCTTTGAGTATGTCCAAGTAGGTCTGGAGTTAAATGACCTCTGACCTGATCTATAGACAGAAATTGGGTTGCTTTCCTTCTTTCACTTTCAATCCTTAATGTTCCATTCCACCATCTATCTAAAAAGATCCTTTAGTGTAGATGACTTGCCCTCTGAAAGCCTTGGCTAGTTGTTGCATGTAATTCCCTTTCATGACTCCATAGCCCAATGGATGGCACTTTCTCAACTCATCCTTTCACGGAAAACATCCTCATACGTTTTGTTCCTTTGTCCCATCACTTTCAAATACATCATGTGCAGCTATCCCAACAACCAACCAACCAAATCATTTAACCCCCCCCCCCTTGTGCTTCATACCTAACATCTCATTTTGCACTTCAAAGATATATCATTCTTTGTTCTATGGAGAGATCCCTCTCCGGGTCCAGGAGGGCTAGATCCTAGGGCCCCAAAGTGGTTTTGATGTTGTCTCATCTTTTGGTCTTGCCAATCTGGCCAAAACGTGGGAACCCCAACATAATGGCGACTCCACTGGGGACTGAGTGCATTTATCTTTCATACTCTTAGGCACTCAAAAGACCCAAGATCTCTGGTTAGATTGGCATTAAATTGCTGATGGTGGACAACATCTTGCTTCAAACATTCATATACATCCACCTGGCGACTCCACACTCCCTATGATCCAAAGACCTAATGAATCCACTAGTAGAAGACTCTGAACTGGTTGAGAAGATACAATGACCTCTTTCTGATTTGCAAACATGCTTCCACGCATACAGAGAAGATATGCCCCAATGAGCAGGGAGAATATCCCTGGATTCCCACACAAAATGCCTGAAGTGGACTAGTTAAAAAACCTGCCTATCTTTCAGGGTGAAAATGCTGAGGACCCCTTGCTACATCTCATCAAGTTTCATATACATGTGTGGAGATTTAAAGTTGAATAGCATGAAGATTGCCTAATGGAAATGTTCATGGCAACATTAGAAGGAAAATCTAGGGTCTGGTATGAATGGTTAGAACCTCGGAGTTTTTTTTCTTTAAGGGACATGCACCAAGTATTTTACAAGAATTATAAAGGAAACTCTCCATCCTTATCATGGGATTGTTGTGATCAATCTCAGAATATCATACAGTATCTGTTAGGTATTGATGAGGATTTGGTTAATATGCATCCTAAAGATCTATTAACAACCATTCAAGATTTTCATATGCATCCTAGCTATCACAAGAACATAGATGAATCAACTGAGGAAGGAAACAGTCAAGAGACTGTGGACATTCTTCAAGATATTCCTGAAAACTTAGATGCTGATTTATCATCCCTTATAGTTGAGGCTCAAGATGAGATCCTACCTCAAATCCAGTCTTCAGAGGAAACAGAGAGCTGCTGCACTTCTGCACAAAGGAACACAAGACCATCTTCCCCTTTAACAGAAGAAGAAATAGATCAGATCATCAATAGACAGCCAACCTCTAAATTTTTTTATAGATCAGACATCCTTGCCCATTCATCTGATGAGATTTGTTGTACAAAGTTGGAAAGCTCACATGTAAATCAGAGTGAAGAAAAATCTGCTGATAATCCAGTATGCCTGATTGGTAGCATTACTTACATTCATGATTTTCCTATTTTTGATCTATCTGATAATGATGTTCTCCAAACAGAAGATGATCTTGCAGGGTCATCATTAGTAGATTTATGGGAGGAAAATCAGTTCCATTTACTTCCAGAGAGTAATGAGCCAATGCAAGCTATTTATGATACTAATGAAGAAAGCTTTAAGAGTGCAGAAGAGGGTGAAGGATCTCTAGATCTTTGCTTCACTCCATTACAACTCATCAGTAATGGTTTTCACATGATTGGAGGTCAGCAGCCTTTCATCTCAGAAGATGAAGAGGAAAACAAGGAAGCAATTTTTGAGCAGACTGAAAATAGGGAGTTTTCTCTTGAAGAAGAGGAAGAAATAGATCAAACCCTTGCTCAAGAATACATGGATATTTTCACAGAGCTTAGCACCTTAGAGCAGAATACATCAGAGCTCCAAGAGGACAACACTACCATAGATGATGAGTCCTCCAGTTCAGAAAATGAAGAAGATGAGGGAGATTCTCTTTCTCAAGAGAGTCTTATTCTTGATCCAGTGGAAGAAGAGGAAATCTTGGTTGAAGCCTGCCTGCCAGATATTCATAACCAGGTATCATTTCATGATCCTTATGTACATTTCCTGCACACATTTGAAGAAGGATCAAAGGTATTTTTGAGCAGCATGTTGCAAACAGAAAGAAAATTTTCAAAGCTGCTGTTATTGGACAAAAGAGTGGGAGCTGCCCTGCCTATCCAGCCTGCTCAAGGCATTGAGCAAGAAAGACCAATCATGGGATCATTTGATGGAATAGTTGCATTGGAAGACAACGTTTTTAAGCTAGACTTGTAAATATTCTAGTTAGAGTAGGGTAGGTAGGAAAAGCTCAAATAAGCTCAGTCTGTGAGCATGTAGTTAGTTGTTTTAATTTCTGCAAGGTCCAGCAAGTCAGACAGTCTAATCCTGGCTTGACTATTTTCAATTTCTGTCTTAGAATGTAGAGAAGAAATCTGCGAGATAGTCTAATCCTAGCAGATAGTAGTGTAGGTAGAGAAGCATATGAGACCAATAGTCTAATCTGGTCTCATGGAGTTATAAGGGTAGAAATAAAATAGGTTTATTTTTTGTTTACAGAAAAATGTCCGGAAAGGTGTCTGCGTCATAGATTTCATCAAAGGATAGAGGTTAAACTCTGCAAACCTCGCCGACGCCATTAAAGCACAAATTTAGCAGTCAAAGGAAATCTAGAAAGCGGCAAAGAGTATCAGTGGAAAATTAGTGTGTTTAAGGCCTGTAATTGCAGATTTTGAGCCTTAAGCCAATTATTCGAAAGCATAGGTACCAGTTTGAAGACCCCGAGGATCAATCAGAAGGTCCGATGCACAAATATATAATATTATCAGGGTTTCTGTATCAGCAGAACGTTCTTCCATGAAAGGACACGACACACATTATTGTTTCAGTCTACATTGTGTCCAAATGAAGATTTCCACCTATCAGCAGTCCTACACCATCAAAAGCATTAGTTACATAGTATGGCAGACCCTAGCATCATTATTCTGCCTTTTTGTGCAATTCACCAGAACACTGCAATGAGTACCAAAGATAAATGCTCAGAATTAAAACCGAATGGAGCCTCGGCCCTCCTACTGTTTCAGAGTTTAAATGTTGCATTTAAGTTTTCATCTACTCCTGCTATTCTGTTATCCTATAAGAATTCTCGAGAACATATTGTAAAGGTTGTTGGTTGTTCGGCTGCTGCCGTTGTAGTTAGAGGGATTTCAGTTTTGACTGTTAGAACAGTTTGGGAGAGATTAGCAGAGTAGTTGTTTTGTAGTAGGCTGGGAGGAGAAATTTTGGATTGTAATCAGCCATTGAGCTCAGTGTATGTGACTGGTTTTGCATCAATTAATCAAAGCAAATTTCACAGGATACTGGTCTATTACTACTGTTGATGTTTTTCTAACTCTGTTTATTATATTTTCATGCTGTTTCATTTTCTACTGGCTTGCATCAGAAATATGGCATAGGATTTACCCTTGTTAGGTACCCTATGTCTCTACTCTCCATGCCTTCAATTTTTTTCTGCTAAATGTGTTATCTAAGGGTTGATTCCAGTTAATTTAACCAGTGTAGTAGTTCCTTATGCTGCTAGCTGATGTATGAATTAAACAAATCTGTCTTTAGATGTTCTTGTTGGGTTTAAGCTGGAATATTTGGGAACACTGGGGATTAGAGTTAGCCCTGTCCACTAGGATCCTTGTGCGACTAGCTGACCTTTCTAATATCTCTCTGTTAAACTTATATCTGTTTTCCCTGGAGCATGCTAAAGCTGACCTAGAGTTAAATGACCTCTGGTCTGATCTATGAGCTGTCCCTTTGTCCCTCCTTCTAGAGTTGCCTATGAGTATGTCCAAGCAGGTCTGGAGTTAAATGACCTCTGGCCTGATCTATAGACAGAAAATTAGGTTGCTTTCTTTCTTTCACTTTCAATCCTTAATGTTCCATCTCATCATCTATCTAAAAAGATCCTTTAGTGTAGATGACTTGCCCTCTGAAAGCTTTGGCTAGTTGTTGCATGTAATTACCATTTCATGACTCCATAGCCCAATGGATGGCACTTTCTCGACCTATCCTCTTTGCTGAAAACATCCTGCTGTTTTGTTCCTTTCTCCCATCACTTTCTCAGTCTATGATCTCATGGCCAACCCAACAACCAACCAACCAAATCATTTTAAACCCCCCCCTCCCCCCCCCACCTTGTGCTTCATACCTAGCCTAACATCTCATTTTGCACTTCAAAGATATATCATTCTTTGTTCTATGGAGAGATCCCTCTCCAGGTCCAGGAGGGCTAGATCTTAGGGCCCCAAAGTGGTTCTGATGTTGTCTCATCTTTTGGTCTTGCCAATCTGGCCAAAATATGGGAACCCCAACACTTTCGATGGATGGGTTTCCTACAAAAATTCCACTTGGTCATCAGGTATAAGAAAGGTATACACAATAAGGTTGTTGGTACGATTTCTAGGCCTATTGTTAGTGCAACTACTTTACTCAAGCATAATTATGTTTTGCATGAAAGTTATGTTGAGAAATATGCATTTGATAATGACTTTCAAGATGTTTATGCAAAATTGAGTCAAGGAAACCAAGTAGAGGAATTGGATTACCATGTACATAATAATTTGTTGTATCATTTGGGCAAGCTTTTTATTCCACAGGGGGATAGAGTGAACGTCATAAGGGAAGCACACACTCCTCTTATTGTTGGAAATTTTGGTGTAAGAAAAACAATGGCACATCTTCAGAGGTATTGTTATTGGCCTTGTATGCTTGAAAATGTGTCACATTTCATTAAAGGTTGTTCATTATGTGCAGTTAGTAAGCCTAGAAATAGGAAATTAGGATTGTACATGCCACTTCCTGTACCTTAACGTCCATGGGAGAGTGTTTCTATGGATTTTGTAGGAGGTATTCCTTTGTCAAAAAGAGGTCATGATTATTTGTATATAGTTGTGGATAATTTCAACAAGATGTGTATATTAATGCCATGTAAAAAGAAAATCACAGCTGAAAAAACAACTCACTTATTATTTCAACATGTTTGGGTTCATTTTGGATTGCCCACATCCATTGTTAGTGATCGAGATTCTCAATTTGTTGAGAATTTCCGCTCAATTTTGTGGGACACTATGGATACCAAGTTGAAAAAGAGTACAACCTTTCATCCACAAAAAAATGGTCAAAACGAGGTGGTTAATTGAACAATCATACATGTTCTTCGAGGATACTACAACAAGCATCCTAAGTCATGGGATGAAAACTTGCACTACATTCAGCATGCTTACAATTGCGCAAAACACTCCTCTACACAAACATCACCATTTGAGGCATGTATTGGATACTTGCCTAGATCACCATTGGATTTAATTTTTGGGAAGGATGTTGCTATTGATGGCCATAGCGACATATAAAAAGCCAAGAAGTTCATAGAAAAAATCCTATTGATACATCAAATAGTTCAAGATTAGCTTGAAAAGAGCGAAGGAAAGTACAACGAAAGACACGGAAAGCATCGCGTAGATCAAAAGTTCCAATTTGGTGACGAATTTTGGCTTCACATTAGCAAAGACATGCTTCAAGGGGAATGTAAAAAACTAAAACCAATATTTTATGGTCGTTTCAGAATTTTGGAAAAGATTGGTAAAAATTCCTTCAAGTTAGATTTTCCTTCATTCATGCAAATTTACTCTATTGTTAATGTTGAGGACTTGAGGTTGTATGAGCCTCCTTTAATTGAAGATCAAGGAGAACAGGTTCAGATTCCTTCTATTGAAGACTTTTCTCCTCAATACCTTGATGAGATTCAACAAGACGCCATTCTTGATAGAAGAACAAGGACATCAAAATGAGGGAGTGTAGACTACCTTCGTGTACTGGGGCTCAAAGGAAAAAATACAAGCAATGCCAAATGGATCGAGATTGGAAAGGTGAGGGAACTATACCCTCATTTGCTGAACAAATGAAAGTGATATTTTGGGGTCCAAAAGCTTCTAGTGGGGAGGAGTGATCAGGGGCTCAAAAATATGCTAAAAAATTAAAGTTTTCAAAATGGTGTGGAACTTGAACGATTGCGTAGATCTCGTCGTTCTGAATCTGGTGCAACTCGTTTTGCTAAAAAATGACACGTATGCTCCAAGAAACGTATTTTATCCACTTTGTAAAACAAGCAAATTTTTGGGAAAAAAATTGCAGGGACAACCCAGTCAGTAGTCTTTACTGCTAACTAGGCATGCACAATGGAGGTTGACTTGGTTAATGGATTTTCTTCGACGATTGGAATTGTGCCAAGTGGCACTGTCTTGGTGGTTTGAATTGGCAGTTCTTTATTGGATTTTTTGGAGGCCAATCACAAGATGCCATGTGGCCCAGCCAGGGGCCGCCACGTGGCAGCCTGAGGGCCACCAAAATTATGGTAACGATCAAACTGCACCACGTGGGGGTCGAACACAAGACCTCATTGCCACAAGCCTAACACATTACCATTACACCCACGCTTTGTTCCTTACATTACTATGGACTCTTCATAGTTTTGTTTACATATAATTTGCACCATGGGGGGAGGGGGTCAGGATCTAGCCCCAACCCTAGTCACCATCGAGGCCCGGACCATGGGCGGGAGGCTAGTCCCACACCCCCCCCAACTATCACTAACCATAAAATATTAACATTTAATGCCAACACGGCCATGTGTCCACAGTAGGGGATAATGCCGACGGTTAGCAAATTAATTGCATGAAATTTTTATTATAATTTTTTTTTTTTGTATTAAACAATATGTTTATGGTTTTAAATCCAGACTTTAGGCCATAATGGGAAAATTGGTGTGGCGACAATTTCGCCCGATTTTTGGGCAATTTGGCGCCCAGTTAGCGGAATTTCGAGCAGATTTGTAGGTTCGGTGCCAAATTTGGTGGAAAATGTGGAGTGAATAGTGCAGAAGCTAGGAGAAGTAATAACTTGAGGAGTATTTGACCAAATTCGAGGCAGAAAGAGGCTACAAAAGAATTTTAGGGCATTTTGGAGCTAATGGAATAGGTTTCAGAGATGTTTGAGCATTGTAAGCACATGTAATCACACTTTTGAGCATAATAGAAGAGGGTCAAGCCATTGGAAGCTGGACCAAGGAGATGTAGCCTAGGCAGGGTGAACTTGTTCATCATTTTCTATTCCATTACTCTTTATAGTGATGTTCATGTCTGTTAGATGTTGTTGTTCGATGTTTTGTTTATGTTAATTTTCTCAAGAAATTCACATAAAAAATCATGTTTAACTTGCAATTTACCTCATAATCCTCAAGAAATTTATTTATATTATGATTGGATCTTAGCACATTAAACACTAATATTCCCATTCAGATCAAAAAGGGTCACGAGACAAATAAATTTCCAAGGTCCCCCTACACTTTCCTTCTTGCCATATAGTGCCTCCTAATAGGAAACTACAAGAGAACGAAATCCACATTCAACATATTTATCTATCGTTGTATGGACTCTGCATTGTATTTATAACTTTTTTTGTGCTAGGGAAAGGATCTAGTTAGGTGCACCTTTTCTAACACTATGAATTCTACCTTCCCTATCAATATAGGTGAGTGAAGTTAGTTTATTAGTTGGTTTAACAAGAAGAAAATGAACCTCTTGAATACCTTCTCATGCCTCTTCAGCATCAGTAAGAACTCCAACAACAACCACATTAATTGCATCTTGGTTCTTTATTCTAGATTCTCTTGCAACCATCAAGAGAAACACATCCTCATCAACTCCTTTTGCAAATACCTTGACTATGTTTTTTTCCATCATAATTTTGTTCCATGTTAATGTTCTTGTCCTATTACTACACAAAACATTTATCCCGACCATTTCCTCAATAAAAATCATCCTTTTAGTAATAAAACCCTATTGAGAAAGGCAATGTGAACCCACGAACACAATCACAAAAAAACAGTAGGCATTTCTATTGGAATCCCACTAATAAGAATTGTCAATTACAAGTGGATATGGTTTGCCTTGGACTCAATATTGGACAATAATTTCCACTGTAATGCTAACAATATGGAAAAAATACATAAAATTCCAATTGTTGCCAAAACCTTTTGGAAATTACAAACATTATTTGTAGAGTCTACAATATGGTTTGCTTTCCAAAAAATCATATGCACTCTTATGGTTACGACCACAACTTCTATTTCACCTTATTTTCATGTGGAGCCTAAATAAATTCCATCTCCAAGATTCTTGGTTATTGGCAACAATTCTTTAGTAAGTGAAGGTTGGTCAATTTTTAAAGGGTCTACTTCAAGAAGCCAAGCATCTTCAAGAAAAATATCTCCAAGTTTAATGCTAATTATGTCACCAATAACTAAGCAAGAAAAATAGTCTTCACTCCATCGTGCATTCCTTAAAACCATTACTGATGCAGCTGCATTTCCTGTACTATTTTCTTCAATTAAAGTTATTGTCTATTTGATCAAAATAAGTGTTATAATACCAAGAAAATCTTGCCAAACTTTGTAATGGTGATGATAGCTATCTTTCGTAACATATTTTTCATAGATAAAATCCCAATTGAAGTCGGTTAGACAAACATATGGGATGCCAACATTTGCTTTTGCTCGACATGGACAAGTACGACATTTGAGATCACCAAATTGGCCTTAATTGATTTCAACCACTCGATTTGAGTAGTCAAAATCGAAGCACACAGTACAATTGTTGTCTGGGAATATTTCTCTAAGGGCAGAAGTCAATCTACTTGCACATATCCACAATCAAGAAAAACCTTGCAAAGGAACAAGTGAGATGAACTCATTTCACTTTTGTGATTTGTAAGCTCAAGAAAAGTTGGTAGCTTGAAGACACCTCGCTTCTTATGCAAACTACCACTTGACATACATTATGTTATGGTGCACAAATTTGGTGCCCTTGTACAAGCACCAATAAGCTAGAAGAAATTCTTATGCCCAACTTTCCTCATAATGAAAACTTCTTGTGTGAATTCATGCTTCAAATATAGATGTTTAGGCTTAAGAACTTTAATAGCAACATCTTCCTTTTCTTCCATAGGAGCATTCTCTCCAATTTTTTACATGGTAGTTTGGCCACATTTTCCACCTTCAACAAGAGTTGTCTTCCTTGCGTCTGCAAAATGGGTCAATACCCTATTTCTTAGCATAGTCTTTTTGTTGAACACAGAGTTTTGAACATATTTTTCTAGTGAAGTTTGACAAAAAAATGGATACTCCATTTGCTTTTCCCGTAATAACTTCTCTAGTTGTGCTACTTTCTTCAACTGTTGTGTTATTATATTTAGATCTGCAACCTTCATGATTTATTTCACATGCATTTCTCTTATTTTTGTTGGTTTCAATTGATGATAGGAGTGTTAGTGCTCCAATTTTATCTATCATGTGTGTCGTTCTTGTTATATTCTTCAAAATTTTGAAAGAATTTCACAAATTTTTTTTTTGGTTGTAACTAACTTAGAATCCTTTTTCAAATAAAGCCTTCAGTTTAGTAGGAAAACCAACTCCAATACCACCGTAATATTCCTTTTATTAACTTATCTAAAATTCCCATAATTTTTATTATGGATTTTCTTCAAAAAAAACACACCATGTTTTTTGTTGGGAAATTTAACCAATTTAAACAATTAAAAATCTAGTAGTGAGAAAGATAAAAATTTATTACAAACAAAACTATTTTATTTATAATTGTGAGGAGAAATTACATCAATTTAATTTGAGAAATAATCCATGTAATTTCTCCTCATAATTATTGAGGAAATTACATGGATGGACATTTCCTCAACAACTTCATTGTCTCCTCGACAACTTGACCTTCATAGAGATATTAATCCATCCCACCAACTCAATCCTCCTAGAAATATCAAAACTCAACCCCCCTTATTCAGTCAACACCAATGAAGAACTTGAAGTGGTTCTTCCTCTTGACTAGCTAAAGTAGATGTTTCACCATTGAAACTAATCCCCACCAGCTAGGGTGGATAGTTTCACCATTGAAATTGGTATTTCTGTTGGGCCAATTAATTTATTTATATAAAAAAAATCAACTACCTAAACATTAATTGTCAGCCTGAAGTGCATCTTTTTATTTCAAGGAAATCAACAAAGTTTATGCAGGCAACAACCAGAGCCTAATATTGGTTTATAAATGATGCCTAATCAACCAATCAAAACAAGAAATATATGAAATCCAATAAGTGATGTATATATATATATATATAAACTCAAAGGAAATCCAATCCTTTAATACTTTTATGGGTATTTACTTGACCGAGAATGAGTACTGTGGGAATTAAACATCTAGTTCACACAATAAAAATGAAGTAACAAAATTCAAATCTAATTAATGATAGGAATTGAAATTAATATAAGCTCAGAACTGAATTTGAGATTGTTGGAATTGAAACACACGACTAGAACAAAATATTAACTAGGAAATGAACTTATAAACTATGATCCTGAATCCAAAAAAAAGTTTTATATAAAATCAACTGATAACACTTCTAAAGGCACACCATATCTGTTTCACAAGAAATAGTGAAGTAAATCATAACTGGTATGCAAGTAACAACAGAACGATACAAGTAACATCAATTTGGAAACTGTAAAAACTCTAAAAGTAACAAAAATCTGGAAACTACTTCTGCAAGTAACGACAATTAAACCAGTTTGCAAGTAACAATAATTAAATCACTTTGCAATGAAAATACAACAGAATTCCAATATCAATGAATCAATCTTCGACAAATAAATATAGATGCTAATTGTGAATAATCAACAACCACTTACGAAATATGAAAAAATACAGAATACCTATAATACACCTGATTAAAAAATGAAATTGTAGCACCCAACCAGTGAATGGGGCCCTCCTCCACAAACCAGGGATGCGAAAGCTACTCACAAGTTGATGATCATATGATGAAAACTTGCATGCTCTATTATAAAAAGAAATGGTACAAAAGTCTTAAATATATCACTGTGCTTTTGTCTTTGGTATAACCCTTTTCTACTCTACTCCTTCCTCCTAACCTCCCAAATTTCTCTCTGCCCATACATTTGTACAAGAAAAGAACAGGGGGCGAATTAGGACTAATTCCCCCAAATTTGATTTATAAATACTATGGACAGATTACAAAACATTGACTCTATTTGTTTTTGGGAGATATTGATTGTGTAACAACCCAAGGTCAAATTACATTTGATATATTTATAATAGAACAATCTTGGAATAACCTGGAGTTGTTTCAGTTTCTACTTTATTGCTTTGTTTGAGACACAAAATCTATTAACAACGATAACAAGAAAGAACCATTTGAAATAACCACATGTAGCTCTCAAACCATATCAAATTTTGGAAAACCGGTTGTGATTCAACTAAATGGGACCATTTTGCATAGAACCTGTCTCAAATTTTCAAGATTCATCCGCATTTTCCTGAAAAAAACAACTCAAAATTGTCACTTATTATCTGGCAGATTTCTGAGTGGGATGTTTGACCATGAGTTGAATCTCCAATTTGAGATCTGGATGAGAACTTGGAGGTTGAAACTGTGATTTTTTTTACAATAAGTTTCTTCATAAAAAATCATCAAAAAAATCATACATAATAATCTTTAAACTATTAAAAAAATGAAAATGAGCATTACGTAACTAGGAAATCATGATTAAGTATGATATCCAGTATTTTACAAGAAATTAGCATAAATAGAGTGATAATGGAGCGACAAAAAGGGATGATATGGATGTCTGAAAGTGATAATAACAGTGACAAATTAGCAACCCAACAATTTCCACAAGGGTTTCTCATTACATAGTAAGCTACTAAAGCCCCCAAGCACTTATCAAAATACCAATAACCAACCATGTCCTTGAACCCCTTCTTCTTATTTTTATAGTATTCCCATCCAAATACCATGGTACAATGGTCAATACCATGGGTCATAAAAATATCATGGATTTTCTCTTTATAGCCCTTTTTAATTTAATTATTCATTTCACTTTTGATGTTGTTTTTCTTTCCAAGTGAAAATGAACAATTAAATCGATCTTCTTGAAAAGAACATTCCAAAGTGCCACTACAATTTGTCTTTTGTTCTTCCAACTAATGTCTCCTTCAAATAGGCTAAACACATGCCCACTTGTACATATTTTGCGATCTATATCTCCAACCTAGTCTATATCAACAAGGCCATGTATGTCCAACATTAATGCAATCCTGGTCTTTCTTGATAACACAATCCATAGTCAATAGTGCCACAAAAATAACTAAAAATCCTATTTACTATTGTCCAATGATCCTTTCCTGGTTTTGATACGTACCTACTCAAAACTTGTGAAATTTTCAAACTAAAATACTACTGTAGTGATAGGTTTACTTCGCCTACTTATTTATGATAAGTTATTTACAAATTTTCTACCAGTAAATTCTGAACATAAACACAAATGCAGTATTCACTTAACCATAAGCATAAAATGGAACTGAACACATATAACGCAATAGAAACAATCACATGAACACAATTATTTTTAGACAATTGTCCCCGGAGAAACTAGTGCAGCGGATGAGGGTTTGTATTATTCTTTAGTAAGGAAAATCATTTACAAGAAATATACGAGCATGCTTCTAGAGTACACCTGAGATGAATTCCCTGAATCCTCTGGTAGAATTTTTGACACCCGGAAGACACCTTATCTCCCTCTGCGTCACTCTGTGTGGTCTTCTGCAAAGTCCTTGTGCTGGACTGCATCACTCTACATGGGGACTCATTGCTGCTACTCAGCGCTGACCACTTTGACCCCCTATGTCCTCCTCTTCTTGCCTTTCTCTGTCTCTGCTGACTTTCCCTTCCTTCTTCTACCTCAGAAACTCTGCCTCTACAACTCACCCTCTGAAATCGAATTCTATTAATTCAAAATCGATTTCCTTCGGGTACCGAGTGTCTTCCCAGCTTACTTTCCAAATGACCCTCGAGCATTCTCTTATAATATTCTCGTTGGTGAATCAACAACCCAGATTAGATCTCTAATCAATGGCTAAGATTAAAACGTGACTTGATATTCATTTTCTATAAGATTATCACTTTGTTTTTATTAACACCCTTTAATTATTTAATTTCCCTAAGTTTATACTTAGGGACCACATTAAAATAATTAATTAATTTAATAAAACATGAACCGAGTGGAATTTCCACAAACGGTTTCTAAGTTCTTTGGAATACTGATGTGCAAGCCTCCTCACAAAATATGAGACTTGGAACACTTTCCAATGCTACAAAATCAACACTCCCTCTTAATGAGGAAAGTGTTCAATTAAAATACCAACTACATCTGCTCTGACCTGAAGCATCTCCTGCGCTGCTGATATCTCGATTTTTGCCCATCATCTGTTGCAGTGTTGCCCTGTATTGTTGCCCATGATACCATCTCTGTCACTGCTCATCCGTACTGCAGCTCCCTCAAAATTTTGAGCCCATCCATTTCTCTATTGGAATGGATTCTTGACCATCCCCACCTTTTCTCTGAAGTAAGTAAACTTAATCTTACTCGGAGCTTTTGTGAGGATATCTGCCACCTGTATAGGAATGTAATTCAAATTTAAAGCTCCCCGTTGGACATAGTCTCTGATGTAGTGGCACGTGATGTCAATGTGTTTCGACTGATCATGAAACACATGATTTTCAGAGAGCTTGATGTAACTTTGATTATCACACAAAATTCTGGTCGGTTCCGTCCTTTTCTTGAGTAAGTCTATGAGAAACTTACAAAGCCATATGGCCTCACACGAAGTTGTGCTAGATGCCATATATTTATCCTCGATTGAGCTCACGACCATGGATTTATGTTTCCTACTGCACCAGGAAGTCATTCTTGATCCGACAGTGAAACAGTACCCACTGGTAATTTTCCGATCTACTGGACTTTCAGCCCAGTCTGCATCAGTGAAACAACTCAACTGGATTTCATTGACCTTGGTGTATCTAAATCTAAACTTGATTGTCCCCTTCAAGTATTTGAGAACATGTTTGGTTGTTGTCGAGTGAGCCCTCCTTATTTCTACCATGAACAGACTGAGGGTATTCACGGCATAACAAATTTTTGGTCTAGTCTTGACTAGGTACAACAATGATCCTATGAGCTGCCTATACAAGTACAGTTAGCCTCATCATCCTCAGACGTGTCGATTTTATTCTAGTTTGTGATCATTTCCGTAGACATGGGTCTACAGTCCTCCATTTGAAATATCTTCAGAATATTTGTAGTATATCTTCCTTGCCCAAGGAAGATTTCTCCCTTTTGTTGCCAAAATTCCAACCCAAGAAAATAATGCATATGCCCTAGATCCTTCATGTTGAATTCTATAGCCAAATTTTCCTTATAGTCTTTGATGAGCCTAGATGATCCAGTTAGAAACATATCATCTACATATAACACCAATATTATAGGTTCATCCCCTACTCTTAGATAGTAGAGGTTGGGATCTGCGTCACTCTTGACAAATCCCATCTTCTGCAGGTCACTGCCAATTCTCCCATAGCAAGCTCTAGGGACTTGCTTCAGTTCATACAAGGCTTTCAAAGCCCTCTGGTTTTTCTATGTACACTTCCTTTTCTATCACCCCATTCAAGAACGTAGACTTGACATCCATCTAGTGAATTTTCCATCCCATCTGCGTTGCAAGATAGATGACGAATCTAATTGAGGTATACCTAGCTACAGGGGTGAAGGTTTATTCATAATCGATCCCTTCCTTCTGTGCATACCCCATAGCCACAAACCTGACTTTGAATTTCTATATGCCTCCATCTGCACCATATCTAATCTTGTAGATCCATCTCGAACCTATAACCGACCTGTTCAGAGGTCTAGGAACTACTTCCCAGACATCATTTGCCATGATGGAGATATACTCCTCCACCCTAGCATCTACCCACACCTAATGTTGAGCTGCCTCCTAAAAAATAGAGGGTTCTCCAACCTGTGCTACCAATGCTTGGTACCTATTTGGCTGCCTACGTTTCCTCTTCTTATTTCTAGGAGATCCAACAAACTCCTCTGCATCCCTTAGAGTCTGTTGTAGTTCTCTACTCGTCCTTCCACTAGTGGTGGGTGGATTCACCTTCTCTCCCTGCACTTCCTCAGAAAAGCTTTCCTTATGATCCTTGTGTATTAGAGGGGCACTAGAGCCATCATTCGTAGGTTGATGTGGCTGGACCAATGGATCCTCCTCAGACCGCATAGCTGAAGAAATTTCTCGAGATTTACAGAAGGGTCTCTCCTCCATGAAATTCACTTCTCGTCTTACTAATATCTTCCTACTCTCGGAAATATAGATGCAGTTTCCTTCTTATTCTCGCTATATCCCACAAGATGCCCTTTTTCAGCAGTCTGATCCAACTTCTTCCTCTTCTCATCAGGCACATGGCAATATGCTATACTGCCAAATATCCTAAAGTGGCTCACTTCAGGCTTTCTGCCAGTGAACACACTCTCCGGAGTAACCTTACCTAATGCGTTATGAGGCACCCTGTTGTGAACATACACGATTGTATTACAAGCTTCCGCTCACAGAAATTTGGGCATGTCTTGATCATACAACATTGCCCTCGCAACTTCCACAATAGTCCTGTTCTTCCTCTCTATTAGCCCCCCTATAAATTTTTGACAAGCAAATAGGGGGCTAAAATGTTTTTGAGCCTTCAAGGAATGCATTTCATCTGAAAACACATCATCCTTGAAGTCTCCTTGTGCCTTTGTGCTTTGATAAACCCCCTCAGCTGATTCCCATTATAAAGCCTCTCTGATTGCAAAAAATTGTGCTCCCAAATGCCTACATTTATCCCTGGTATCCCTGCAAAATGCCCCGTTTTAACCTTTGTTTTACCCTTGTCAAATTCCCCTCTAATCCCCTAAATCCTCCCAAAATCCCCTTTACATCATGCACTCACCCTTTGTTTGGTTAAGTCCCCTTTTTCCATCTACCGTAACGCTTTTCCTGGCCTCAAATCGCATTGAAAAGGTTGAATGACCCACATTTTAACATTATGCAGGCCTAGCCCCCTTCGGCCATCCCCCTAGAACTGTTTCCCCCCATGTGACGAGAGCGCCAAGACCAGGCGCTAGGGCGGAAGGCGCTTATCGCAGAATCCATATCGGGCGCGTTTTAAATCGTCGATTTGTATAGATCGGACGATCATCGCGTCCCCACAACGTCCACCGTTCACTCTGTTTGCCGCCCCGTTCATCGCATCTCCACTGTTCATTTACCCGCTGATCCGATGGTCCGAAGTTTACCCGCTCGGTGGTCCCCACGTCAATGCGCACTGTTCATAAACCACCGATTTCCATCGCATCGCGTTTGGAGGATGGGTGGTATTTTTATTTTCGGAGCGATTCCACTCACTGTCCGACACGTGGCTCCGTCACTGTTTGAAAACCACCCCCTCATCGCGCATTATCGTTCGGAATTTGACCCAGCGCGATATGCATATCAACTGTCCGATCTGGGTCTCCCCATCCTACGGTCATCACACCCCGAAGATGCGTGGAAATTAACCCAAGGTATCCATACTCCTGGCCCACCATCCGTTGCCCTCCGATGCATTTTCAGTCGTCGATCTCCTCCCGAGATTGGACGGTCCAGATTCAATCACCCTCCGCTGTTTTCCACCGTCGATCTCCTCCTGAGATCGGACGGTCCAGATTTAAAGTCAGCCCCACCATCGACTGGGTCCTGCCACGTCACCTCCCTTCACGAAATTTTCTCATTTCATCGGTTTTTCGCCCGATTTCCAAAACCCTTCAACGTGCATTTTCTGCCATCGATCATTACTCCCATGCAGGATCGAACGGTCAGCATGCCCTTTCTCCACCACGCCACCACCTGTCTAACCCTCCACCATTTTTGTATTATTTTTCCTGTTTTCACCATTCTACTGCGGTTTTGCCATTTGCCTCCACCATTTCCACCATTTTTCTGGCCTCTGAAGCATTCTCCTGCCACCACCTTGGATGTTGTAATTGATTTGTTTTCATTGTGCAGGGTTTTTCACCAGACTGGTATTTCACTCTGCCTGTCATAATCGCAGTCAATGCGATTCAAAGCACAGAGATGCCATTACAGTAACAAAACGAATCAGCAACAAAGATCAAGGTGTTAGAGCCCGAAAATTCAAGATCAAATACTCTAATCCTCATTCAAGGAATTAAGGCGCAGTTGGAGATTAAAGAAGCACACGAAACAAAGCTATATCTGTGTTCTATATCAGCAGTGTACTTTTCTCCAGAAAGACTGCCTTTCAGCGTTCTCCATGCCCCCTCGAGCCCTCAAGAAGCAAAGTACACTGACATAAGTTTCTGTTACTGTTAGGACCACAGTTACGAGGTATGGAGAGACCTGCAGACCTTTTCGCCATGTCACTTATTTCAGAAAGCTACCACAGAGTACCATTAGTCGGATTTCTTCAGAAGAACATACTTGAGGTTATTAACAGACTCCTGGACCATGCTCCAGAGTACACACAGTTAATGAAGAGCCATTTTGCAGAATGGGCATTCGACCTACCTCTCCTCTGTCTTAATGAAATTCATTTAATGAAATCACCTACCATTGTTATTCTCTTCTCCTATAAGAATTCCCGAGAACATATTGTAAAGATTGTTGTTCAGCTGTTGCCATTGTAGTTGGAGGGATTCATGTTGACTATTAGAACAGTTTTGGGAGAAAGTAGCAGAGTAGTTTGTATTGTAGTAGGTTGGGAGGAGAAGTTTGGATTGTAACAGCCATTGAGCTCAGTGTATGTGACTGGTTTTGCATCAATTAATCAAGTACATTTTTTTGGATCCTGGTCTATTACTACGGGTGATATTTCTCTTATCTTAACGCTTAATTACATTTTCATGCTGTTCATTGGTATTTTGGGCTCGCATCAGAAATATGGCATAGGATTTACCCTTGTTAGGTACCCTATGTCTCTGCTCTCCTTGCCTTCAATGTTTTCTGCTAAATGTATTATTTAAGGGTTGATTTCAGTTAATTTAACCAGTGTAGTGGATGTCATTGCCTGCTAGCTGATGTATGAATTAATGAAATCTATCTTTAGTTGTTCTTGTTGGGTTTAAGATGGAAGATTTGGGAACACTGGGGATTAGAGTTAGCCCTGTCCACTAGGATCCTTGTGCGACCAGCTGGCCTTTCTAAGATCTCTTGCTGGTGTCAAAGCATTGAAGGTTCAAAGTCCTTATCTGATCTATAGACCCTGGCTCTGTTAAATTTATCTCTGTTTTCTCTTGGAGCATGCTAAAGCTGACCTAGAGTTAAATGACCTCTGGTCCAATCTATAAGCTGCCCCTTTGTCCCTCCATTGAAAGCTGCCTTTGAGTATGTCCAAGCAGGTCTGGAGTTAAATTACCTTTGACCTGATCTATAGACAGAAAATGGGTTGTTTTCCTTCTTTCACTTTCAATCCTTAATGTTCCATCCCACCATCTATATATTAAGATCCTTTAGTGTAGATGACTTGCCCTCTGAAAGCTTTGGCTAGTTGTTGCAAGTAATTCCCTTTCATGACTCCATAGCCCAATGGATGGCACTTTCTTGACCTATCCTCTTAGCTGAAACATCCTATTGTTTTGTTCCTTTTCTCCCATTACTTTCTTAGTCTATGATCTCATGACCAACCCAGAAACTCACCAACCAAATCATTTAAAACCCCCCTTTGTGCTTCATAGCTAGCCTAATACCTTATTTTGAGCTTCAAAGATATATCATTCTTTGTTTTATTAGAGATATCCCTCTCTGGACCCAGGAGGGCTAGATCCTGAGGTCCCAAAGTGGTTCGATGTTGTATTATCTTTTGGTATTGCCAAATCTGCCAAAACATAGGAACCCCAACACTCTCTTCGACCCCATTCTGCTCCAGATTATATGGAGTAGTCCATTCTCTCTTGATGCCTTCCTTTGTGCAGAACCTTTTGAAGTCCTTGTCAATGTACTCTCCACCATTGTCTGGTCGCAATGTCTTGATCTGCTTTCCTATTAGATTCTCCACTAGAGCCTTAAAATCTTTGAATCGCTCAAAGACCTCTTATTTGGTCTTCAAAAATTAGATCCATGTATTTCTGGAATGGTTATCGATAAAGGTGACAAAATACTTTGCACCATTAAGATCATTTATGGACATTGGTCTACAAATTTTTGAGTGTATCAATCCAAACACACTCTTGGCCCTATTGTTTCTTTTCGGATATGCTACCCTGGCATACTTCCCTAATACGCACCCTCTGCAGACATCGTCTCACTTGGTGCTAAGTTCTAGAGCTCTCATGAAAACCTTCTTGAGAATTCTCAAGGCTCCATGATGTAGACGCCCCATTATTCTATGCCATAATTCATTCAAATCTCTTTCATCAAAACTGCTTATCAGTACCATTGGGGATTAGAGCTGTAACTTGTACAGTTTATGGCTCCTTACTCCAATTTGTGCCTTATTTTTCCAACTAGGGCATTTGACATATACTTTGTTACCTATAAAGTATACATCGTAACCCTTGTTTTGAAGCTGAGACACTGAGAGCAGGTTCATCCCTAATCCTGGCACATGCAGTACGTTGGTGGACCGAAGCTTGTTACCAGCTTCTATTTGAAATATTATGGTGCCTCTTCCAATAGGGGTACATTTTGCCTTGTTTCCCATAGTGATTTGAAAATTCATCTGCTTCTTCTGGTATCTTGAGAAGCATTCTCGAACTCCTTTCATGTGAAAAAATTCTCCACTATCAATATACCAGATCTCTCGAGAGGCCATGCTTGACACGCAAGAAAATTCATCTTCTAGTCTGGATGCCAGAACTAAAACATAATGATATCTCTGTTCCTCCATGCGTTGTGGAGGACTGCGTGAACCCTTCCGAGCTGCATCAATGTCAGACCTTCGTTCCATTGCAGAACCTCCTCTTTTGTTACTCTAATTTTGCTCTTATACCATGTGAAATTTTCAAACTGAAATACTACTGCAGTGACAGGTTTATTTCGCCTACTTATTTATGATAAGTTATTTAAAATTTTTCTACCAGTAAATTCTGAACATAAACACAACTGCAATATTCACTTAACCAAAAGCAAAAAATTGAATTGAACACATATAACGCAATAGAAACAATCACATGAACATAGTTACTTTTGGACAATTGTCCCCGGAAAAACTCAATGCGAGAAAACTAGTGCAACAGATGAGGGTTTGTATTATTCTTCAGCAAGGAAAATCATTTACAATAAACAAACAAGCAGGATTCTAGAGTACACCTAAGATAAATTTCCTGAATCCTCTGGGAGAATTTCTGACATCTGGAAGACACCCTGTCTCCCTCTACACCACTCTGCGTGGTCTTTTGCGTAGTCCCTGTGTTGGTTTGCGTCACTCTACGTGGGGACTTAGTGCTGCTGCTCAACGCTAACCTATGTGACCCCCCGCGTCCTCCTCTTCTTGCATTTCTCTGCCTATGCTGACCTTCCCTTCCTTCTTTTGCCTCTACAACTCTGACTCTGCAACTCTCCCTCTGAAATCGAATTCTACTCCTTTAGAATTGATTTCCTTCGGGTACTGAGTGTCTGCCGAACTTACTTTCCCAATGACCCTTAAGCCTTTTCTTATAATCTTCTCTTTGATGAATCAACGACCCATATTCGATCTCTAATCAATGGCTAAGATTAAAACATGACTTGACCTTCGTTTTCTAGAAGATTTTCACTCTGTTTTATTAATACCCTTTAATTATTTAATTTCCCTAAGTTTAGACTTAGGGACCACATTAAAATAATCAATTATTTTAATAAAACATGAACCGAGTGGAATTTCCACAAACGGTTTATGGGTTCTTTGGAATACTGATGTCCAAGCCTCCTCACAAAATATAAGACTTGGAATACTTTCCAATGCTACAAAATCAACAATACTCCCACTAAATGTGAAATTTCCAATATAATATTGACCATTGCATACATTACACTTCCAACTGAACTGGCATATGGAACGTAGGACGTCTCCTCTTCCTCTTCCTATGTCTGGGGATACAGATGTGCAAATAACTTTACACCTACATGAATATACACCTTTATCGATTTACATTCATGCTTATTAAACCTTAGCAATATTGTTTGTACATACGTCCTTTCACTTAACTAGAGTTTATTGTTTACCCAATCCTTTTAATTTCCATGCCTAAGATAAAATTTGTAGCACAAAGGTCCTTCATGTCAAATGTAAATAATAACTGAGTTTTCACTTCTTGGATGATTTCCTTGTCATTTTCAATGAGAAACATGTCATCCACATACAAAACCAAATAAATAACACAATCACCAACTAATTTGAAATACATGCAATGATATGGTTTGCTCCTTGTGAAGCTAAGTCCTAGTACACAAGTATCAAATTTTTGATACCGCATCCTTGTTGATTACTTTATCCCATACATGTACTTTCCAGCTTGCATACCAACTTTGTATTTCCTTTCACAACAAAGCCATATGGTTGCTTCATGTAGATTTATTCTTCCAAGTACCTATGTGGGAATGTTGTCTTCATGTTCATTTGTTCTACTTCAAGACCTAAAGAAACAACAATATATATAAGAAATATAATAGAATTTAACTTGGCAATAGGAGAAAAAGTATCACCAAAGTCAATTCCCTCTACTTAGGAATAATCCTTTGCTACTAATTGAATTTTATATTTCTTCACTTTTCCTTCTGCATTCAAATTCTACTTAAACACCCATTTGCTGCCAAATGGATTTCTTCTAGCTAGCAACTCCACCAGATCCCAATCCTCATTCTTGTCTAAGGCTACAATTTCTTCAACCATGGCCTTTTCCATTTTTTTCCATCCTCTGAATCCATTACCTCCCTAAGAGTTCTAGGATCATCATCAATAATAATAAAAAACTAAATTTGAATAGAAATCAAGTGGAGTATACCTTTCTTGTTGCCTTCTTTCCCAAAGTAATCTCCTTGTGTGGTTCTTCTACATTTGATTCATGTTCTTTTATAGAGTCTGACACATCATCCTTCAATTCAAAATCTATCTTTTCTAGTTCTTTCTCCCTTGGCATGACTTTCTGTTTGACAACATGTTTGACTTATCTAAATACCACATATCAACTATACAAAACCTTATTAGTTTATGTGTTCCAAAATTTATAACCTTTCAGATCATATTTATATCCAATAAAGAGGATATTCAACTTTCTTATCCAATTTACTCTTATTCTCCTTTGGAATGTGTACATAAGCATCTCATATGAATACCCTAATATGCTTAAGAGAATGTTTATTAGTAGTCCATACTTCATGTGTAATCTTGTCATATAATGCGGATGAGGGTGATATATTTACTAGATAACTTGTAGTGTCCACTTCCTTTTCCCATAATTACTATCCTAACTTGACACCACTGAGCATGCTCCTTTATTTCTCCGTTAACATCATGTTCATCCTCTCTGAAACTCCATTTTATTGAGGTGAGTATAGAGTATTCTTCTACCTTTCCATACCTCACTTCTTATAGAATTGTTTGAATTCATTCCCACAAAATTCTCCATTGTTATTTGTCTTCAACGCCTTAATTTTTGTTTGTTTTTTTATTTTCCAAAAGAGCCTTAAAATTGTTGAAATTGTATTTCTCCTAAGGAAATAAACCCATTTATTCCTCAAGAAGTCATCTATAAATGAGACATATTACACATATTTTCCTAGTGATGGAATCGACATAGGTCCGAACACGTCACTTTGCACTAACTATAATATTCCCTCTGACCTCATACAACTAGAGGAGAAACTTGTCCAAATTTTTTCCCATTTAAACAATGTTCATAGAAATAAAAATACAGAGATAAATTATACATACCTTATACCATACCAATACTGTGTCATACTCGAACGCCCTTCTCTCCAATATGTCCTAATATTTAATGCCACATCATAGTATTTTCTCCAAAAGTTGCAAGATTTTTTCCTCCTTTTGCTCCACTCTCATGAAAAATAAATTTGTTGCATCCATTACAAACATTTCTTCCCAAAAACTTATATATTTTTAAAATCCAAACTCCTCTCAACAATACAATTGCTCCTCAAACCATCGTGTATTTATCCTTTTAAAAATTGTTTTTACACTTACATCACTCATCTTTCTTACATAAATGAATTTTCTAGCTAATCCTAGGATGTGTAGAACACTAGGGAGTGTTATAATCCTTCCACCCATGAGCTTCAACTTGAATTTTCCTCATATTATGATTTAGGATGTCAAGTAACCTCCTAAGAAAACATCATCACCATTGATCTTTCATACTCACAAAACCACTCCTTATCAAGATTCATATGAAAGGATGCACGTGATTCAACCAAACATGCTTCATGATATACATGTGTAATTAAATAATCCAAGTACACATATCCTCCTTCATCTGAGGAGGTTTTTTCTTATGTACAAGGATCACCTTCAAATCCCTTCCCTTTCTCAAGAATTTTAGATCTATAATATTTCTTATAATGGCCTTATTTTCCACATCTCTAACATAATTTCACAAAATTTCTTGGAAATTTAGATCTCTCACTCTAGGACTTATTTTTATTCCTATTCTAGGAGCATCCTATATAGACAAGGCATCATAATTCCAACTTTCCATATTTTTCAATATCATCTCCTTTGATAACAAGGAGGAGACTATTTCATAAACTTTAAAGTAGTTGTATTACTACTTATGGCAATAACCAGAATACCCCACGAGTTTGGAAGAGAACATAACAAACTAATGCGCTTATCTTCATTTCAAATATTGACATAAATATATAATAGTTGACTTACCACAATATTGAAGGTGTTAAGATGCTTTTTCACTAAGTCTCCATGCTTCATTTTCGAGTTATACAACTTCTTTCATAGGCAAAATCTGTTCACCATGTACTTAGACTGATATAAATCCCCTAACTTGTCCCACGAAGGCTTTGATATAGCTTTCTTGAAACATTCAGTAATATTTATTCTGATAGACACAATTGTATTTTGATATTTTCCTTTTGATCCAACTTGGTCAAGTCTTTTGTTAACATCCTTGTTGATGCAGTAGCTAGAACCAAAACGATCAACTAGACTCTGTCCACCAACAAATTTTCCATTTTGAGCTTCCACGGATCAAAACTTTAGCCATTGAATTTATCAATATCTATCTTATAAACTCCTTCCATTTCCATTTCACCACAAGAAACAATTCCATAGATATGCCACTATAACAGGGTCTACCACAGGATCAAGCCAAACCCCTTAGCCACAAAGTAGTCCCCATGAAGCCAAAACTATCGTGATACCAAAATGTAGGTTTTAACACTATATAATTAATTTCTACAAACAAATTCTTAATAAAACAGAAAATATGCAATGAAAACACATACATAAACACAAATATTTTATTCTCGAAACCTAAAATTGAGAAAACTAGCAATATTTTTTAAAATGTATTCTTTTGTACATTATTACATTACAATATATATAATGTTGCATCCATGAACCACCAATCCATTTACCCTCGATTAGAATAAAACCATAGTTCCTTAACCAAAAATATAAAACCATGGGAAAAACCGCCTTGCACCACTAAAACACTTTTAGCAAAAACCATGTGATGAAAACCACAAAAAATGAACACAAAATAACGCCCAAAAACACCCATGCATAGGCAGACTACTTCCCCCCCTGTTATGATCCTCGTGCCTTAAAAATAATAAGAAACATATTCTTTGAGACCTTCCCTGAAAAAATATTTCTTAATCCTATTGTATATCTTCAAGAACCCTGAATGTCCTCCTATAGATGAAGTGTGTAATTCCACTTGGGCCTTTTGTTTGAGTTGAGAATTATCACATAAGTAAAAGTAGTCTTGATACCATAAAAACTCATTTTTCCATGTAAAATTTTCTACTACATCAGAATCCTCCTATAGTCATTGAATGATCTTTCATATCTTCTCATCTTGTTTCCATTCTATCCATGCTTCTTCCACCGAGTCAGATTGTGGAATGTAAATAACACATAGTAAACCATTTGTGTCTTCCTCTTTCCTTGATAGTGAATCTGCAATGATATTTTGTTTTCCCCTTTTGTATATAATTTCAAATTCATAACCTAACCTATTTGTGACCTACTTTTGTTTCTCTTCTGAAGATAGTCTTTGCTCCAAGAAGTACTTCAAACTATCATGATCTATTTTTACTTTGAAGTGTCTTACTATTAGGTATGGATGCATTTTCTTAACTGCATGTAGTATGGCCAACATTTAATTTTCATCAATGGTTCTCAGTAATTTATTTCCTTTAAGTTCGCCAATTTAAAAGGAAATGGGCCTTCCTTCTTGCATCAAAACTACACCAACACCATGACCTATGGCATCACACTCCACAATGAATATTTTTGTGAAGTTAGGTGTCACCAAGACAAGAGTTGTACACATAAGCTATGTAAGTTTTGAAAATGATTTTCTTTCTTATTTAGTCCAAGAAAATGATTCCTTATTTATTAATTTTTTTAGAGGCGCAACTATTTGATCACATTTCTTGACAAATTTGCAATAATATCTTGTCATTCCTAAGAATCCTCTGAGTTTTTTTAAGGTACCGGGGATTGTCCAGTCCCTCATAGCTTCTATTTTGTTAGGATCCACATTGACACCACCATGTGATACAATATGACCCAAATATTCCACTCTTTGAACCCCAAAGGATCACTTGAAAGGATTTGCATATAGTTGTTGCTCCTCCAATAGTGTCAAGACCTTGTCAACATGTTGTACATGCCCTTCCCAATATTTCGTGTAAATTTGTTTGTCATCAAAAAATATTGGCTCAAATTTTGTAAGGGTTTGAAAATAAAATTTATCAAGCTTTGAAATGTTGAAGGAGAATTTGTAAGTCCAAATGGCATAACCAAAAACTCATAATGACCTTCATAAGTTCTAAAGGATATTTTGAGAATATCTTCTTGCCACATTCTTATTTGATGATATCCAGAACGAAGATCAAACTTAAGAAAGAAAATTACTCCATGAAAATCATCTAACAATTCATCATTGATAGGAATAGGAAACTTATCTTTGGTTGTCATTTTGTTGAGTTGTTTGTAGTCTGGACACATATGCAACACACCATCCTTTTTTATAACCATCTGTTTGGTCAATTTAGTGTGTCCTAAATTGCTAACATAAATTATCAACCAGGGATTCGTAAGCTGACGAAGTGTGGCGCACTATATGTGCAAGATAACCTATCTCTTAATTTTTGTCGTTTTTGGATTTTTATTGATCTTGGTTGGTTTCCTAATGTGAGATGGAAATTCTAAAAGACAAGTATGGTTATGAATATTCAAGGCAATGATGTCCTTTATAATGATTTACCAAACTTCAAACTTCAAAAGGAATTTGAAACATATAATGACAAAACTTAAAAGGAAATGAAAATGTGCTGCTAGCCTAATAAATCAAACAGTGAACTATTGAGCATGAAAACCAAATCATCCTTGCTGCTGTCTAAACACAAAAGAAACTATGCTTAAAGAAATCCAAGAATTGCAACAAAGTAAATCTAAATCAAATTACATAAACTTATATCCTGATCCCTCACCATTAGTCCGGCTATGGCTTTCGGAGGTAACCATAAACAACTTGAGCAATCTAATATCTAATTTGTAGAAAAAGAAACTAATATCAAACTACACACTCATACTTCAATCCCTCACCATCAGTCCAGCTGTGGCTTTCGGAGGTAACTGAAAATGACATGAGCAATTTAATATATCTAACTTGTAGAAAGTAAAATAATATCAAACTACACACTCATACTTCAATCCCTCACCATCAGTCCAGCTGTGGCTTTCGGAGGTAACTGAAAATGACATGAGCAATTTAATATATCTAGCTTGCAGAAAGTAAACTAATATCAAACTACACATTCATACTTCAATCCCTCACCATCAGTCCAACTGTGGCTTTCGGAGGTAACTGAAAATGACATGAGCAATTTAATATATCTAACTTTCAGAAAGTAAACTAATATCAAACTACACACTCATACTTCAATCCCTCACCATCAGTCCAGCTGTGGCTTTCGGAGGTAACTGAAAATGACATGAGCAGCTTAATATATCTAAATCTAACTATTGAAACAAATGTGCAAGACTGAAATAAACAAAGCAGTGCTGGAATTAAACAAAAAGTAAATTAACAGCAGAACAATATTGATTCCATGTCATTAGTCAAAAGATATGCAAATGCCCGGGCTGCCATGAAAAATTATGCTAAAAGCTATGATTTCAGAAAGCAATCTAAGTAAGGAAATATGATAAAACAGAATTGAAAACAACTTATCTAGAAAACATGTAAAAGCCTCCTTGGATAGCAGGGGCCCTCTGCTACCAATTTGGTGAAGTCCTTCAGCTCCTTAAAGTTGTAATCAAAACAGCATCAAAGAACTGAATTTCTCTATTAAAAAGAACTCACAAATCTACATCCCATTCCATCTTAAACTTTGTTACAAAAGACTTCTCTACTACTTTTTCATTACTTCCTCATTACCTATGATAGGAGAAAGCTTCTCCTATTTATACAAAATATGAGGAGTCATCTCATTAATGGAAGTCCATGAATCTCTCCCTCCATCTCTAGAGTTACAATCAAAATAGGAAATGATAAGACACATGTCTTTCTAGAGTTTCAACACAACTAAGAGATGAGACACATATCCTCTTAGAGTTTCAATACAACAAGTAAGTGAGACACATATCCTCTTGATCCCATAATCTTCTCGAACCAAATTCGAATTTGGCTTTAGAGTGCCACATAAGGGTCTTCTAGAAGTCTCCTTTTGACCTACACATGTCACAAAACTCATAACACATATATAAATATATGAAACTATGTTAATTTTCTAGTTTCTAATCATAAATTCACTTAAAATACATAAAATAAGTAACTTTGGAAAACAAGGATCCTAACCCATATATTTATGAAAATGGTTACTTGATGTAGGGTTTTAGGTCAAATGGCTATGAAATAAGAGCTAAATGGTTATGACATAATGGAAATATGTATGAATATGGAGAACATTTTTGAGACTCAACACCATCACTGGTGAAGATAAAGAACTTTGGATTGGTTGAATGAGGCTCGCCTCTAACATTTCTTGAACCATACACTTAATCTCACTCTTTTGTGCATGTGGATATCTGTAAGGCCTAATGTTAGGTGGTACACTTCTATGTTGAAAATGAATAACATGATAAAAATCTTGGATATGTTGAAGTCCCTTAGGAATTTCTCTAAATACCTTAGCGTGATTGCTAATAAATATTTGAAGATCCATTGGAGCAGAGGATATAGGTGTTTGAACATCTAATGAACAAAAATGTGCAAATATACCTTGGTGTCCATTTTTTAGCAATTTTTTCATGCTATTAGAGCTTATCACTTTACTGGGTTTGCCTTGGATACCTCTAAGCGCAATTTTGTTTCCTTCTAAGAAAAATGTTATGAAAATATATTGTAATTTAAGGCCTATTGTTCTTAATGATTGTAACCATTGGACCCCTAAAACAAAATCGACACCACCCATTTGGATTGCAATCATGGAAATAACTAATAAATACTCCCCCATACTTAGCTTAATCTTAGGGCACTTCCGTGAAAAAATTATGGTAGCTCCATCTGCAATCATCACTTGAAATTTTGATGTTGGATATACAAATAAATTAAGAATTTTTTCCAATTTTTAATTGATGAAGTTATGGGTACTACCTAATCAATCAATATTGTCACCCTTTTCCTTTTGATATATACTTCTATCTTGAGGGTTTGTGGAGTACTAATGTTGGCCAATGCATGAGAAGAGATTATTATATTAGCCTCTTCTAGCTCTAGATCATATGAAGTTTCTGCTTCTTCATCTTCTTGAACTTCATAATCTATGTAGAATATTTTCTTTTCACTACATTTATGTCATTTACTATACTTGATGTCACAGTTGAAAATAGTCACTTTTCTCTTCTTTCATCCATTTGCCGAGCATTCAACCTTGTTTCTTTAGGAAAGGGAGCATGATTTTCTCTATAGGTATTAGTGGCCTATTTTCTAGTGGCCATATTTTTACTTTCAACTTTCCTTTCTAGACTGAAATCATGCTCTAGATATTAAGGTTTAAAGATATACACCTCATGTTGGATGCTTTCCTTTAAAATTCCCATAAATAGGTCTAACAAGTTATCCTCTGAAATATTGTTTACTATGAGACTCAACTTTTGGATTTGTTGAATGTGCTATGTAACTGGACCTTTTTATCGAATATTTAACAATTGAATAAAGAATGTGTTTCTCTTAATATCCCCATAATGTGTTGTCATTTCCTTTGTAAAAATGGACCAAGATATAACAAAATCCTTTTTTATTTCACAAATTCATTGATACCATACATGTTGGTCTTGTTATAAAAACTTGGATGCAATATTTACCTTTCGTAAGGATGCCACTTGGTGTTGATCAAAGTATTAATCCATTTGAAATATCCATGTTACAAGATCATTAACATCAAATTTTCTCATATCAATCTTTGGAATGTAGTAGTTACTTGGTGCTAACTTGAAGCCCTGATGATGTGGATCTTGGAGTGAAAGTTCATGATCATGGTTCTGCGATTCAAAATTTGTACTCTCCAATTATGATAACATACGATTTATATGTGATTGATTATAAACAATATTCTTCTCATTATGTTCATGATTTCCCTAGATCTCCAAATCCATTTTAGGAAGCCTCTGTGAGAGAATATTTTCCATGGAAATCATGGATTTTGATTTTTCTTCTTTATTTTCATTCATATTCTTTTGTATTCCTTCCTTTTCATTCATCTTATTTTCCATTTCTCTTTTAATATTTTATTAAGAACTTGATATATTGACAATTTTTAACATACTACGATCCATTTCATTAACTTTCTTCTCTAATTGAAAGAACATAAATTCTAAGTCTTTGTTTTCTTCATGAGTCAAGTATGGAACTTTATTAAATTTAATTGGTGTAGTATCTTTTTTGGAGGCATGTTGGAAAATAATAATAGCTCTCCTCTTTATTACAACAAAAAGGGGGATCTTCTAATGAATAATTAGGTGACTACTAAGTTACGTACCTTAATTTGGATAATATCACAGTTCTTGAAGCTTTATTGATATATATTTGGGATTTGAGGCCTTCTGGATCTGAACATTTGTTTGATAGTACTCTAATATGTAGTTTTTTCAATTCCATGGGTTTGAACTGAATGTGATGTGCCAAATTAAAGCTATAGTAACTCCCCCAAAACTTGTTGTTTTTTTGGCATTTTCCCCATGACCAAACTTGTATAGCATGCCACATGTCCAATTCTTGAAATATAATTCTGGAACTTGTACTTGAGGTACTTTTGTATGTCTCCTAAAATTCTTAAAAATTTCACAGTCTAAAAATTTCCATACAAGAAGAGATCGCAAAAATACCAGTTGAGATGTTTAAAATTTATTTCATGACTATTCACAAACCTTAACTTCCATAGGTTGTGACTCCTAAACTATAGTGAACCAAATTCTGAAAATGAAATCAACTATTCCCCAATATTTTTCCTTAATATAGTCCAAGTTACATTTTATGAAGCCTTACAAAAATAAATTTATAGAATAAATCCCAAATTGACGTATTTGATACTAATTTCTAGATCATATGAAAACCCTAACTTCCTTGGAGCATATCTCAAAAAATATAGCAAACAAATATTTTTAACTTGGAAAATATGTTCACCATTATTTCTCCTCAACATGGTCCAAGTTTCATGGTCACAAGCCTTACATTAAAAAAGTTATCGTGAAAATTCTGAATTAACCTATTTGAGACATAATTTAGGAACATTTAGAAACCCTAACTTCCTTGGACCATATCTCTGAAAATATAGCGAACCAAGAGCTGAAAATTGAACCAAAGGTTTCCCAAGATGCCTTCTCAATGTTCTCCAGGTTTCATTATTTGAAATTTCTCAGAATTTTCTTTTTAGCGAAAATTCCATAATGACCTATTGTAAGTAGAAAAACCCTAGGATCAAGAGATTTTATTCTAAACATTATGATCCTTGCACCTTAAAATGGTAAGTAAACAAGAATTATAGTCCTATTTGAAGGTGAAACCTCCTTTTACAATAAATACAATGAAGAAGACAATATTTTATGATCCTAAGACTAGGTATCCATAGTATATATATAGGAGACAAATGGTACGATTATAATAAAATTGGACCATGAGGGGTTCTAGCCTACATAAAAATGTAACAGTAGAAATGTAGAAATTAAATATAAATGGCTTAATATGGGGTTTTTTGGGTTAACATGGGGCTTATACGGGGCTTAAAAACCCCTATTCGCCCCCTAAGCATCACACATTTTATAATGTGTGGGGATGGTCATGCAAAGAATATAACACACACAAAACAAATAGTTGTTAGGCTAAAAAATCACAACTTGATAAATAAACTTACTAGCATTTTACCCTCCCATAGATATCTAAATATTTTTATTGATAATAACTAGAGGCCTATTATATATGGTCATCTCTATGTTTTAATTTGCGGTCATGGGCTTTTCACCTTCCTTTTTGAAAATAAGGTGAATCAAGATATGATATTCTATAATGGACCATATTTCATGGGCTCTCAAGGTTTTATCCGAATCTTTTGATTCTTGATTTTAACCCTAATAATTATGTTCCCTTAGCTATCCCTTTTTGTGTTAAGTTGCATTATTTTCCCCTCCATTGCTGAAATGGAGAACCTTTAGAAATATAGGGAATGTGTTTGGAAAATACATCGATGAGGTTGAACCACACAATGGAATGCTTACTGGTTCTAGGATTTGTGTGGAAGTAGACTTGGATAAATATTCCATGCAACTACTAAACTCTCCTTATATAATTGATCATTCATCCAAGAGGTGAAATATGATTAGCTTCCCTTTAAATTCAATTTGTGTCATGAATATCTGCATTTTGAAAGGAATTTTAATAATTCTAAGTATCATAAAAAACTAGCTGAAGTGGGAGATCAAGGGAAGCAAATTAAAATATGAAGAGGAACATCTCACCAAAACTTAGTCTAAAATGACAAGGAAATAAATGGTGGGGGTGCGAAATTTCCCCCTTTCCCTAAAACAATTTCTTCCCTTGAAGGGGTCCAATCCTCCTCAAGCAAAAAAAGGAACCAATCTCATCTGGTAATATCTATGAAGATCCATAATAGATAGAAGAAGATGGGTAAATACAATATGCTTTTCAGTAGGAAAGTCCAAAGGAATCCCCTCTCAATAATCAAGGAAATAAAACTGAGGATATGCCATCATTAGAATACATCCCAAAGTTGAACCAGAATGAGGAAGGGATGGAGTTAGAAGAAGATGAAGTGTTTCTCTCCCCTAAAATTCCTAGAACAAATCAAGGACCTTTCTTAGCAGATTCCATAAATTAATGATCTAAATAAGAACAATAAAAATAGAAAGGTCATATTAGAGATTCCAAAAAAGTTGGGAGGAAATAAAATAGAGATATAATGAAGGAAGGGACTAAGAAAGATAAAGAATTGATGTTGTCATTTCCAAAGGGAAAAGGATGACTGGAAAAGGAAGTGGTCTCCCCCATGTTCGAGGGGTTAAAAATATCTTATTAATTGATGAAAACAAACTCTTGTAACTGCAAAGGAAGTTCAAAGAAAAATTTTCTAGAAGTAAAAGGTATCATAAAACGGAAAACCCCTAATGCTCCTTCTCCATGAGATAAAAATGGGGTACCAAGAAGTTCTGTAGAAATTTAGATACTTATGGTGATATTGTGGGGTAATGGCGGTTAGTTGACGAGGTGGCTTGGTGGATCTATGTACCCCTTGGTCATCTTGATCCTTTCATCTCCTTACAACAAATAGTTCTCCCCACTAGTTTTTTATCAAACTATTGCACGTACCCAACCAAAATTTATGATCTATTGTGAATGTTTATATGCTTATGATTTATCATGACAATATTTCTTGTTGGCCCTCTCTTCTTAATCTAAATTTTTTAAAGTTGAATCAATGTTGAATTTTTGGAGGTGATTTTAATACCACCCTTCGTCCCTTTGAAAAAAAGGGAGTATCCTCTATGAGAGGCCCCTTCAGAGAATCAACGGATGATTTTATCTCCTTCCTTGAATTAATTGATATCAAGCTAGTATATAGCAAATATACTTGGAGCAACAAAAGAGTGGGACCAGGTCATATCATTGTTCGCTTGGACATATTCTTAGTTATAGCCCATTCCTTGATTAGTGAATTTCTTTCCCTTCTCAAATCCTTGCTTGGGGTGGTTAAGATCACTATCCTATCCCTTTTTCTTTATGCTTAGATGTGGAATGTGGCTCTCTTCCCTTTTGATTAAATCCACAATGGCTTTAGTAACAAGAGGTTACAATTTTCATCTCCATAGCTTGGAGTAAATGGGTTAATGATTCTCTTGTCTTCATTTGGGAAGATAAAATTAAAGAAATAAAGGCACCCCTAAAGATTTGGGTTAAAAACCATCACTCTAACTAAGGCAAAAATTATGGTATTCATCAATATAAAATGGAAGGTGTTTAGAATAAAATTGAAAATGAAAACATTTTTTTGGAAATTTTGGACAAGGAAAAGAAGGAACTTGATAAGCTTCACAAAACCTTGAAGGTAGAAGAAGAGATGTGGAATTTAAAATAGCGGAGTTTGTGGCTCTAGGAAAGAGGCAAGAACAAAAAATATTTCTATAATCGGGCTAAAATGATGCAATGAAGGAACAATATTAAATCCATCACAATTAATGGGGAAAATACCTTTGAGTATCTCAAAATCAAAGAAGTTGCAACTCAAAATTTTCAATATTTACATAAATATTCTAGGAACTATGACAAAGAGGTAGCTCAATACATGTTGGAACATTTTCCTCACCATGTTACTCCAAAATATAGTGATGTAATACTTCAACCTATTACAAAAGAGGAAGCATGGGAAGTTTTGATTACTTTTGATTTGGACAAAGCTCCTTGGTCAAATGGCTTCTTTCCCATTTTTATAAAAAATGTTAGGGAATTATTAAGACTTACATTTTTCATGTAGAAATTTCACCTACAATCTAGTTTTCTCTTGTATGAATTTCGCTAAACACTTATTCGGATTTTTGACTCCAATAAAAAAACTTCAAAAACAATGCATTTTAAACTAAACACATTCAATTTGATTTTTTGAGCATAAATACACGACTAAATTTGATCTTTAACATCTAGAAATGAACAATAAACATCACACATTTGACACATAGGATTTTGTGTAAAGCCCCTAGATTAACCATGAAGGGAAAACCAGTAGAGAAGAGGAATTTTTTTATAGAGGTCACAACATTTTTTATTTTAAAACAAATACAATTTCCAACATTTAATGTTGAGTACTTATCTCAAAAATCGAGCCACTTTCACCCTCGATTTTCCTATTGTACGACCACCCTTCTCTCAGCTATGCAGTCCTTGAAAAACATGATGTATGGTACAACAATACCCTGTTGTACATTCCCTCTAAAATTATGCCAAACAACATAGTAATAAATGCATTGTACAACCCTCAATTTTTGTGCCAAATACTTGTTGAATAGCCCTCATAAATCATGTTTTTTGTTGTTGTATGGCCCAACTACACAAACCTACAAATAATGGTTAAAAATTTTCATAAAGTGCATTCCCAATTTGGTTGCTAAATGCCTCAAGCTTCGCTCCCTCTCGAGTTTCTCCTCTACTTTTCTTCAACGCCTCTCTCCCTCCTTTCTCCTCAAAGAATGTGCCTCTTTCTCTCCCTTTTCTCTTTTTATTTCTCATTAATTACTAAAATCCATAACCCTAGATATCAATGGTTGAGATTCAATATTTCCATCTCAATATCAACAGTCATGACTAATATTGACATTAGACCCACTTAAATCACTTAAGTGACCCAAACTTTATAAAGTTAAACGCTTTATAAAAAGTCACTTTTTAGTCATTAAATATAAAAAGTGCACTTTCCAACTTTATAAAATCACTTTATAAAGTAAAGTGCCTAGTGAGGGAAATCTGCCGAGTTACTTCTGCATGCTAGCCACTTCCAAAGCAAAAGTACCCTCGAGTTACCAAAAACTAACAGGTCAAATGATTGATTATGTTTATAAGCATTCCTATGTTGGGGGTCGAATAAACTCATCATTTTTAGGTTTGGTTCCTAAGGAAGCAAAATTTTCATCCTTTACTTGTTTCTTTCCTTTTTCTGTTTGTAACATGTCTTACAAGCTAATCTCTAAAATCATAGCCTTTAGAATCAAACCCTTTCTCCCAAAATTGATCTCGAAAAATCAAGGTGGGTTTTTTAGCAATGGGCATATTGTGGATAATATCACTCTAGTTCAAGAAGCAATCTATTTGAGCAAATGAAGAGGTGAAATAGGGATGATCATTAAATCAAATATGGGCAATGCCTTTAACTGGTCTAGCAACCAATTTTCATTTGAAGTTTGGCTTCGATGAAAAAGTGATCAATATGGGTTGGAAGGAGGGGGAGGAATTCTCAATAATCCCGATGGAAAAATAGAAGAAAGATATGCTTAGGTGTTGGGAATAAAGACTAACAATCAAGAATAGGACTTTTGACTCCTATTTGGCCTATCTCTAGTGCAGGAAAAAAAATAAGGGAGGTGGTCATCCTAGGAGACTCCTTATTTATAATCAAGCATATGGTAAATGATACTTCAGCACAAAACTAAAAAATAAATCAAACTATCAAAATAATAAAAGGAATAGAGTCCTCCCTTGGAGAAGCCAGGTTTTATCATATTATCAGAGGGAAAAATAAGGAAGTGGATAGGCAAGGAAACCAGGCCTACCTATTTCCAAAAGATAAAAGTAGGGTGAACGGGTAGCAAGGAAGTTATCTGATCCCCCTAAAATTGTTTCAAATGGAAAAAAAAACAAAGGTAATTAAAAGACTACTAGAGATAGAGTATTAAGAAAAAATATAGTTGAAATCCCAATGGGTTGGTGATTATGGACATTAAGGTTATGGTTGTAGTGGTATGTTGGTGGTGAATTTGGTTATTCTAATTTCTATCCTTTCCCCTACATACAATATTTCCCTCTCCCCTTCTTCCCCTATATTTTCCCTTGTTTATGCTTTCCTTGTCGTTTATGCTTCCCCCTAGTCTATATGTCCCGATGCCTATGCTCTCCCCTCGTATATTTATCTCAGCTTCTATGCTCTCCCCTCCCTCAACTCCTTTGCATCCATCCCTATTGTCTCGGTACCCCCTCATCCCCATGGTCCCTCACAGGCCTTGTCCCAACGGGCCTCCATCACTATGCCTTTTAGTTGGTGTTCGTGGTAGACTCTCCATGGATGTGGGACATGGGTCTCAGATGTGTGTTGTTCAGAATCACCGATGCATTTCACCCGGCTTCACCTCAAGTCTAAGTAGAAGAGCCAAGGGATACATGACCAGGTGTGATGGAGGTTGCTGACGCATTTAAGGTTGGTGCATGTGAAATATGGAAAATTGAGGGTGGCATTTAATCCCACTGAGCAGGGATCGTGAGTTGACGTGGGATAATCCTCGTAGTAACATGTTTTAGGTTGAATCAAATTACAAAGGAATAATGGAGGTTTGTGGGGAATATGGCAGCATAAAGAGGCTATAGAGTGAGGTTAGCCACAATAGGCTCAATCTCTATTTATGAAACAATTTCAGGTCCTATTATGACAAAAATTCCAATTTTTTTAGAAAGTTCGAGTGGAGTTTGTCGAGGAGGTAGCCTCTGTCTAGAACTGTAGGCTTAAAGAATGTTCAATTAGTATTATGTTCTGTCATCCAAGTGGTCGGTGGGGAGAGGAATTTGGGAATTAGAGTTGGAGATTCTAGTAATTTTAAGGAGTGGGTGGTTAAATTGCAAAGTGAGCTTGTAGGTGGTTTAGGATACTAGTCCTATGAGTAGTTTAGCATTTAGCTCAGGGTCGGAAGTAGTGGGAGCCTACAAAAATTGGAGTCTGAGTTCTCTCGGGAGAAGGATTTTAGGAGATTCTTGAGGCTTCGGGCCTATGGTAAGACTGGATACTGAGTGTTGGAGGGGTGTTGTGGGAGTTTCACTTTTTTCTCTTCTGGGTTTTTGCCGAGAAAGTTTGACTATAATCAGGAGTCTAGAGGCCAGGGGAAATTTCCAGGATGTGTGGTAGTGCAGTTGAACAAGAAGGTGGCAAGGGGTTGAAGCAGGGTGGTCCTGGGAAATTCTGGAGATTTGAGGGAGTTATGTGGCTAGCAAATGTGGTTAGAATTGGAAAATATGACAGAGTGCCTTCAGTGCTAGACATATCGCAGATTTGGGCTGCTGCCAGTGGGCGAGAGTGTTGTAGGATCCTGGATTATTTTTTGGGAGAGTTGGTGTTGTTCCCTGTATGGAAGCTCAAAGAAACTTAGAGGTGGGAAACTTGACCACTGGGCCATGGGGTCATTGTAGAACAAGGTCAGGTCTGAGGTTGTAAAGAGCACGGGACATGGAAGGCTGTCTGTGAGGGATGCACATTTGAGCATGAGGAAATAAATATGATATTGCAGATAATTCAACATAGTATTCATCATCAGCAGAAAGACACACTAAATGTGCAAGAAAACAAATGGCCAAGAACTAAAAAATTAGGCAGATGGAGGACGATATTGATGCACTCAGGCGTCAACTTGAAGAGCTCAAATTCCCACAACAGAGAAAGAGAAGGGAAGCGGGCATGAAAGGACCAGGATTCGAACTCAACATACCTGATGATATGGAGGAATAATTATCTGAATGGAAGCTCTTATGTGTTTTGGTTTCTGTAAATATTTTATGATATGTTGTAAATGTATGCTTCTTATGAGGCGATTTTGTCGTCTTTATAGTTGCATGATAGTAGTTTGGAAATACTCTTTAAATTTTGTAAAATGGAAAGGCCCAATAGTGCAAGACAAACATTTGGAGCCTTTACTAGCAATGTTTTCCTAATGTAAATCACCCAATTTTATACCGAGAACGGGCTTAGATTAATACACAAGTATACTCTTTACTGTAAAAAAAAAAAAAAAAAAAGTGATCAAGTTGATTTTTCATTTTTTTTCCAAAGGAAAAATCATAATTTTATTCAACCTATAAATAAGGAACAAAATTACATTCTGCAGATGATGGTACACATCCAATTACGTTAGCCTTTAGACTAGTGCATAATAAAAGGAAACAAATGAGAAAACAAATTACAAAAATTTTCCAAGCCTAAGTGTGATAATAGTTACTTAGCTTCATTTTTTTTTTCTCAGAACTTTTTTCCAAACTCCTTGGTTGGGAGAAACTATTGCTAGTGGATTTTCATCTGCTTGCAAGGATACTTCTTTGTTTGAGTTAAAGTTCTCGGATATATGGGATCTCTTTGTACCCCCAGATTCCTTTCTGATGGGTGTTTCCACTTTCTTCTGTTATGACGCTATGATCTTTGTTGATTCAGTGCCCGTTTGGCTGTGAGTCACGATTCCTAAATAATCCACAACTCCTCCATTTGCTTGTCTATTAGGTTGTGTCTGAGAATCTATATTTGGAGCATTTTCTATAGGATCTTCTTATCCATATTCATAAGTTTTAGGAAATTTCCAACCCCTTGGCTTAGGGGCCTCCCCCAGATCCATTTCATTTTTTTAGATCTTGGGGGGCTCCCCCAAGATCCGGATCAGTGGTATCAAATTCAAGTTACAACTCCATGGGAATGAGGTTTTGATGCATATTTCGGTTTTAATTTTTTGCAACAATATTCAACAACCTTCATGCACGTGCTATGACCTCAACCGATCACTTTCTTGGGCAAAACGGGAAGAACTTTATTTTCATTTTTTTACAAGAGTTTTTTAAGTGGCGACTTTGAAGGTCAGATATGAAACTTTTGGTGCAAAATTTAGAAAATAAAATTAGAATATCTATATTCCTTGCGAAAAAATACCCAAATTAAAAAAAAAAAAAAAAAAAAAAAAAAAACCGACTGAATCGAAGTCTGGATGAGGGTGATATCGCTGATTTAAAATCAGTTGTGTTGCAAAAACGATTATGACGACAATTCATGGAAAATGAATCTCCTATCATTTTTTGCAATTTTTATGCAAAATTTCAAAAAAATTATTGTAGCTCTGATCTCCTCTGAAAAAATCACCCAATTTAAAAAAAAAATTGGTCGAAATAGAGTTCGGACGAGGGAGATATCGTTGATTTAAAATAAACTATATTTTTATAACTTTTATGACGACGGGACAATGCAACGTGGATCTGAGTTTCCAGAGTCTCTAGATAGGGATTTCAATCACATAGAAAGATGCAAAATGGTCATTCTATTTTCAAAAATAGGTTATAATAAATATTCTGAGTTATATTGACTGAGTATTCCCAATTTTTTTGTTTTTAATATCTGGAGCAGCATTCAAAGTGGGTTCCCTTTGGAGACGTGCCCTCCCACCCTGGTTTAGTAGGCACCTACTTCACATTCATTGGTTTCAGCATAGAAACATCTGACTTGTGTTCTTTTGAGATGTGCCCTCTCACCCCATGCTATGTAGGCACCTGTTACTTCATCAATAGTCAATATCATGGTTATGGGTCATCCACACAAAATACTTGTCATCGAAGTCTATTTGCTAGGACACACACTTTTAGTATCACAGTTGGTCACAAGCATTACAAGGTATATCTATCCTCATATCTTTGTTTTTCATGGTTATGGGTCATCTAAAAACCCACACTTCTTCGAAGTTCATTTTCTAGGCTGCACATTGTCAATATCATAGTTGGTCACAATCATTACAGGGTATCTCTATCCTCGGATCTTCGTTCGTCATGGTTATGCATTAACCACACAAAAAAATTCTCTTCAATGACTCTTCATATTCAACAAATGCTTCTCAAGAGTTAAGTTCACGCAATGAGGACCATAGCTTCTTAAGGAGGGAGGAATGATCCAAATGGAAAGTGGAATCTACCCATGGTATTCATCCACCCATGGTGTTTATCCACCCATGGTATTCATCCACCCATGGTGTTTATCCACCCATGGTATTCATCAACCCATGGTGTTTATCTACCCATGGTATTGTAAGTGGGATCCACCCGTGGTATTCATCCGCCCATGGTATTTATCCACCCATGGTATTCATTCACCCATGGAATCTACCCATGGAATTGTAAGTGGCATCCACCAATGGTATTCATCAACCCATGGTATTGTAAGTGTCATCTACCCATGGTATTTACCCATCCATGAAATTTACCCGTGGAATCTACCCATGGTATTGTAAGTGGCATCCACCCATGGTATTTATCCATCGATGGTATTCATTCACCCATGGAATCTACCCATGGTATTGTAAGGAGTATCCACCCATGGTATTTATCCACCCATGGTATTCATTCACCCATGGAATCTACCCATGGTATTGTAAGTGGCATCCACACATGGTATTTATCTACCCCATTGTATTGTAAGTGGCATCTACCCATGGTATTCATTCACCCATGGTATTTACTCACCCATGGAATTTATCCGCGGTATTGTAACTAAAAAAAGACTATAAGTAACAAGTCACACTTTGTAAAAGGAAAAATTGTCCTTCACAATGTAGATTTTACAATTATTGTCTATTTTAATAAAAAAAGTTTCTTTGTGGTTTTATTTACTGTGTGTTCTCTCATTTTTTATAGCATTTCAATTTTTAGGGGCCTCCCCCCAAGATCCATTTCAAATTTTTAGATCTTGTGGGCCTCCTCCCAAGATCAGGATTATTAAGGGCCTAATAAATTTTGGATATGAATAATTCGATTGGAATTATTCCCTTTCACTACATCCTTGAATAAATTTGGCCCCTTAGGGTTTCTATGTTTTGAAGCTCCCCCTCGTGGCCTTAGATTTAATATTATGGTTAAGTTCCTTTCAATACCATAATATCTCAAATGAAGGGCGTCTTGCATCAATTTATCCTCAAATATCAAACTTTGTAAAGATACGAGAATACCCATATTGTCCTGAATGGACTTCTTCAACCTTTCCATTGGACTCAAACCACATATCCAATAGACAAAAGTCTTCCCATTTAAGTTTTTTAGGAATATCTAGAATTTTTCCTTCCTTGCATGTATCTCATCCAGATCTGAGAGGAAGAGATGGGGGAGTATCCCAGGAAAGAGATAAACCCCAATATTCGATGCATATAACCCTATATCCAATGTAGGGGTGTCTCCTTTAGTGCTTAAATACCTAGTGAATCAAATAAAATATGAGATATCTATTCGCTAGAAGAAAATCGAAGAGTGAAAAACCCTATTGTGCATCCTTGACCCAACCACCCCCCAGTGAAGCACTACATTGTCAATGATTGAATGCAGAGGATTCCACCATAGCCTATTTAACCAATCACATCTTCCATTTGAGAGAAAATTTGATCCTTCACACTCCCACTCAAGATACACTCGTCCTTGTAAACCTTCCATAAGGCCACACCCTCTCAGTCCATTTATATCTAAAGTCTTAGATTGATGATAAAAAACTACTTATTTTCCACATACATGATCCATCATGATCCCCTTCTATGGCCATAGGAGGGATTCATAAAGACATTCCCCCTCCATGGATTCCTACAACGAAAATCATATTCAGTCCCTATCTCGACAGCATCAGTAACCCCGTGTAGAAAATCAACAATGAAAAAATACATAGCAGAACTTGTATTCTCCATTTCCCCTATTGAGGTTGATTTCTAATATATCAAGATCCCCTAGATTTCTCTGTTGATAAATTGTAGACCAACTAGTTTTTTTAATGCCTCTAGAGCTATATGGCAAGGATGTCCCTTATCTCCCATTCTTTAAATTTTAATAGTTGACTATCTATGAATAAAATTAGACTTTGAATGAATAAATGAGTTACTTCCTTGAATACAGTATGTTATAGGTATTAAAAACATCAATCATTCACAATTTATGGATGATATTTTATCATTGGGAGGAGCTTCAGTCATTATAGTGGCTCAATTTAAATATCATTTAGATAAATTTGTCTCTACCTCGAGAGGTATGATTAATAAATAAAGGATTAAAATTTACACTTGGGATGCTAGAAAAGGAATTCAAGGACAACTGATTCGAACCCTAGGATTTTTGGTTCTATATACCTAGAAGGAATTTGAATACTTGGGCATACCTCTTTGTTTAAAGCAATATCTCCATCTATCTTAGACCCCCATGTTATCCAAACTTGAAAATAAATTTGATCAATGGGGTGCTCTTTGGTTGAACCTAGTTGGAAGAGTGATTTTAATTAAATTTGTTTTTTCCGCCCTCCCTCTTTTTCACTTCTTTTCTTTGCCTCATCTAGAATTTTATCCAAAATCTCTGAGATAACCAAGAATTTTTTGTTGCAAGGTGAGGTAAGTCCAACAAAAAAAAGTTTAATCTAGTCAAGTGGGCATCTATTTTTACTCCCAAATGTCATGGAGGTTTGGGTATCAGGGATCCTTCCCTCATGAACATAGAGATTGGAGCAAATTTAGTTTGGAGGCTAATAACTCAGAAAGAGGAATGGTAAAAATATGTGATGTATCATAAGTGTTTTGTAGGGGACCGAATGGCTTGTCTCGACATAGCTTTATGTGTGAAAGGAGATTTATACATTTGGATTTTTTTAACAAATTCTTTTCCCTTGATTTGTAACCACCTCACTTAGATACTAGGAAATGGGCGACACATTATATTTGGAGCTACAGAATCATGGATCTTCCTTGACTTGGGGAAATCACATCTCTTCTTCCATTACAATAATTTTCGGTGAGCCATAGGTGTTTCTCCTTGGTGGACATCTCTCACTGGACTATAGATGTAATTTGGATTGTTTGGGATTTTAAGGGATACCTTGATCATCAAGATGAAGACTCGTCAATTTTCATCCTAAAGGGCCTTATTTTTGGATGCGCTCCAAATCATCAAGATGAAGAATACTCAAGGGGTTGGAAATGTTTGAATACACTATTAAAGAATATTATCTTACCTTGCTTCCCCCCCAATGCTATCATCCCAAATATTACATTTGGATGAACATATAGCATCTAGATGGCTTCACTAAAATTAACATTATTTGTTGGTCTCTTACACATGAATCCTTACTAAAGAAGTTTGGGACTTTGCCATGAAATCATTATCGATGTAATTAAATTGGCCAAACATTATTCAAAAGTTATTTGATTATTGGCACAAGCATTATGTTGGATCCTCTCAAGGAAAATCATCATTTAAACAAAGATTGAATAAAACTCCCTAAATATATTTGTTAGAAGATATGGATTTCAAGGAACAAAGTGATTTTTCAAGGCCAAAATTCTCAGCCCCATACATTACCCTCAAGATTTCTTTGATTTATTGTAGAACATTAGAAGTCTATATCCTCCTTCTCCGTCCTCTTACAAGGGTTGGATGCTATAGAAAAGGTTTGGATGTCTCATTTCCCTCATCCCACTCCTAACCACATCTTCCTTTCTCTAATTAGACTTGTATTTAATGCTTAATGGAAAGTCCTCCCCTCACATTTGGAGTTTAATAAACAAATCTATTCTTATTCCTACCACATTTTTTTTAGAAGGTACATCAAAGCATAATCTAGGGGCGACAAGAGGGGGGGGGGGTGTTAGGTCCCCATATTAATAGTGTACTCCCTTATTGTTATTGTTGTGCCCCTCTAACCCCCATATTGTTATTATTGTTCCCTTACATTATTATTGTTAGGTCGATTAGGATTATATTGTGATCCCATGGACCCCTATATATAGAGGGAGGTTTTGTCATTTGTATCATCCAAGAATTGTTCATTTATGTAATGTATTGGAGGTTTCCCCCTTGAAATGGCTGATTTATAAGGCGTTGATATATATTCTCTTCTATTTTTGGAGCTGGTTTCATAACATTTAGTATCAGAGCTTTGGATTCTAGGGTTTCACTGCTCAAAATAGGTCATCGTGGAATTTTCACTATAACTTTTTTTCTATGAAGGTTCAGAAGCTAAAATTTTTAGAGCATGAAGCCAAAATCCTAAGGAATTTCGTGGAAAAATTTCAGATCTTGGTTTACAATATTTTCAGAGATATGATCTGTGTAAGTTAGGGATTTTTGCAGGCTCATGAATTTAACCTAAACAGGTCATCGTGGAATTTTCATAATAAATTTTTTTTATACGAGGGTTTAGAAGCTAAAATTTTTACAGAGAGAAGTGGAAATCCTGAGGAACGTCGTGGAAAAATTTCAGAGTTTTAAGCACAATATTTTCGGAGATATGATCTGTGGAAGTTAGTGTTGTTTCAGGCTTCCGAATTTCATCTCAAAGAGGTGACCCTAGGAAAATCGTCATAACTCTCACTCTGAGCATTGGATTGGAATTCTGTAAAACGTGGAAACAAGCACATAGATTTTAGTTTCCTTTGCATCAATTTCAAAGCCTAAGGAGGAAACAGTGACACATGGCACTCTGTACAAGTTTTCTCTACTGAACCATTCCATAATTAGGTCATTGTGGGAGATTGGGCATAACTTTGTCTTGAATAATCCAAATCAGGTGAGACCTATGGCAATTGAAAGAAGCTTCAAAGGGATACTACAAGGATGAATTTCAGATATTGAAAATCCGAAATCACAGAGATAATTTAGTTTCAATATAGAGCTCCTCAAAATCAATAAAAAGGCGTGTATTTTTTATTTTTTTTCGAATTGCATAAGTCTTGTGTGAAAAATCAGTTTGAATTGATTCCAAGGGCACATTGTAGAATAGATATTAGTATTTGGTTATAAAATTCCTTATAAAATGAATTGAACACCCATTATGCCTTTATAAGGCTCTGCTATGGCTCATGAAGATGAAGAATTGCAACATGAAATATCAAAATTACAAGAGCAAGTGCACCAAATTTCGCTCTCGCAAAGAGCAACAAAAAATGAAATGGAAGCTTTGAAGAAAGGCGTGGAAGCTAAGATGGATGGCATGGAAGCTAAGATGGATGACATGAAAGACAACATGGAAAACATTAGGAATGATTTAAATTCACGCATGGAAGGTTTGACAAAGTTGATACAAGAAATGTTTCCTAATGCCGAAAAGATAGTAGAGGAAACTCATGATGAGAACAAAATAAATGCTAATCGTGATTTCATAAGCTCTAATGTTGGATGGAAGAACCACCATATTCCAAAGATGGATATGAGGAAGTTTGATGGCAAGGATCTCGTAACATGGATACTATAGATGGAGCAATATTTTGATCTCAATAATGTGCAAAACACACAAAAGGTACGCATTGCAACTTTACATTTAGAACAAAATACATTTATATGGTATCGATGCCTTTTCTCCTGCAAAAAAAATGTCACTTGGTCAATTTTTACGGAGGAAATGATAACCCATTATGAGGATACAAAGAGCAAAACCTTCTTTAGCCAATTGATAAATCTCAAACAAAAGGGTTAAGTGGTGGAGCACATTGAGGACTTACAAAAATTAAATATAAGGGTAACTGATATTCCAGAGGAACACATGATTGATGTCTTCATAGGGACTTTAAAGGATAACATCCAACAAGAAGTTCGCGTTTGGGAACCTGATTCATTGGAGAAGGCATTCAGGTTGGCAAGAAAAATTAAATGTAAAATTATGGTGACAAGGAAGCCTAACACTCACATCTATAAATATGGAAGTATTTCTACTCCTAGACTTCCACAACCTACAAGGTTGACACCACAACAATTGGAAGAAAAAAGAGAAAAATGGCTTTGCTACAGTTGTGATAGCAAATACATTAAAGGTCATAAGTGTGCTGAGAAGAAATTATTTTACATAGATTGTGAAGAGGAGGAAGAAAATGAACAAGAAACTTCAAAAGAAGAGGATATCCACTAGTAACCAACCCTAGAAGAAGAAGAAATGAGTCCGACCATATCGTGTAATGCATTGGCAGGAATTACAACTCCTCAAACTCTCAAGATAGAAGGACATATCAAGAAGAAAAAGGTAATAATGTTGATTGATTTAGGTAGCACCTTTAATTTTATTCATTGTAAGGTAGCCAAGGAATTGAATTGTTTCCTATACCCAACACCAGAATGTCAACTCATAGTTGCAAATGGAGGAACTATAAATTGCTCCAGAAAATTCCATAATATCAAGCTAACCATGGGAGAATATGTATTGAATAGTCCAATGCTTTCCATTCCAATGGGAGGTGCTGATGTTATACTAGGAGTACAATGGTTACAATCTTTGGGGACAATAGATTTTAATTTTCAAGAACTTTTCTTTAATTTTTTTCGGAAGGAAAGGAAATCGAATTACGGGGTATCGCAGGGAAGCCAGGAAAGATAATAAGCTCTAATGTCATGAAAAATCTTATGAAGAAATAACAACGAGGTGTAATTTCACAATTATGCTCACTAGAAGTTCCAACATCAAAATTAATTATTTCTCCAGATCTCCAAAAAGTCTTGGACAATCATTCCAAGGTGTTTGATACTCCCAAATGACTCCCACCTATTCGTGATCATGATCATGTTATTCATTTGGTTCCAGGAAGTGTTCCTCCAAACGATAGGCCTTACAAATATCCTTATGTCCAAAAGAGAAAAATTGAACGTATGATTGTAGAAATGTTAGAAGCTGGTATAATTCAACTTAGTCAAAGTTCTTTCTCTGATCCAGTAGTATTGGTGCACAAGAAGGATGGATCATGGCACATATGTATGGATTATAGGGAGCTCAATAAGCTCACTATTAAAGATAAATTTCCCATTCCTGTGATTGATGAATTATTGGATGAATTACATGGCGTTATTTATCTTACCAAGTTGGATCTTCGTTCAGGATATCATCAAATTAGAATGAAGACTGGAGATATTCTGAAAACAACATTTCGAACTGCTGAGGGCCATTATGAATTTTTGGTCATGCCTTTTGGCCTTACCAATGAAACTTCTACATTTCAAGGGTTAATGAATTCCATTTTCAAACCTTTCCTTAGAAAATTTGTGCTAGTATTTTTTTGATGACATACCAATATACAATAGGTCTTGGAAGGATCTTGTTCAACATGTTGACAGGGTGTTGAAACCATTGGAGGAGAAACAATTATATGAAAAAACATCCAAATGTTTCTTTGGAGTACAAGAGGTGGAATATCTGGGTCATATTGTATCTCACGAGGGTGTTAAGGTAGACCCTAACAAAATTAAATCCATTAAGGAATGGAAAGTCCCCACAACCATAAAGCAATTGCAAGGGTTTCTCGGGTTAACAGGGTATTATCGCAAGTTTTTTTAAGAATTATGGGAGAATAGCAACACCTCTAACAACATTATTGAAGAAATATGAATTTTCATGGACCCCTGAAGCAACTAAGGCCTTTGAACATCTTAAAGAGGAAATGTGCCTAGCAACGGTCTTAGCTACGCCATACTTCACAAAAACATTTATTGTGGAATGTGATGCCTCAGGAAATGGAATTGGTGTTGTGTTAAGGCAAGAAGGAAGACCCATTACTTTTGAAAGTCATCTAATCAAAGGAAAGTATTTACATAAAGTTATTTATGAGAAGGAAATGTTGGCAATACTACATGCACTAAAGAAATGGAGACCTTACCTAATGGGAAGGCGCTTCAAGGTAAAAACTGATCATGATAGTGTTAAACACTATTTGGAATAAATACTATCTTCAGAAAAGCAACAAAAATGGGTCACAAAGATGTTGGGTTATGACTTTGAAATCATCTACAAAAAAGGGAAGCTAAATGTTGTTGCAGATGCACTCTCAAGAAAAGATGAAGAGGTGGAAGCATTGCTTTGTGAAATTTATATTATCCAACCAGATTGGATAACTGAAGCAAGAGATGAATGGAAGAAGGACGAAGAAGTGTGGACACTCATTCAAAATTTGCAGCAAGATCCTAGTACATCTGATACATTTAGTTGGAAAAATGATTCCTTATCGTACAAAGATCGCTTATATCTTTGTAAGAATTCCCAAATAAAACAAAATATTCTTCTGGAATTGCACACTTCTCCTTTAGGAGGACACTCAGGATTTTTAAAAACTTACCACAGGGTGAAGAAAGAATTTTTTTGGGATGGCCTTAAATCTGATATTCAAAAGTTTATGGCGGAATGTTTGGTTTGCCAGCAGAATAAAGTGGAAACAATTAAGACCCCGGGACTTCTACAACCTTTATCCATTCCAAGTCAACGTTGGGAGGAGATTTCAATGGATTTTATCACAGGTTTACCTAAGTACGAAGGAAAGAGTGTCATCATGGTGGTAGTTGATAGACTTACCAAGTATGCACACTTTTGTGCATTATCTCATCCATTTAAAGCAAGTACAGTTGCTATTGCATTTATGGAAATAATTCAAAAGCTACATGGAAACCCAAAGATTATGGTAAGTGACAGAGATCCCATTTTTACTGGAAATTTTTGGACGGAATTATTTTCTTGTTTGTTACTCAACTAGCTCATAGCTCATCTTATCATCCTCAATCAGATGGTCAAACTGAGACAATGAACAAATGTTTGGAAGGATATCTTAGTTGTTTTGTATCAGATAAACAAACACAATGGGTCAAGTGGTTACCTCTGGTGGAACCTTCCATACTGCAGCAAAAATGACCCCGTTTATGGAACTTTATGGATATCATCCACCATCCGTCACATCATCTTTAAGAGAAAATTCTAAGGTGCAAGCAGTGGAAGATCACATCGAGCATCAACAACAATTTCTCCAACTCTTAAAGGATAACCTCAATTTGGCACAAAATCGAATGAAACAACATGCAGATCAACATTGCAGCGAGAGAATTTTTGATGTAGGAGACTAGGTATTTTTACAGCTACAACCATACAAACAAATGTCCCTCAAGAAAGCTAAGAAGGATAATAAGTTATCGCCAAAATACTATGGTTCTTACAAGGTGTTGCAAAATATTGGTACTATGGCATACAAATTGGAGCTTCCTTCTTCTTTGCGAGTGCATCTGATTTTCCATGTTTCATGCTTAAAGAAGGTTATAGGTGACAAAATCCCAGTTCAAACAATATTGCTAGAACTTGATGAGGAAGGAAAAATCATACTGGAACCTGAAACAATCATGGAAACAAGAACTCAACAACTGCGAAATCGATCAATTTCAGAGTATCTCATCACGTGGAAGAAATTACCCACTGAATATTCTACATGGGAGGATGAGAATTTTATACAGAATCATCCAGAGCTACTCAAGCGTTGAGGAGAACACTTTTTTGAAGGAGAGGGGCATGTTAGGTCCCCATATTACTAGTGTAGTCCCTTATTTTTATTAGTGTAGCCCCCTTATTGTTATTGTTGTGCCCCTGTAACCCCCATATTGTTATTATTGTTCCCTTACATTATTATTGTTAGGTCGGCTAGGATTATATTGTGATCCCATGGACCTTTATATATAGAAGGAGGTTTCATCATTTGTATCATCCAAGAATTGTTCATTTATGTAATGTATTGGAGGTTTCCCCCTCAAAGTGGCTAATTTCTAAGGCATTGATCTCTCTTCTCTTCTATTTTTTTTTAGAAGGTGCATCAAAGCATAATATAGGGGCGACAGGAGGGGGGGTTATTCTTTGCCATGATGAATCAACCAATTTTACTTATTCAGGGGGTTTAGGATTGAGATCCAAAAATCAAGCTGAGTCAAATGTTCTTCTCCAATGCCTCTTGTTGGTCCATGCTAGGAATATATCAAACCTCTCAATGATTTGGGATTGAAGAATTTATCATACAACACCTCATCGCAGATTTTGTACCAAAGGATCTACTCCTAAAAATTATTATCAAGAGAATCTAAATGCTACTATGGAAGTCTCAAACATATCATTACATCATAATAATTAGTTTACAGATACTGTGGCCATGAAAGGTTCCTCTTTGGCCATAAGGACTTTATGGATGAATGATACAATATCCTTTTATTATAACCATAAGTCATATGATTAAAGTTTTTAAGGTTTATTGTTTCAATTCATTATGGTGCCAAGTGACACTCTAGTGGAATTGACAACATGCAATACAAGTTATAAGCTTCAATAGGAAGGAGTGGTGGCTTAAAATATAGGAGATCCCCTGCTCATATTTTATATATGGAGATCATTGGTCTGTCATGCACCTCCCACTAGTCCATCCTTTTGCGAGGGGATTAAATATGGGGCATCTCCTCCATTCCCTGTGATTTTTGGTTAGATCATATTTTTTCGTGCTAGGGAGGGCTTCTATTAAAGTTTCCATCCAAAGTGTGCAGTTCTTGGTTCTTAATTACTAGAAGAAAGGGGAATTTGGTAGCATGATTTTCTTAAGTACATTGTTGTGGATTTGTGAAAATGGATGTAGTTTGTTTAACGATGAGTCTTGCATTATGGGTCATGCCAAATTCTTTCCCCTAATTTCGGGAGTTACTATGTTTATTAAAGATTGGATGATGGGGAATTAACACGCAAAGGGGTCTCTTGAGCTAATTCCTTGGAAAATTTTTCCATTTGGTGTGTTTCAATTCTCTTATTTGGCTTACCTTGGCAGTTCTTTTCTTCCACTTTCAGAATTTTTTGTTTCCCATGCTTTATGGAATTGGTTAAATTTATCTTGGAATTCTTTTGTGGGTGTTTTGGCCTTTTGGTTTGTCCTTTATCTCCTAGTAAGAGGGAATTTATAACCCATGTCTAGGTTAGAAGAGGCTAGGGAGACAAGCTTTATGTTTCCAACCTGGTCTCAACTCTTGCAAGCAGTGTTCAATAACTTCATCAATTTAATTAGAATTGGAAATGGAGGCAGCAATTGGTAATAGTGCTTTGGTAATTCTATTCTCTTTTGGATTATACCCTAGACAAATTGGCTTTGGAGGTCTCTTTGGTCGATTTATCATTTTCAATATTTTCTTCTCTTGGAATTTTTTGTCTCCCATGCTTTATGGAATTGGTTAAATCTATCTTCGAATTACTAGGTGGGTGTTTCTACCTTTTGGGCTATCCATTATCTTTTAGGAAGTAGGAATTCATTACCCCTTTCTAGGGAAAAATAAGTTGGGGAGGTAGGCTTTATGTCTCCAGTTTGGTCTCAAATGATGCGGGTGTCTTTGATGACTTCATCAATTTAACTAGAATTGGTAATGACGGTCACATTTAGGAATTATGTTTTTCGTAATTTTGTTCTCTTTGGGATTTTGTCTTAGGCATATTAATTGTGGAATTATTTATGGTTGGTTTCCTCATTTCGAGGAACTAGGTAGGAGTCGATTCTCTTTGTTGGCAATTGTAGTGACATTTGATATCGGGCACTGGGTTATCTTAATTTCTAGTGTTTCATAATGCTCGTAATCCTAGTGTTAATGAGGGGAAATTTGTCTAGCATACTTAACTTATCCAAGAGGACATCATCACCTAGTAGATGAAATACAACCAGTCAGTATCAAGTGTGACTTCAAGCATGGAAATGTTAATAGAACATTGATCCCTAGTGCAGAAAATCAAGGATGAATTATCAAGCCTCCACCAACAAATTGAATATTTACAACTTTCCCTCAATAATCATTGTATGGAGCCATCTACATCTAGTAATGACATTAGTAATTCAAAGAACGTACTTCCTGATCTTAATGTCCCAATTCTATCTTAGTCAAAGGATGCAAGGAGATGTAATTCAACATTCTTTTGGTAGTTAGTATGCATAATAAGTTTTGCAAAATTTTTAATATATTTTCACGAATCTACACATATAGACATATAGACTAGATATTAAAGAAGATTCGATTTTCGCTATGTTTGACAATCTTAGAAGTTTAACATGCATTATAATAATTTCGAGAATTCCATTATTTTCATATATTTGTTGCATCCATAACGCAAATTTCATGAATACAATTTCTTATTTTGATTAAGAGAAAATCATCAACTAACTAACACCTAGGTGATATAAAACAATGATTTTCATTTTCAAATGAATTGTATGATAATTAAATAGATCCATAATAAATTTTATATTCCAACTATTCTTTAAAACACACACACACAAAATAAAAGTTCATGGTATGAAAGAAGGAGAAAGTATTAGGTTGATTTTTCTTGACTGGATCATTAATGAGTTTATAATTTATGATTTACATACCCAATGGGCTGAGTGACCCATTAAAAAATAAATAAAAAAAATCCTTATATACGATATCAAATAATAAAAAATATTTGAAGTCAAAGGTTAAAAATTTGAGTTTAAACTCTTTAATGTGCATAGTTCCAGTGCCAAAGAGGTTTTTCAGGGTACTAATCCATTTATGCATTTAACAAAAAACTTGAAATTGTATTACCAAGAAAATTCCGGTAGAAAAACTATTTCATCTATAAATTAGACCAGGCCAATCAATAATATTGTTTATCATATATATAATCATTGATAACAAAAAAATATTTAAAAATTCACTAAATGATAGTCAATAATAAATTGATTAATATAATTATAAGTTCTACACAAAATAATAAAAATCAATTTTATAAAAATTCACATATATCATGAATAATAAGAATAAGAATGTATCAAAGCATATATATACATAAATAAAATTCTAAAAAAAATTCCTAATTTTATAAAATATTATTATAATCATATCTATTATATTTTTAAAAATATATTTTATATTAATATTATATATAATTTATTATATCATATTATTTATTTAATATAATTATTTGATAAATAATAATTAATTTACCATTTCAAATAAATTATATATATGTAATTTATTTATTTAATATACTTATTTAATAAATAATAATTAGTTTACTATTTCAAATAAATTATATATATAGTTTTAATTTCAACTACCGAACAAAAAGCCAACTCTAAAATTATTTCAAGTGGAACGAAAGGCCAACGAAACAAAATGAATTATCATATCCACTTTCCTTATCTTATCATAACAATGACAAACAAACCACATAAACATATTGCTACCTTCGAGAAAAATGTAGATGCACTAAAGCCCCTCCTAGTGACACACTAATATTCAATTTATCGAAGATATAAATATTTTATTTTAAAGGTGAATAATTGGAATGCGAGTTTTCTCCTATTATCATAATAATGGAGTAGTGCGAATGAGAATGTTAAAAAGGATTCTTAATTGTTCACTTTTATTACATAAAAAGTGTGAAAGTGGTATCCCATGGTGTATACTTTATTTCATGGTATCATTTCATTTTATGTGGCATAGTTTAATGAAAATGATAATTTTAAAAAGGATTCTTAATTGCTTGCTTTTATTACATAAAAGGTGTGAAAGTGGTATCACATGGTATATACTTTATTGCATGGTATCATATCATTTCTATAGTTTATTTTCGAGTGTAATTTAATTAATAGATGGGATATTTTGTTTAAGTTAATATTAATTGGAATTTAGTAAATATTTTTTTAGTGTTTTATAGATTTTTGGCGAATTGAATTAAAAGATTATAATTTCGGTTGAAATTACATTTTTGGATTTCGATGAAAAAATCTATTTCAGTTATTAATTATGTTGTAGCTTATATTTGTGTGATGATTATGTGGTATAATTTATTTCATAAAAAGTGATATTATTATTTTTATAGGTACAACACTCTATATTCTATAGGAGGAACATATATATACTATCAATGATGTAAACATCCATCATGTCACTTGCGAAAATTGAACCTGGGTGGGGAGGATAATTCTACCTCCCAATCACTGGGATATCCCCAATTGATAGTAGAAAATGGTAATATATTTATATGATGATATAATTTATTAGTTATTGTTTTCAATTAGAGATCATAGTTATTGGTGAAGAGTCAAATTAAGTTGATTCTATATTAATTTATCTAAAATTTAAAACACTTTTAAAGTTTCATAAGTTTAACATTAAATTGATTTGCTATTAAAAATAAATTCGTTTTTATATTTATAAAAAATGAGTTAAATAATTTCTCATCAACTAAATACTCGATGATATGAATTAATTACCATAGTGCATGCCTTTTGTTTTTTGAAATTGTCATAGTTAAAAACTTATTTATTAATAACAAATTTGTAGGTGGTGTGTTTTGTAGGATTTGATATTGCAATTAATTAATAAGTTAACTTATGATAATATTCAATGTGACAACAATCGAGGCTTGTTAAACTAAGATTGATTGATATCTAGCTGTTGATATGTTTATCTATCACATTTTTGCTTCATTATCCTCACCCTCTTCTCACTGTCTCATCACCTTCCTTGCACAATAATATCACCACTTCGAGTTTCGTTTCCATGTAATGATGGAAGCCTTGGACTTACAATATATTTCATTGTATCATTATGCCAATGTAATAAAGAATTTGAACATACTAGGGTTGAATTTCATCTCTACAATCATCTTTTTCACCTTGCAAGTCTCTCTTGACCATCCTATCCTCTTGTGTGCTTAATATCTATGTATGCATTCTTATTCTTCTTCTTTTCAAATAAAGATATGTTTGTAGAAGAAATTGAGGGTGAAAATTGAAAAATTACTTGAAATTTTGATGCTTTATTGCTTATGTCTCTCTTGATAATCTTGCTCCCTCTTCACAAGGTTACTTTGCTCAATATTTATGCAAAGGAATATTTATTCAAGGTTTCTCTACCTAGTGTCCCTTGACCATCCTTTGATGGGTGTAGGGATCTCTACTTAGGTTATCACCCTATAAGAAATCATCATAAAATAAATTAATTGAATCATTTGACAAATCTAACTTGAATCTAAGCCAAGCAACCTTAATGAAATATTGAATTCCACTAGGTAGGTAAGGTCAATTCTATTTAGTTTTTCAGTTTCCTAAGAATAGCAATAAATGATAATTAATCTTCTAGTGAATCACCAATTACCTATAATCTTGATGCTTTGCTGCCACTATTTTATTCTTGCTATATATTCATAATCCCTAAATTCTTAGGCTTCTACACTTTTGACCAACAACTTCAACCACCACATCCTTACGGATGGAATAAAATTTTATTTTATTTTGTTAAACTGGTAGAGTAAATAAGTTAGAAGAAAGGAGTTTTAAAGTTATGAATACTATTATGAATAATAAACTGTAAATATAAATTTAGTTATAAATTTGTTTGTAGACTTTATGGCATAAGTCCACACACTAATTTGAGTTGGTGCTTTCTACTCATACTTTAACTATGTATTTTAAAATCTAGTTCCAAAGAGTAATTAGAAAAACTATATATTAAGGTTTAAAATTATGGTCTCTATTTATGCACAACTTCTAGAATTAGTGCTAACTATTTATTTTTAACCGAAACAATATATTTGTATTTTTTTTTGTGTGTGTAAAGTGAATTATATTATGACAAAATAAAAAAGTTGCATAAAAAAATCATAAGTGCTTCAAATCTCTCTCGAGGGAGACCAAACCATACCCAAAATTAGGCCATTTGGAGGGCCATAAGTGACTAGAAATATCTAACATAACTTAACCTAAATAAAAAAGCATCACAAAGTTGTACTACCCTATCATTTCGATGAACACAATAAGAAGGCATTCGATACTCAACATAAACAAACATCATAAACTTAGGGAACTGGATCAGAGTCCAAGCCATCGACATGGATAGGATCCCTTGGAGTTGTTGGGGGTCTAGGGGTAGTAGGAAAATCCCAAGGGTTTTTTCTATTTGCGCTAGCCTTCGATCCATTACTTCCATCATAAAATCATAATGTATGAGGTGGCCATGCACGTGGGCCAATATCTATAGTAAATCTCCTTTTTCTTCATAGTTTTCCAGGAGTGTCTATCCGAGAAGAAATTTAATTTGCAAGTACAGGTTGATTGCTTATATGTACTCATTCCCTATGCTCTTCTTCCACCCTGTATCTAGAATCTAGATTTCCCACCGAGCTCTTAATTTTGCATCAAAAAAGGAGGTTCTTTGTGAGGAGGCCTCCCTTTGTGATATTGAAAACTCCTCTTGCACATGCATCTACATATGTTCATGATATCTGGATGCAAACCCAACAAATTTGTTTTGAAGTCGTGTATTACCCTGGAAATATCTTTCTTCATAATAGATTGAGCCTCTCCTCAGTCTTCCTCGCTCATGTGGCATGGTGAAGAATCTTTTAACCCTTGGGATAGACCAATAAAAATTGTATTATGTTTTATAATTTTTGTCTGGCCGTGAATATGGTGTAGAAATTTGAATAATTTGCTGAATTATTCACCGAGATTCTCCTGATCACACACTATTTTAGCTTCATGCATAATACATAATCTCTTCTACCATTGATCATCACATGCGGAAATAAAATCAATTGCATGCACACATTAAAACCATAAAAATTCACACATATGAACACAGTATGTAATGGGAAAGCTTAAAGGCGAAAACCCCCAAAAACCCCAACTATACGTATATTATACATGTCATGGAGATCATGTAACAATCATAGTACAAAGCTCTTTGCAAGCTCTCATACACTACCTCCCTGCTACACACTATCGAAGCTAGATCTAGCAAAACTCATGCTCCAACCTTTAGCCACTTGATAGCCAGCTTTGAATTTAGTGTTTTGATGCTGGGATGAATGCTCTTTATATAGATAAACCACCTGGATTGAGCTGCCAATGGTGCGTTGATTCTCACCTAATTGGTAGTATTTGCAAACCAACAGCAGTATAGTCTGGCTTGATAGTTAACACTGCTCTTTCACCTATTTGCACAGCTGGTCTCACTTGGCTTGTCCATGCACTGAAGTTAACTGATGTATTCTTTAGTTTATTAATGAGTTTATAATTAGTGAATTAATTAATAATTAATTCACACCACTCTCACTAATTGTATCTATTAGTTAACTTGGATACGAAAAGCTCAACTATGTTTAGATTAGTTAAACTGAATACAACTCCACTAACTTCCTCAATCAACTCCACCAAACTCTGTCACATGAGTTCTAACTGAAGTCTTCATGCAATAGCTTCACTTAAACCTTAGGAAAAGCGTATTTCCTTCTGTCAGCTGCATGTGCCACATCCAGGCATCAAACTGAAGTGCTTCAAGAGAATAAGATAATGTTTATAGTCCAAATATTATTAAGAGCTAATAATATTCGACATTCAGCTGTATGTGCCACATCCGGGCATCAAACTGAAGTGCTCCAAGAGAATAAGATAATGTTTAGAGTCCAAATATTATTAAGAGCTAATAATATTCGATCTAAAAATAGATTCCGCCCAATATGTCTAAAAATAGAAATCCATCTATTTTTCCAACTTGACCAACCATCCACAAATAGCATCCCGCAACTTATAGAATATGCTCCATATGTCTAAAAATAGACATAGTCTAAAAATAGAACTTTGCGACAAAAATCACCTGTGTGGTCCCCCACCTAGTTTAGGAGATCACTTTACAACTAGGATCAGGAAAGATGTTTTAGGATGCCTCCTTCACTTTTTCTTGTTGCCATCTTCAACACTCCCTCTCAACAAGAAAGGACTGTCTTTGCATGCGACATGCAACTCCATGCATTCGCCCTGCAACCTTCACAAGCGCCATGCAACTCCATGCATGCGACATGCAACTCCATGCATTCGCCATGCACCCTGTGCATGCGCCATGCAAACTCATGCATGCACCATGCAACTCCATGCATGTGCCATGCACCCTTTGCAAGCGCCATGCAACTCCATGCATCTGCTTTGCAACTCCTCTGAAACTGAATAGGCTCCAAACAACTCAATCAGTCTTGATGCATCTAGCATCTATCATCAAAGTCTTCGACTTCTGCTTGGCCAACTGCACATGTCATCAGGAACCACTGCGTTGTTGAACTCTTGCACCCATGCACTCTTGCACTTGCTGTCAACTCTGATCCGCGCTCCAGTATCCGACACTGTCACTTTGATCTGCCTGCATCACTCCAACTGATATTGCTACTGCTGCGCTGTGGGCACCTCGTAGCCAGGTTCAATTCATGAGATCCACACCAACTCATGAATCCTGCCCAGAAATCTCCTCATGGGATTACTCATGCATGTCGCCCCACCTCTCATCTGGTGGTATAGCTGCATGCACTCCCTCTGCCCATCTGGCACGAAGTTTCTTTGCATGAGTGGTCTCTCCCACTCCATGATCCTCTTGTGGCTGCTCCACACGCCGAGGTTCACTTTCACCTGCATGCAAAAATTTCTCCCTCTCAAGCTTCAGTTGCATGTCTTTCTCCCGCTTCCCAACAGTAGGAAGCTCCGTAGAAATTCCATCTACATCAAATCTATAAAGATTCTTCTGCATCTCCAGTTGTGGCTGCTCCACAACCTTTCGAGACTGCTTCTCATGCTGCATGTTGAGAGGCTCCCTCTCAACCACCAAGTCACTAACCTCTTCTTTTCTCTTCAAAGCTTTGCATGCATCTTGTACCTAAGTGCATGTAGTTTCTTGGCTCGCGCACATTGCAATTGTCCCGCCGTCGCAAAATTTTCTAACAAAAAGAGATGATTTTAAATCGATGATATCTCCCTCATCCGAGCTCCGATTCGACCGATTTTTTTTTTCAATTTGGGTATTTTTTCGCAAGGAATCCAAATATGCTATTTGTTTCTGAAAATATTTCACCAAAATTTTTTAGATATTCCCTACAAACTCGCGCACCCAAAAATTCTCGCTCTCATTCCATGTAGAAAATTATATACAATATGCATGTATATTTCCGGCTTTCTCCATCTTTATGTTTCTTGAGTTTAACCCAAAACTCAACCGCTTCAATGTCTTGCAATTGCTCCAATGATCAATATCGCTCCGATACCATGTAGAAAATTATATAACTGATATGTTATCCACCGAGATTCTCCTGATCACACACTATTTTAGCTTCATGCATAATACAGAATCTCTTCTACCATTGATCATCACATGCGGAAATAAAATCAATTACATGCACACATTAAAGCCATAAAAATTCACACATATGAACACAGTATTTCATGGGAAAGCTTAAAGCTGAAAACCCCCAACTATCTGTATATTATACATGTCATGGAGATCATGTAACAATCATAGTACAAAGCTCTTTACAAGCTCTCATGCACTACCTCCCATGCTACACACTATCAAGCTAGATCTAGCAAAACTCATGCTCCAACCTTTAGCCACTTGATAGCCAACCTAAATTGCGTGTTTCAATGCTATGGGATGGCCTCTTTATATAGATAAACCACCTGGATTGAATTGCATAATCCTCATTGATTACTCCACCTATCTGTGTGTTGCAAATAGCAACAGTATAGTCACAACTGATAGTTAACCTACTCTTTCACCTATTTCTGCACTGGTCTCCACTAAAACTGTCCATGCACTGAAGTTAACTGATGTATTCTTTAGTTGATTTATGAGTTTATAATTAGTGAATTAATTAATAATTAATTCACACCACTCTCACTAATTGTATCTATTAGCTAACTTGGATACAAAAAGCTCAACTATGTTTAGATTAGTTAAACTGAATACAACTCCACTAACTTCCTCAATCAACTCCACCAAACTCTGTCACATGAGTTCTAACTGAAGTCATCATGCAATAGCTTCACTTAAACCCTAGGAAAAGCTTATTTCCTTCTGTCAGCTGCATGTGCCACATCCAGGCATCAAACTGAAGTGCTCCAAGAGAATAATATAATGTTTAGAGTCCAAATATTATTAAGAGCTAATAATATTCGACATATCTATTTTTAGCCTGGCAGTCTAAAAATAGAAACCACCCATATGTCTAAAAATAGAGGTCCATCTATTTTTACCAACATGACCAACCATCCATAAATAACATCTCGCAACTTATAGATCATTATCCATATGTCTAAAAATAGACATAGTCTAAAAATAGACTTTGCGACAAAAATCACCTGTGTGGTCCCCACCTAGTTTAGGTGATCACTTTCCAACTAGGATCAGGAAAGATGTTTCAGGATGCCTCCTTCACTGTTTCTTGTTGCCATCTTCAACACTCCCTCTCAACAAGAAAGGACTGTCATTGCATGCGACATGCAACTCCATGCATTCGCCCTGCAACTTTCACAAGCGCCATGCAACTCCATGCATGCGACATGCAACTCCATGCATTCGCCATGCACCCTTTGCATGCGCCATGCAAACTCATGCATGCACCATGCAACTCCATGCATGTGCCATGCACCCTTTGCAAGCGCCATGCAACTCCATGCATCTTCTCTGCAACTCCTCTGAAACTGAATAGGCTCCAAACAACTCAATCAGTCTTGATGCATCTAGCATCTATCATCAAAGTCTTCGACTTCTGCTTGGCCAATTTCACATGTCATCAGGAACCACTGCGATGTTGAACTCTTGCACCCATGCACTCTTGCACTTGCTGTCAACTCTGATCCGCGCTCCAGTATCCGACACTGTCACTTTGATCTGCCTGCATCACTCCAACTGATCTTGCTACTGCTGCGCTGTGGGCACCTCGTAGCCAGGTTCAATCCATGAGATCCACACCATCTCATGAATCTGCCCAAAAATATCCACTTGGGATTACTCATGCATGTCGCCCCACCTCTCATCTGGTGGTATAGCTGCATGCACTCCCTCTGCCCATCTGGCACGAAATTTCTCTGCATGAGTGGTCTCTCCCACTCCATGATCCTCTTGTGGCTGCTCCACACCCCGAGGTTCACTTTCACCTGCATGCAAAACTTGCTCCCTCTCAAGCTTCAGTTGCATGTCTTTCTCCCGCTTCCCAACAGTAGGAAGCTCCGTAGAAATCCCATCTACATCAAATCTATAAAGATTCTTCTGCATCTCCAGTTGTGGCTGCTCCACAACCTTCCGAGACTGCTTCTCACGCTGCATGTTGAGAGGCTCCCTCTCAACCACCAAGTCACTAACCTATGCTTAGCTCTTCAAATCTTTGCATGCATCTTGTACCTCGGTGCATGTAGATTCTTGGATCGCGCACATTGCAATTGTCCCGCCGTCGCAAAATTTTCTAACAAAAGAGCTGATTTTAAATCGATGATATCTCCCTCATCCGAGCTCCGATTCGACCGATTTTTTTTTTCAATTTGGGTATTTTTTCGCAAGGAATCCAAATATGCTATTTGTTTCTGAAAATATTTCACCAAAAAATTTCAGATATTCCCTACAAACTCGCGCACCCAAAAATTCTCGCTCTCATTCCATGTATAAAATTATATACAATATGCATGTATATTTCCAGCGTTCTCCATCTTTATGTTTCTTGAGTTTATCCTAAAACTCAACCACTTCAATGCTTTGCAATTGCTCCAATGATCAATATCGCTCCGATACCATGTAGAAATTTGAATAATTTGCTGAATTATTCACCGAGATTCTCCTGATCACACACTATTTTAGCTTCATGCATAATACAGAATCTCTTCTACCATTGAACATCACATGCGGAAATAAAATCAATTGCATGCACACATTAAAGCCATAAAAATTCACACATATGAACACAGTATTTCATGGGAAAGCTTAAAGCTGAAAACCCCCAACTATCTGTATATTATACATGTTATGGAGATCATGTAACAATCATAGTACAAAGCTCTTTGCAAGCTCTCATGCACTACCTCCCATGCTACACACTATCAAGCTAGATCTAGCAAAACTCATGCTCCAACCTTTAGCCACTTGATAGCCAACCTGAATTGCTTTTTCAAGCTATGGGATGGTCTCTTTATATAGATAAACCACCTAGATTGAACTGCGCAATCCTCATTGATTACTCCACCTATCTGTGTGTTGCAAATAGCAACAGTATAGTCACAACTGATAGTTAACCTGCTCTTTCACCTATTTCTGCACTGGTCTCCACTGAAACTTTCCATACACTGAAGTTAACTGATGTATTCTTTAGTTGATTTATGAGTTTATAGTTAATGAATTAATTAATAATTAATTCACACCACTCTCGCTAATTGTATCTATTAGTTAACTTGGATACAAAAAGCTCAACTATGTTTAGATTAGTTAAACTGAATACAACTCCACTAACTTCCTCAATCAACTCCACCAAACTCTGTCACATGAGTTCTAACTAAAGTCATCATGCAATAGCTTCACTTAAACCCTAGGAAAAGCATATTTCCTTCTGTCAACTGCATGTGCCACATCCAGGCATCAAACTGAAGTGCTCCAAGAGAATAAGATAATGTTTAGAGTCCAAATATTATTAAGAGCTAATAATATTCGACATTTCTATTTTTAGCCTGGCAGTCTAAAAATAGAAACCACCCATATGTCTAAAAATAGAGGTCCATCTATTTTTACCAACATGACCAACCATCCATAAATAGCATCTCGCAACTTATAGATCATGATCCATATGTCTAAAAATAGACATAGTCTAAAAATAGATTTTTCGACAAAATCACCTGTGTGGTCCCCCACCTAGTTTAGGTGATCACTTTCCAACTAGGATCAGGAAAGATGTTTCAGGATGCCTCCTTCACTGTTTCTTGTTGCCATCTTCAACATATGGAGACCACTAGCCCATCCACGCGCAATACAACCACTTTTAAACTATGAAACTTGTAAACCAACCAAACACATAAGAATTTATACTCTTCCCTTTCCTGTAATAGGTTCTTGGCTCGCCATCTATATTCCCACCTTCCTGAGCATGCTTCTCCCCCTACAAAAATGGGGTTTTCAACTAGTTTCACCCTCACAATTAGAGAGCTGAAAATGAACCCTATAACATATTTAGCAATAAACCAGAGGGAAACAAAAATGTTTTTTAAATAGGATTTTCCAATTACCAAAAAGCCAGTAATGAAATATCCCAAAATATGGAAATCTATTCTAAAGGGGTCAGAAATATCTACATCCATGACAATGAGCTAGAGAAAAGAGTGAGGATTACATGGAGATAATGTAATGTTGTATATGGCATCAATTACATACCACCCTGACCTCTTCCCTTAGCCAGTCTATCTCTCCTGCATAAATTTGCAAACAAAAAAGTCCCAAAGATTTTCCCAATGGACCACAACATCCGTTCCTCCTCAGAGTGATATGCTGGCTAGTTTTAAACACTTCCAACCCGCTTTTAGGCTCACTTTCGAATTCTCAACCTTTATTGAAGATTATGACCCTTGTAGGCTAAATTTCACCTCATTTACTAGTTGTTTGGGGCTCCTAAGTTGTGTCTAGTCAAACTTAATTACCTCTCTTTCCTCACTTTAGGCTATTGCATATACCAATACAAGGAAAAGACCCTCTAGTGGATGTTTTTGAGGAACCCCATAGAAAAATACCCCATACATCCGTTTCTAGCAGAGGTTACTAGAGGAGGTTGGCAAGCAGAGGGTTTTGCGGATGTTTTCCACTCGGTGCGCTTATCATTAAACATCGCACCGGTGCTCTTAAAACTCAAAAGCACCGGTGCGCACAAAACATTGGCACACCAGACACCGTGCAATCCGTACACACCCGCCCAATGCATCATATAATTGTAGAGCATCGGTGCTTCACAACTCTTCTGTGCCAGTACATTATAAAACACTGCGCCAAAACCGAAACCGCCCGGTGCAGTATTAAGCAACCACACCGGTGCATCATAAAACAACGCGCCAAATCACAAACCAACTAGTGCGTTTGTAAGAAACATAATTGGTGCGCCTATAAACCACACGCACCATAAAAGGGTAAAATAAAGAAAAAAATTATGGCAAAAAACCTAGATTTTTCATTTTTTCAGTGCTCCTAAGCTCTCAATTACTGGTGCGCTCTACCACAGAAATCCCCAGTGCACACAAAACATTGGCACACCAGACACCATGTGCGACATGCAAACCCACCCAGGGCGTCCTATTACGGTAACACATTGGTGCTTCGCAACTCTTCTGTGCCGGTGCATCATAAAACGCCGCGCCAAAATAGAAACGTGCCGGTGTGTTCTTATCCAAGAGCACCGATGCGCCTATAAAACACACGCACCGAAATAATGTTAAATACAAAAAAAATTACGGCCAAAAAACCAGTGCTTTACGACTATTCTGCACCATTGCTTTACAAATATTCCGCCCCGGTGCACCATCAAAATATCACGCCAAAACTGAAACATTCCGGTGCTGTGTTGGGAAACCCCCCCGGTGCATCATAAATATCGCGCCAAATCTAGCACCGCCCAGTGTGGTGGTAAGCAAGCATACCGGTGTGCCTATAAAACCCCGTGCATCAGAACAAGGTTAAATAAAAAAAAAATTACGGCCAGAAAACCACATTTTTCACTTTCCTCAGTGTTCCAAAGCTCTCAAGCACCGGTGCCATTTCCCCTTATCTGAACCGCCCTAACATCGGTGCTCCCATTGCACCCACTTCACACACTGCTGCTGTGCATTGGCCACCAATATCTAGCTTGCATTTTGAAAAACAGTGGACAAATTTTCTTTTGCAACTTCTATAGCCAATATGCCTCCTCGATGGTGAAATGTACATGTATTTTTCTAGTTTTTCCATAATTAAGCTTTTTAGCGGATTATAATTTGAAATAACCTTAAAAATAATTGTTAAAAAAGAAAACAAATATTTGTTGTGCGGTGTGCCTGACCCGTTCAGCTCGCACGGGATAGCGGTGCTGCCTGTAAAATTTACAGGTCGCACCTCCACTGGTGCTAACAGTATCCGCACCGTTTCCGGGGCGGTACCAAAAGGCACCCCGCATTATTTTAAATTAAAAAAATAAAATGTAGTGTGCTCGTTTAGCCAGGCACACCGTTGACCATGGGAATAGAAGTGTGGTGGGTTGACGGAATTATCCGCCCCTGATTCTGTCAACGCACCGCATTCGACATTCCAAAAGGGTCAACGGTGCGGCCGGGTAAAAGACTGCACCATCGACTATGTAATTGTCAGGAATTCGGTGCGCTGACACGACTATACGCTATAGGGCATATATTTCAGGCAGCGCACTGCTATTCTGACATCAAATATAGTCAATGGTGCTTGAAGAAATTTCAGCTGCACCAAGTCCAGTGCATTGTATTTGATTTTGGGCACCGCCACCAGTGCACTACAAACACAAGCCGCACCGGAACCGGTGCGTGACTATTTTTGTGGCGCACTTACTGATCTGTTTTTATTTAAAAAAAAAATATGTATATTCCTAAATACATGTCTGTTTTAATAAAAAAAAATTATTTAATATGTCAATGATTCAGAGAGAAGAGGAGGAACAACAGCAACAACAGGGGGAACAATATGACATGATTCGCCAGTGGGAGGCACGAGAGAGGGAGAGAGATGAATACCCTCACCTTATTACATCAGATACCCAGGGGATCCTAAGGCAGGTAGGTCTCCTCAAGTTCTATGAGGAGGCTACTTCCTTAAAGGCACATAGTGTGTTTTTGAGATATCTTATCCGCAGGTGGAATGCCCACCGAAAGGCTTTCCAGGTTGGTCCTGACCAGTGGTACACACCCACTGAGGAGGATATTTATTTTATTATAGGACTATCGAGGAGAGGGGTGGATTTTCCCTCATTATCAAAGGTTCCAACTGGTTCTGTAGCAGGGAATCATTTAGTTTACTCCCAGAGATACATTGGAGCACATGTACTATCTCCTTCAGAGTTTCAGGTACCTGGAGGTCAGTTACTGTTGGAGAGGTAAATCCCCTCTGTGGATAGAGGCGATCCCTACTAGCCTAGAACGGGTCTAGCAACAATCGTCACACGCTATAGTGCACGTTCCTAATTGCAAATAAACCAACTAGCGATGAAGGCTTACCTGGAATCCAACGCTGTCGCTTGTAGAGAAAGTAGTGCTCCCGTTCCTTAGCTATGGTAGATCACGATCCCTCACGATCTCCATGACCGGACACCTGCACATGCAAGAAACACAACAAACGCAAGCATAAAATCCAGTATATGCAACTATATGTCAGTCAGAGAAGACATAACTCATTACCATAATCATCAACAAGAGTGGAACCATAACCAATAATCACTTATCATTAATCAACCAAAGGAGGATACAACCTGGCTCTGACGCTGAATTCTCCTTCGGAGGGTCGCCAGCGGAACACGTCTCGAAAAATCCTGTCGGGGATGGGACAAGCTTCTCTCTTCGAATGTCTCGACAATAATCTCCTTGCTTGGATTTGGCCTTAAGGGAATGAATTAAGGCTCTTGCAGCATTAGGCTCTGATGGCTCTTGGGAACTCTTGGAGACTCTACCATTCAGCCATTCAGCCATTCAGCCCCTTCATCAATGGATGAAGGCTATATTTATAGAGGAGAGGAGGAGGTTGGGATCCCTACAATAGTGGAAGGGAGGCCTTATCCCTTGGGAGGTTCCCCATAAGGTGGAAACAAGAGGCCAAAGGAGGAAGGCCGTGGTTATTCAGTCGAAACCACTCCTGATGACTCATCCATGAAGTTGTTGTAATCGAAACTTCGCCTCTTTTTTTTTAAAAACTTTCCAAAAGCAGATTGTCGCGGACTCAGTGTTAATTTTCCTCATTGGCGCGAGTATATAACGGGCTACCAGCGCGAAGGCAAAAACAGGTGTTTTTAGGGGTCTGCTCAGGAAATGATCCACATAAGAAATGTTGTCCTCATGGCAAGGGATGCAATGATGGTATTTTCAAGGCATGACACTGCTTATTGGTCACAGAAATGACCCTCCAATGGGAGAGATGGGGATTGTAGGGATGGTGACAAATTACTGTGTAACAGATGCCCCCTAAAGCATGAGGCCCGAAAGAGAGAGAGGGGTGAAATGCTTTACGAGAACGTGTCCAACTGAAAACACCGCCGTCGGAAAACCTACGTAGAGAAATACAACTGATATATGAGATACATGATATATATATGTGGTATGGGCGCAACCATCCATAACAGAGTATGCAATAATCCAGATCCAAGGTATGGACGCAGCCATCCAGTGAGGATCGATAAATAGACTCAGGTATGGTCGCAACCATCCAATCAATGAGTCATGTAATAATCATAAGAATCCACAAAATCGCAGCCTGGATTATAACAGACAGGAATCCAGGGTCTTGCGCTCCATCTCGACCCGAACAAAGTACAAGTTCAAGCATGCGAATATGTGAGCTGAAGTCGAACATGCAAGAACATCGCCTGATTACCAACTAATGATGAAAGCTGTTAACAGACGCGAGAGGTACCACCACTAATGAAAATGGTACTCAAGGTACTATAGGTACAATCCACGGCATGTGAATCAATGAGCTGGCGTCGAACACCCGTAGAATCACTCGATCGGAGGCCAATAATGAAAACCTCACGTCGAACGCGAAGAACCTGCCATTGAGGCATGCAGGCTCCAAGGTACCAGAAGGGAGTCTCTAGATCAGCTTCCTGGATAATGAGTTGAAGTCGACAGGAAGTGAATTTGATTGAAGGTGGGCCATAGTGTTTCCCACATCATCGACACGAGACAGAAGAACATAATGTCTTTGTGAATCAAGATTTAGATGAGAATCAGAGGAAGGTTGAAATCTGCAGAGGTCAACTTCTCTTGAACATATCGGCGACACGATAGTGGATTTGGCAGCATTTGACATCAAAAGAGAAAGGGTCATGGTGACAAGGCAAAGAGCAGATGAGAGGTCAAAATGGATCACCCAAACCCACGGAGGCAAGTGGAAAACGAGATGAGATGTACCCAACCCGACACGAATGCAAACAAGTGTCATGTTTTTGAGCGACATACTGCCGACACGACAATGATACTGGTTCCATTTTTCCCCACCATTTCTGGTGAGTACCTCTTTATTTTTACACAAGCTTGAAGAGGATACCATATGCTTGTCATATAAGTCCATCCTAGTACATTTAACGAGCCCTAGGAAGGAGGAACTCAGATACCGTCATTACGACTGAATCCAATGTCATCAGGGTTTAACGAGTCTGAAAAAGGGAGAACTTGGCGTCTTTTCATGTTTAGAGAGTTTGAAAAGATAGCAGAAAAGTAAACTCCAACGATCCCTTTTCGTAGATAGTCCCTCAGACCCGAAAAGGTAGAAAACTATGTCTGAGAAAACCTCCTAGTCGCGATAGGCTAGGGTATTCCTTTTTCGTAAGTAATCTATCCCAGCCCGAAAAAGGGGTAAACGTATACTGGGTAGATGTCGCTTCGTGTCCACTTTAACGAGATCTAAACAACAAGGGACTCGACAATCTTTTCATGTTTAGAGAGTCAGAAAAGAGCTGAAAGTTGACTCCTCCTGGAGAAACGAGTGGTATAAAGGGTAGCAACTGGTTCCGGTAATGGTGGAACTACTCGGAACAAGTAAAGGTTAAGAGGCTGGCTAACAATACCACTCATCTCAGCGGTTCCTCAGGAACGAGTAAAGCAACCAAGTGAAGGCATATGATCGGCCAAGAAGATAGTGACGATGGAATGAGAAAACCAAGGCTCATCTGGCAAAAACAGGCTGATAAAAATGGCAATCACAAGAGGTAAAATGGGAATGGTTTCATTTTTACACAAGCTTGAAATCAGAAAAATCTGCTTTAAATTGGTTTCATTTTTACACAAGCTTGAAACAAAGATAAACTATGCTTGAAACCGGTTTCATTTTTACACAAGCTTGAAACGGAAACAAACTATGCTTGAAAAAAATTAAGCATGCCCCGAGCATGGTGACTCAATTCGAGGTACATGCCCCCCAAGCTTCAATCCATATGGAAGGCAGATGGAGTGAAGGTTCAAATTATGAGATTAAGGAAAAGACTCGACTGGTATTTTACGAGATCTGATCAGAGACTCGAATTGAACAAGAACGTGTTTCATTTTTTAACGAGGTTGACACATTAAAAGAAATATCCTCAGGACACCTTGTTTCATGGTTTAAGGAGCTTGACACAAGACAAGGAACTCTGCTCCGACAGACCTTGTTTCATTTTTTAAGGAGCTTGACACAAGACAAGGAACTCTGCTCCAACCAGCTTGTTTCATTTTTTAAGGAGCTTGACACAAGAAAATGAACTGTGCTCCGGCGACCTTGTTTCATTTTTTAAGGAGCTTGACACAAGAAAACGAACTGTGCTCCGACCAGCTTGTTTCATTTTTTAAGGAGCTTGACACAAGATAAGGAACTCTGCTCCGACAACCTTGTTTCATTTTTTAAGGAGCTTGACACAAGAAAACGAACTGTAGTCCGATGACCTCATCATAATGAACAAGAAGTCATCGCTTCCAAGAGTTCCACTCCCGATGGAAGGAAAACATCCTGGAAGTCAGGACCCAATGCCCCCAGCACCTGATGCACAATGGCACAATCACTGGGTACAGGCACGGGGCAGGTAGCCACATAGTTGACCTGCGGTGGGGTAGATACAATGGGTGGATAAAAACCAGGAAGGGAGGATGGCGGGCCAGCTGCCATATCAAGACCAAATAATGAAAGCTAATCAATCATCACGATCTGTCCTTCATGCGGAAAACAGAGCACACGAAAAAGGGAGGAGACAAGTGCTCCCATGGCATAGGTGTATTCATGCCCCAAGAGCAGATTGAAATCCAAGGGGCCTGGAACAACCATCACGTCCATATGGACAGTTTTACCTCCCAAAGTAATAGGTAACCTTGGAAGGATCCCTAACGGTTGACTGGTTCTTCTGTTAAATTCCAACAGATTCTGCGTAACAGGCACAAGCGGCGGTGAACCGAAAGCTTGCCAAGTAGTTGAGGATAGAACACTAACAGATGCACCTTCGTCTATAATGGTGTTGGGTACGACCAGAACAAAAGCCTATACTTTTATCTCGAAAGGCACATAAGACGGAAGGCGGTATCTTGTAAATCGATTCCAATCAAAGGAAGCGACCAAAATACTCAGAGGGGCTACCATCGAACTGAGATGGTCTTCCCCTGGTGTTACGGAAGAAGAAGGAGCATCCTCCACGACCTCCATCTCGAAGGCGGGAGGAGTATCCTCCAGGACCTCCATCACGGGAGGCAGAGGAGCAGCTTCTTGAGATGTAGGGACAGGAGAATCTTTATCCAAGTCTGAAGAATATGAAGAAACAAGAAGAACCTGAGGGGTGTGAGATCCACTCTCCACGGAAAAGACCTGGTGCACCATAGGCGGGGCCAGTTCAACTGATCCCACGACTAATGGTTGGTTGGGAACAGATTCCTGAATTTGAATTTCCGAGGGAGAGGGATCGACCAAAGATGACTCTTGACCAATCATAGGATCGGCTGGTGGAGGACTCAAATACAGCTGCTTATAACCAACCGGGAGGCATGGTGTAGAAATAGCTGATTTGTCCAAAACTCGCTTGGCTTCATCCATATACAGAAAAAGGTGAATGGCATGGTGCCCTTCACACAACTTACAGGGATTGGTAATCTTACCCTGCTTCTTAGGAGTTTTACCAGCAGTAGCTGAAGACGTGCTCCCAACCTGACTCCCAGAAGCCAAAGGCAACGGCGGGCGACCGTTGGACCATACTTCGAGCACCTTGGGAATGCCAAGGCAGTCTCGAAGAAGATGGTTTCCCGTGCACAACATGCAAGGGAACTTGACTTTCCGCGGAGGGTTGGAAGGTTTATCAAGAGGAGGTGCTTCAGAAGCAGTAGCTGCAGCTTTAGCCTCTCTCTTATCAGACTTCTTCTTCTTTGTCTTCTTCTTCTTCTTCTTAGCCACCTGGTTACTCGAATCTAGACTTTCACCAGGCGAAGTAGAAGAGGAGGACGCAAAAACAGACGAAGAAGGGGAGAGGTCCACCTTGGAATCAACATGATGTTGTTCAGGTGGAGGAGACGCGGTTGAATAATGGGCGGGACATTTGGGACCACGAGAGGTTGAAAACAACCAAACGGAGCAGCAGAGTTAACCCGAGGAAGGGACAACGTTGCCATATAAGGAGCACCAACATTTCCAAAAGGAGGAAAAGGACCGATTCCCTTTGGAGGGGATTCCCATCGGAGGGATTCCTTGGTTGGTGAACTCCCGAGGAAAAGTTGCCAGACAAAAACAATGTTGAGAACAACACCTAAGGAAACTAACTTTAACCAGGAATATTTCGTGGGCAGTTAATTTTTAAAACATTGAAACAAAACTCTACCGTTTCATCTTTTAAGAGTCGAGAAACAGGCAAAAGATGACTCTATCACTTTCAGATTGGAAACAAGCGTGAAAGGAAAAGCACTTGATGATCTTTTCAAATTTAAGCAGTCAGATAACATCAAAATGACTGCTCAGGAATGCTAGGCAAAGGGTGTACCAAAGAACCGTGAACTGCAATATACACCTTGGTTTCAAAATGAAAGAGAAATCAACCAAGGACTTAACGTACGTGCAGGCAATCTCCCCGAATGCTGTGTCCGGTGTATCACGGGTATAAGGTGGCAGACTTGGCTTCCTACGGATAAAGGATAGCAACCTAGTGGGGTCTCCCTTTATATACGCGACGGTACGGGGAGCACAAGTCCGTACTAGTGCTGTCTAAAGCCAAGAGGCGAACGACAACTACTAGGTTTAACGACGCCGGAACACGTCTCTAACCTAGACCTCTAAATGTTTCGTTAATTTTTCAATGCTTCCTTAGGTAAATTGAGTAAATTTTATGGTTGATCTTCAATTATGTTTCGGTTTTAAGGCCCTACCATATGTCATATGACAATCTCCTGTATGCATCTATATGAGAAAAGAAAACTTTTCAATTCGATGAATGCTATCTAGTTAAGGGAAGAGCTTCAAACAATGATGCGACATAAAACAACACTGCAAACGAAATCTTTTCCAAACTAGATGAATTTCACTATCCAAAAGTAATTTCAAACATTCAACAATGCAAACAATGCAATGTGATCTATGCAAAATCCTCTTTTCCGAAAACTATGCAATTGTAATCTATGCACAATTTCCTTTTTCCTTTTCAAATAATAAGAATGCATTCAATGCATTTTTCGATGAAATGAGAATCTACTTAATGCATACTTTCAATGAAAGAGAATGCACTCAAAGCGATTTTTAGCTTTCAATCATTAAACAATGTGATCTAAGTTCAATGATAAATCTCAAAATACTCTTCAATGCAATGTGATCTAATGCATTCTAACGAAAAGAAAACTATGAGACGAAAACTAAATGAACGCAAATCTTCTTAATGAAGGATGAATGCAAAAAGGATGTAATCAAACACTAAGAATGCAATCGTTGTTTCAAACACTTTGTCACGAAATCCCTCAAAACTCGACAAGACATATGAGGTTAAACACAAAGAGGACTTCCAAAGCAAGAGATCAAAACAAGGCATTCATTCCCTTTTACATCAAGTAATCATGGAGAGAAGACATTTCAAACAATGAGCAATGTAATCTATGCTCATATAGAGAAAAGACCGGAAGGGAAAGACACACTGGTGAAGGATTAAGGGAAAAAATCTCAATTTTGACACACCTTGAAATTGGCCCAACTTTGTCATTGAAAACTAGCGCCAACTGGCGCGACTTGCTCACTGAAAACTAGCGCCAATGCCCAATTGGCACGGGTTGATAATTGACAACAAGGGCCAATGCCTGAAAATGAAAAAACAAAGAATTCCTCCCAACCAAGACCAGACTCACCACTTCAAGCAGAATCTAAAACAAACCCAGAAGCAAAGTACTGACCAAAAGAAACTTTCGAACAAGGATAAACCCTAGCACCTACAAGAGATGGCACGACTGTCTAGCTATAATCTGCGCCAGACAGGGGATGGCGCGAGTGATGAACTGGCAACCCGCGCCAATTGGCGCAACTGTCAGGGTGGAAACCGCGCCAATCAAGCCAACCATGAAAGGATGAAAAATCGGAAAAATAGAGGTCAGATCTGATCCTCTCGGGCTGAACCAAAAGCCAAACACAAAAAGAGCCAGCCAAAAGAGCCAATCAAGCAAGCAGAATCGAGAAACAACCGAAAAGACAAGACAATACTCCAACTGTTCATTTCTTAAACTAAATCGGAGATTGACTGAAGCAGCTTTGATCTACTTTGCTAATGCAGAGCAATAGCATTTCGAAGGCTATCTGGCTAACTTTAGACTCTGTCTGTAGCTTACAAAGCAGAACAACAGCAAGCTAGACGATCCCCAGTGGAGTCGCCAATTTGTTGGAGAGGTAAATCTCCTTTGTGGACAGAGGTGATCCCTACTAGCCCAGAATGGGTCTAGCAACAATCGTCACATGCTATAGTGCAGGTTCCTAATTGCAAATAAACCAACTAGCAATGAAGGCTTACCTGGAATCCAACGCTGTCGCTTGTAGAGAAAGTAGCGCTCCCGTTCCTTAGCTCTGGCAGATCACGATCCCTCACGATCTCCATGACCGGACACCTGCACATGCAAGAAACACAACAAACACAAGCGTAAAATCCAGTATATGAAACTATATGTTAGTCAGAGAAGACATAACTCATTACCATAATCATCAACAAGAGTGGAACCATAACCAATAGTCGCTTATCATTAATCAATCAAAGGAGGATACAACCTGGCTTTGACGCTGAATTCTCCTTCGGAGGGTCGCCAGCAGAACACGTCTCGAAAAATCCTGTCGGGGATGGGACAAGCCTCTCTCTTCGGATGTCTCGACAATAATCTCCTTGCTTGGATTTGGCCTTAAGGGAATGAATCAAGGCTCTTGCAGCATTAGGCTCTGATGGCTCTTGGGAACTCTTGGAGACTGTACCATTCAGCCATTCAGCCCCTTCATCAATGGATGAAGGCTATATTTATAGAGGAGAGGAGGAGGTTGGGATCCCTACAATAGTGGAAGGGAGGCCTTATCCCTTAGGAGGTTCCCCATAAGGTGGAAACAAGAGGCCAAAGGAGGAAGGCCGTGGTTATTCAGTCGAAACCACTCCTGATGACTCATCCACAAAGTTGTTGTAATCGAAAATTCGCCTCTTTTTTTTTTTTAAACTTTCCAAAAGCATATTGGCGCGGGCTCAGTGTTAATTTTCCTCATTGGCACGAGTACATAATGGGCTACCAACGCCAAGGCAAAAACAAGTGTTTTTAGGGGTCTGCTCAGGAAATGATCCACAGAAGAAATGTTGTCCTCATGGCAAGGGATGAAATGATGGTATTTGCAAGGCATGAAACTACTTATTGGTCACAGAAATGACCCTCCAATGGGCGAGATGGGGATTGCAGGGATGGTGACAAATTACTGTGTAACAGTTACATATAGGTGCATTTGGTAGACAGGACATGCAGTGCCTCTCACTTATAATTTAGACCATTTCACACAACACTAGTGACGGGCAACACATTAGTTGACCACTTTTATATTATGTTGATTCTTTAGTACGAGAGCCACAACTTGTCAGGTGGTTTGCCATTTTTTTGCGTTATTTTTGTACGGCCTTAGATAGATGTCGTGCTCATGCACAAGGGAGGGTCAAATTCCCTTTTTCTTCAGAGCTGTTTTGTTTATTTTTTGAGAGGTTTCCAGAGATGAGGCCTAGTTTTGTTCGACAACCTCTTAGGCTGATGTTGGAGGTCCGGATGCACATGTGGGGGCAGATGACGCCCAAGAGGGGAGATACTATGTTTCCATCCAGGATATCGCATGATGCATTAGACTTACTAGCCAGTGTTGACGATCAGCTGCATCCCTTCGTTATGGTCCCATATCCTTATGCTGGATTAGATTGGCGAGGGTGTGCCAACATCCTTTTCATAGATGATGAGCCACCAAATGATAGAGGTAATATTACTGTTTTATTTATATTTATTCTAACATGTTCTTTAACTTGTTTTTATTAAATTGTGTAATGAAATTGTCTAATTATTGTTGTGTACTTGTATATATTTTGCAGACATTGGCTCTTTTGATGGCGAGGAGATGCTGGAACCACCACATGATTGAGGTGTGGATCCTGATGATGATCAGGTTATGGCCGATGCCGAGGATCATGATTAGGATGAGGCCAGTGTAGAGAGACATCCTCCTGCTGGTGCACCGGTACTACCTTTTGCTAGGCATGGTCAACGTGAGACTAGATATAGGATGGATTTGGGCAACCAACTTAGTGCATTGATTATTGAGGCGGGTATCAGGCCCGCTCATTACAGAGACATATAGGGCGATGATAGGCTATTACGGATGTGGAGAGGCATGCTGCGTGACATGTACAGCCTGATGTGGCATGTCGTAGGAGCTACGATAGCTGTTACACGACTAAGGAGGACTTTGACACGTTATAGGCGTAGTCGAGCCGTGACACGTGATGGATAGTCCATGAGCAGCGACTCATCATCTCATAATCATTCACCTCATGCCGCGCCTGATGAGCATGAGGCTTCACTAGCAGCATCTAGCAGTCATCATGGAGACGATGCTAGACCATCGGCCACGTCGAGTCAGCAGCCTGCAACATCCATCAGTACCAGTCATGATCATGAGCAGACTGGACCATCGACCATCGAGGCTGCACTATTGACTGAGTAGGCCTCCACTACTACTGCTTATATGGATGTTGTACTACCACGTCCAACTGATGCATCCATCAGTACTAGTCATGATCATGAGCAGGCTCGACCATCGACCGTCGAGGCTGCACCATTTATTGAGCAGGCCTCCACTTTTACTTCTATTGATGTTGTAGTACTACCACCAGCTGATCCATGACATTTATATTATAGTTGTATATTTTTAAGATTATTCAGTTACATATATATATGGTCCATTTATTTTATGTCCATGTTGCAGTTGTACTTACTTTACATGTTGGTGATCATTATGATGTGCATATTGTTAGGTCATGTTAGATATGTTCATTTAATGTTTAGCTTGCAGATAGATGTGTATATGTGATAGCATGAGTTATTTGACATGAGATGTATATTTGAGGTTTGTGTTGTGATGATGTTAATATATAATGTTAATTTGATGTTGAATGTGTTTTTTAGTCGAATATGATGTTTGTACGATGGTTATCATGATCGTGATGATGTTTATTAATTAATTTAATATTAAATGACCATGATATTTATTAAATATTATGTCGTGATTGTAATTGAAATTGAAATTTTTATTGTATGTAAAATTGTAAATTGTATTTGTATTTGTAATTGTAATTTTAGCTGTAATTGTATGCAAAATATTTAATGTAAAATTTTAATTGTAATTGTAATATTTAATTTATTGTGAAATGATTGTAATTGTAATTTTAATTGTAATTGTATATATGAAAAATTGTAAAATTGTAATTGTATGTAAATTCTAAAATTGTAATTGTATTTGTAATTGTTATTTTAATTGTAATTGTATGTAAAATATTTGTAAAATTTTAATTGTAATTGTAAATGTAATTCTATGTAAATGTAATTGTATGTAAAATTAAAATTGTAATTGTAATTGTAATTGTATGTAAAATATTTGTAAAATTTTAATTGTATTAATGTGAAATTATTTTATTAAAATATTTAAATTTGTAAATTTGCAAATAATTGTAAAATAAATAATCTAGAATAATATGAATTTTTGTAACATAATAAAGTTTAGAAAATAATGAAAATAAATTCATGTACTTTAGAATTATCATTATTTTATTATGATCTCACATACAAAAAAGAAGAACTTTATACAGTCCGGTGTGCTTATCATCATAACACACACTGGTGCGTCGTATTACTCAGACACATCGGTGCTTCACAACTATTCCGCACCGGTCACGAATAAACGCAAATAAAAAAAGCGCAACTCTATTTTCTTTAAGCGGAAAAAAGCGGCAATTTGAAAAATGGGCGGCAAAATATTTTCGAAAATCTAATTTCATAAAAACATTCTTTAAATACTAAACACTTTTCATTATTTCACTATTTTTGCTAAAATTTTCATCCAGATATTTGCAGGAGACAGACCTGGAGCAAGAGAGCATGAGGGCACTGTGGAACAGCGAAATACGTTCGAACAGAAATATTCAGACAATCAGAAACCAAACCTCTGGTGATTCAAACCCTGTATCATAGCATTTCAAACCATCTTGTGATTAAATTTGATTTTTTTTAAAACTTTTTTTGCAGTTTTTTTTAACTTTTTCTACAGTTTTATCCATTTTTACCCTAAACCCTTCATTTTTTTGTTTTTGGTCTTTCTTCTCCCTGTTGCTGTGATTTCAGAATTAGGGTTTTTCATTTTAGATTGACATCCAACCCACGGGACGACTTGCATAGTCAGATCCCAATCCATTCGGCCATTACTTGAATTTTTGGAAAAAATAGATTTTTCTATATCGGTGTGCCCTGCGTACGTTAGTGCACCGGTGCACTGTATTATACAACGCACTGTGCAAGTACTGTGTAATAAAAAAATTGAAAACAATTTTTCTAAATCAATGCGCCATATCTGAAATAGGGCACCGGTGCTCCATTTTACGAGGATAGCACCGTACGGTCTATTACACTGTTTTTATGGTGCGTTTATAATACCCCACGCACCGTACTGTCTATTATACTATTTTGCGGTGCATTTTTAATACTCCCACACACCGGCCACGGTGCGTACGTCATGAAAGGTGCACCGATGTCTTGAGATTTATTTTGTACCTGAAAAGTTGAGAATTCATTTATAAATATATTAATGAATGATATGGTACAGGTTTCAGATTGATAAAGAAATGACTGACAAGAGATCAAGTAACAAAAATACTGATAACACATCAAGAAAAGAAAAAAATGCAAGTTCTTTGTAAATTCTTTATAAAAAATACTATTTTTGAACTATATGTAAGTTTAACTAATATGTATTGTTTATTGTATATCATACAGAGCCACAAAATGACGAAGCTTGATATGATTATTTCTGATCTAGGACTAGAAGAGCGTAAAATATTAATGGAAAAATTGCAAAAGGATGAATCAGGTGAATGAAAAAATACTATTGAGCCAATATGAGTTTCTTTTTTTAATTATCATTAATAGCATACTTAAAATTATTAAATAACATGTGTCAAATAGTCTATTAATTCACATTTGTTTAATGTTCTACAGGGACCAACAAATAAAAAATGAATGTTGTTCTAAGAAAAGAAAAGAAATAGAACATGCAAATGAAAATGAATTTCTCCTTAGCTCATCTGGAGTGGTGCTGGAAGTTAACGAAAGGGGGAAATTTTTTTACAAAAGTTTGAGGGATCTAGTGGAATGAATGTATAGACGCTTGTTCCATTTACAATACAAAAATCAATCCAATGATTCCAAGAACCACATTTTATCTAAACTACAGGAAGAGTTTCCAGAGAATTGGTCAATGAGACTTGTCATATTTTTAATAGCAAAAACGTACAAAAAAAAGAAGAAGGAATGAAAAAGTAATATTCCTTTAAATGTTTGTCTAGAATTATTTATAAATATCACTTTTGTTATATTTACTTTTCATATATCAATATAAAAATTAAATATTTTATTGTCATGTTACATTTTCAGGAAGATTATGAAAATCTCAAAAGATGAACGAGCTGATATCAAAAATATGCCAGTAGGAATGTCCAAAAAGGTGTACAAGGAGATGGTCAAAGAAATGGACAAAATTGCATCGCAGGAGGAGCCATCTCAACAACAACGTGCTTCAAATGTAATATGCAATCATTGAATATTTCGATCATTAGGTGTAATAAATAAACAATTTAGCATTAAATATTGATTTTCAAGAATTTTCTTGCAGAAAAGAAAAGAAAATGGAACCCATTCAGCACATAAAACAAGACGACAAGGAAGAAAAGGGTTGATCTCTAAGTTTGTGAGTAATTGTTACTTATAACAACTTAACTAGATTTCATTTTTGTATTTTTTAAGTTGTTTTACAAAAATCATCATTGAATGTCTTCAAATAGGTGCTAACATACAAAGAAGAACCATCAGATGAATTGATTGAAATTGGGTTAAATATGGGTTGTGAGTATATGTTGGCATATCAAAATTTAATTGTGGAATTTGTAAGCATCTATCGATCTTGTTTTAATTAGCTCTGTCTATAATTAATAGAACAAAAACATCTTTTATATTAAATATATGATTTGTTATGGGGTATAAAACTTGCAGGAAACAAAGTATGGAACTGCGCCAACATATGAAATTTTGAAAGATGGCATGGTACATGGTTTTGAAAGAATGTGTATAGTTTATGAGTCAATTGTTTCTATGGTACATCATTTTTCTTTTCGATTTACATTGATGTATATTATTTAATATTGCAATTTTCATTATTCTCACCAATGTATATATACTCATTTCAGTTTATTTTTATGTTTATAGATGGAAGGTGAAGAAGAAGAAAATAATCAACGTCGTGAACAAAACATTCCTGAAAATAACCCGTCATGGAAGTAGCTCTAGCAGTGACAACAATTCAAGCGAAGAATGATGATCACTATGTTTGGATATCAAAGCAAGGCATTTTATTTTTTGAAATATATGTCTGTGAAATCAGACATTTTGTTTAATGTAATGGACATAGTGTCCCAATTGAAAGACAAAGGGATACCAATATCTGTCCCATTTTGTATGATAAAGGCTATCTTATTCATATATATACACATATAATCATAAAATATGTTTTAATTTATTATATTGCATTCTCCATTGTCACTATTGCGTTCTCCATTGTTGTTCTCAAATGCACTAATAAAAATTTAATTCATATGAATATTGTAATAAGATATATATGTGTCGACTTTTGATGAATAATGAATTTTAAAAAATCACAATAATTATGATATGATATAGCAAATTAATCCAAACATCACATTCAAATGCATTAATAAAAATGTAATTAATATGAATATTGTTATAAGATGTGTCGAATTTTGATGAATAATGAATTTAAAACAATCACAATAATTGGACTGTCATAGGTCGATGTTTCTAAAAAATACAACATGAAAACCGGTGCGTGTCAGTAACTATACATCGGTGCGTTTATGTGTCTATATGCACCGGTGTCGTTGTATGATCTATGGGCACCGCACAAATACCAATACTAGTTATAAATATCGGTGCGTTTGTGTGATGCTGCGCATCGAGGCATTTACGTATCTATAAGCACCGGTGCATTTTTATGATCTATGGGCACCACACAAATACCGATACCAGTTATAAATATCTGTGCCTTTCTGTGATATGGTGCACCAGTGCGTTTATATAAGTATACACATCAGTGCGTTGATATGACCTATGGGCACCGCACAAATCCCAAGACCAATTAGAACGATCCCATGTGTTGTATGACCAACACTACGCCTGGTGCAGTTTTACACCTAAATGTCCCGGTGCGTTGGACTGAGACCGCCTCGGGGTGCCGTTTGCATGTACGCACCGGTGTGTTAAATCCAGAGTAGCGCACCGATGAAAAAAAACTGTAATAACCTTCGGCCGCCCATTTTTTTTAGTTGTGTTGAATTTCCGTTAAAATCTCCACCAAAACCTCCGTAACCATAAACGTATGTGTCTCACTCACGCCAAGCCTATTAAGGAATGTTTTTAAAAAATAAATGACGGAAGTTTGATTCTAACCAACTCAGAATGAATCATCAGAAAGAAGTTGGGTTGTTTGCCTCCAGATCTCCCTGATTAGGAAGTGGTTTTCCACCTCTCATAGAACCTTCCTAAGAGATAGGACTCTATCTCATAATTATAGGGATCCCAACCTCCCTTCCTCCCTCTATAAAAACCTGCCCTCTCCATTTGCTAGCTAGCTGAACTTGTTGGAAGGAAATTATAGCTAAGTGACTCTTGAAAGCTGAGCCAAGGAGAAACCCCATAAGAGAGAGAGCTTTGTCCAGATTCACAACAAGATTTGTTGAGATGCACTCCACTGCAAGCCCCGCCAAAGGAAGATCATAGCGTCAGAGCATTTGGTTGTAATTGTTGAGCCTCAAATTTGTGCTTTCCTTCACCTCATTTTACCTCATTTTTCCCTTGTCCATTTCCATTTTAAACCCAATTGATCAATAAAAATAGTTAAAATTACTTCTAGAATGGTTTACATAACTGACTTGTTGAATTTTGTGATTGTTGCCATTGTTAAGCATTTTGACCGGAACTAGCTACAGAATGCAGGCATTCTATAGCTAACCGGCGATTCTGCAGCTACCTTTATGTTTGAGAATGTTCCAGGTGGCCTCTTGAGGAAAAACACATATGGGCATGATCCACGTCGTGCCTACATGGTGTGTTGCTCGTCATGGAAGAGGAAATGAAGTCTGTGTACGGTTATGCACGTGGGAACACATTTTGTGAAAGAAGACTCCTACTAGGACTGTTACAGTCCAGGTGTCTTTTCTCTTTTACGCAACCACCTTAAAGACTCCTAAGATGATTTGGATTAGGAAGACATCATTCCTAAATTATTGTAATTATTGTTACTTGCATTTACTTTAAAAACTCTTGAATAGGCCGAGAGCTTAGTTAGAAATTTTGTGTAGATTTGCTGCTAGATTTTGGTGTAAAAATCTGTGTTACGTCTTTTAAGACACAGAGCATTATGTTCAAACTATTGCATTGTTAATGGAGCAGACAAAATTATCTTGAAGGCGTGATTTAATTGTGAAGTCGAATGCCGTCAAGTGGTAGAGGGCCCCTGCCCCTTGAACGGATTTCCTTAGCGTAAACTAGATAAGTTTTTCCTAGCTGTCTTTACGTTCCGCATATTGAATTAGTAGTTGTTGTGTTTTATATACTGTGGTCGTACTCATTCCAGTTCTTCCATAAGAAGACATTCTTCCAACAGACCAAAATGATGAATGATTGATGACTATGGTATTGTAGGATATCAGTTAGATTTGTATTTGTTTTAACTAGCTACTGTAGCCATAATTCGTTCCAGTTCTTCCACAAGAATACACTTTGCCAATAAATCAAAACGATGAATGTTTAATGACTATGGTACTGTAGGATAGGATTTGTATTTGTTTTAGCTAGCTACTGTAGCCATAATTCGTTCCGGTTCTTCCACAAGAAGACACTTTGCCAATAAATCAAAACAATGAATGTTTAATGACTATGGTACTGTAGGATAGGAGTTGTATTTGTTTTTAACTAGAGACTGTAGTTGTATTCATCATAGTTCTTTCACAAGAAGACATTCTTCCAATAAATCTTAACAATGAATGATGAATAGCTATAGTGTCATAGGAATTAGTTGTAGTTTTTAGTCTTCACTATCATAGTTGCACTTGTCCTAACCACTCTTCCACAAGAAGAAATTCTTCCAAGACATCCTTAAGAAGTTCAAGATATGATTGTGATGTGACAACTTAGTTTCAATTGCTTTCAGTTCATTTGCTTTCAATTGCATACAAGTCCACAGTTAAAATTGTTCTACCTCTTCCACAAGAAGGAACTCTTCCAAAATATCTCTCATGATGAACAAACTGATTGTGTAACTTCATAGGATAGTGCATGTTAATTAGAATGCTCCGGAGTTTCATTTTGCATTTAATTCATGTCCAGCTACTTCAATTCAAAGTTTGATGATGGCTTATGTTTTAACATTGTTCTAGTTTTGAAGCATCTTAAGCTCATGTTTAAATCAATTCATTGCATTCATATCTCATAGTCACACTGTCACCCTTTGCACAGTAGATCATTTTAGTTGATAGGATTCCTAAGACGGCCTTCATTATTTACAAATATCTTTTTGTTCTGAAAACTATCAGTGATCCATAACTTTAGGAACAGAAGATAACATCATTACAAGGTCTGAAATATCTCTGCAAATTCCTCACTATAAACAGAGCTTTTCCTCAACAGAACTACCCTGAAAAGAAACCAATAACTCTTAAAGAATAGACTCTGACCTTCAATTGAAATTGCAGAATAGAACTAGAAATTAGTCATGAATAGATGAGTTTAGAATAGAATGTTGCATCATGATTAGTGTATGATTGTCTAGTTAGAAAACTTGCATATTTAAGTGATCATTTCTCAAAGTCTAGTTTGTGTCATTTGTTTAAAAAGTCATCATCAAGCTCTTGTTTCTATTCAGTCATAGTTTAGATGTTGTTTCAATGTTTTTGATTACATTTTCCATTCCATACATTAGGCTCAACTGTGTTTTTGACTACCACTCTCTTTTCATTAGTTTTCTAGGCATTTTCATTGTAAACATAAAACTTCAAAAGACCAAAAACATCATAAATCAACATAAAAGACCAAAACATCACAAAACACTACATACAACACACTAGGAAACAAGCACCTAGGTACATATGGTACATTTCACTTCAGCAGTTTACAAATCCTGGTTGACAATTAAATGAACTCAGTTTAGGAGACTAGATTGAGGCACAACATTTTGGCGCCGTTGCCGGGGAAGTGAAAACTAGGTAACCTTTGTTTCTTAGCATCCAAAAACAATTTTATGCGTAGGGAGAGAGATTCAAGAGGAAGATTTATAAGCAGCAGAGGCAGAAGGTTGACATCTAGAACACCACTTGTTTCATCCAGATCCAGAACTAGTACACCTTCAACTCAAACCCATCTTCCATCCTTTACTGATCCTGGACTTCTAGAAGATCTAAGGTCACCTATTCCATTAGATAAACCTTCCACTTCATCCATTGAACCTGCCATAGAAGAGGATCCAAAAACCTTTGTTGAGGATACAAACCTTTCTACTTCCACAGGAGAGTCAACCATGGCAGAAGGAGGAGGAGGAGGAGTTGTTAATGGAGAAAACACATTTGGAGGAGGTAGAGGAAGAGGTAGAGGAGAAGGAGGAAGAGGAGGTAGAGGTGCAGATGGAGGAAGAGGTAGAATAGGAATCTCTTTTGGGTTCCCTATACTTGATGGAGAAACCAATACAACCATGAAAAACATTTCACCTTATGTCCTTCCGAACTTCTATGGACTTAAAACTGAGGATCCTGAAACTTTCTTATTCGAATTTGAAGTACTGTGTAGGACTTATGACTACCTTCAAGATGCCCAAAAATTGAAATTATTTTCTTCAACTCTGAAAGGAGCATCATTGAAGTGGTTTATGAGCTTAAGCAGTAGTTCCATTAGGACATGGGAAGACAGGAAACAAGCACCTAGGTACATATGGTACATTTCACTTCAGCAGTTTACAAATCCTGGTTGACAATTAAATGAACTCAGTTTAGGAGACTAGATTGAGGCACAACAATAATCTCCCTTTTTGTCTTTTATAATATAAGAGACTCTGATTTTGGTTCCATTCGTGTGTTCATCCTTTTATGTAATGCAATGAATTATATCTTCTCTGACTGATATATAGTTACATTATTTAAGTATTACGTTGTATGTCGTTGTTTCTCTGCATGTGTACAGGTGTCCGAACGTGGCGAATGGAAGGATCGTGATCTATCAAGCAAGGGACGGGAAACGTCATCTCTTCTTCGACGATAACTGCGTGGGATTTGAGGTAGGCTACTTATCGCGATCTTTGTCTTTTTGTAACTAGGAACCAACATCATTGCGTGATTCGATTGTTGCTAGATCTGATTTGGGGCTAGTGGGATCACCTCTGTCCGCAGAGGGGATTTACCTCCACAACAATTTGGCGACTCTACTGGGGATCAGTGGGAGTTAGTCCTTCCTCCATTGGTTTGTTTTTGGATTTTTTTTTATTAGTCTGCTTTTATGGTTCACCTTCCTTGGTGTCAAACCCCTTTTCAGCCCCCAGAAGACCAGATCTAGCCTCTATTAGTTCTTTTTTTTCATTTTTCTAGGGTAAACCTGATTGGCGCGGTTTTTGCCCTGACAGTCGTGCCAACTGGCGCTAGTTTCTAGTTAGGCCCCCACGCCAACCCCTTTTTGGTGCAGGATATAGCCAAACAGGCGCGTCAACTCTGCTTTGTGTTAGGGTTTTCTTGTTCTTGGACTCTTTGAGCTTGAGTTTTGGTCCTGGTTCATTTTTCTTGTCTGATTGAGTGCTTTGAAGTCATTTTTTACTGTGTTCAACCCTTGACCTCTGGTTGTTTTCCCTTTTTTGTTAGTTTTGCATTTTAGCCCTAGGGCTTCTAGGTGCTTTAGTGTGCTGAGCCTCCCGTGGGAGTTTTGGGTCTTTGCTTTCCCTGTCAACTTCGTTTTTTCTTCTTTGCATTCATCTTGCTAGATTCCATTGAATCATTGCATTTATTGAGTGATTGTCTTCTCTTTTTTTCAATTTCTCTTTGTGTTGCTCCAAGCCTAGATTACACGGATTTTTTGGGTCTCCTTTGATATTATTCTCTATTTTGAGGGATTTCATCATCAGCTTGAGTCTGGATTGCACTTGTTTGAGTTAAGTGAATTTTATTTTCTTTTAGCTCTCCCTTTATCATTCTCGAATTGACGTCCTCATTAGTTTTTCATTCATTTAGTGCATTTTTCTCTAATATATTGAAAAATACAAAAAAAATATTTTGCATTTCGATTGGCATAGTGAAAATTGAAAGCTCTTTCGCATTACTAGTGTTATATAACTCTAGAGAGAAGTTTTCTAGTTTCATTAGCTTACATTGGAAACAGTAGTGGATGTTTTTGTGTCTTCATTTTGCTATCATTTGAAAGCTCTCAACTCTCCCATAGGTAGCCCTTCATTGAACAAAATGATATTTTGTGGCATGTAGTTTGCATCTAGAGGTTTTATGAGATCCAACATTCGATAAGGCCCTGAAATCAAAACATAAATTGAAGATCAACTTTAAAATTTACTGAATTAACCTAAGGCAACATTGGAACTTAACGGAACATTTAGTAGTCTAAGGTAGAGACATGTTCCGGCATCTTTAAGCCTAACAATTGTCGCTCGCCATCTGGCTACAGACAACGCTAGTACGAACTTGTGCTCCCCGTATCGTCACGTATATAAAGGGAGACCCCATTAGGTTGCAAATCCTTTATCCATAAGAAGCCGAGTCTGCCGCCTTTTACCCGTGATACACCGGACATAGCATTCGGAGAGATTACCTACACGTACGTCAAGTCCTTGGTTTCTCTTTCATTTTTACCAAGGTGTATATGGCAGTTCACGAATATCTGGTACACCCATTTACCTAGATTACCAGAGCAATCATTTTGATCTTTACTGACTCACTAAATTTGAAAAGATCATCAAGTGCTTGTCCTTTCACGCTTGTTTCCAAATTGAAAGTGATAGAGTCACTTTTTACTCGTTTCTAGACTCTTAAAACATGAAATAGTAAAGTTTCCAGTTTCAATGTGGTAAAATTAATCACCTACGATCACACGCCCATTTAGAAATTGATTTTTTTGGCCTATTTTTTTTGCCTTGGTTTTTGCCCATGTGTCCTTGTTTTTTATCTCTTCCTCTTTTTTTTCTATAGTCACAGTGGCAGAACCATCAGTTTCGTCTACTAGTAGTCCTTATACAGACGACTCATCAGAGATCTCTCAGTCCTCTGCTGAGCATCAGCAGCCCGTTGTATCCGAGTTTCCCGACGGGGGACCGGTTATATCTGAACTTCCCTTTGGAGGACCAGTTGACTTCAATTGGCCCTTGTCCAACGTTTGGTTTGGATTTGGAGTAGGGGAACACTTCCCTCCTCTTACATCGGGATCGCCCTTTTTGGCTACTGTCATACCTCCTAGTCCCCGTCATCTTTTAGAAGATCTTACAGTAGGGTCAGATATGGACTCATCCAGTCTTTCTCCTAGTGAGGGAATTTCTATTTCTAGTGAGGAATACCAGATTTTTCCCGAAGACATCCCGAACCTTCTATTATGTCTTCACTTGGTCCTTGTCTCCTAGATGGATATAGGTCTTTCAGTTAGGTCATGGCCGCTATTGCCTCTATGGGAGTATCGACTCCGTCCATGAGGCCGACCATTCCCACGTTAGGGATGTCGCCATTGACACCTCTCACGGCATCTCCTTTTGTTACATCGGAACCTGTTAGACCTACTGAATACGTGGCTGCATCTACGCCTGTTGCCACTACTCAGTCAGCTAGGACCTCATCAGTTCCTGAAGACGTTTATGTTGCTTCTACCATTCCATAAAACATTTCTCCCGAGGAGTACCAGATGTATTTACAGCCTCCGATCTCCGAGGTTGGTCAATCCACTCAGGATCTCAACTGTCCTTACTTTTCCCATTATGGAGTGGATGGTGCCCCGATCTACGTATTTCCATATCAGTATGATGATTAGGGCAACCCCCTTCGTTTTCCTGCTCCTGAGGCTTATCAATATATTAACGGTTTTTTATCGACCCACCCTGGGTAACCTTCTAATCAACAAGGGAAAAACCTTCAGGATCAGCCTTTGTTTTAGCAAGGATATGATTTTGGCCCACAAGGAAAACCCTTCCAGGGACAACCTTCGGCCCAGCCAGGGTATGCGTACGACCCGCAAGGACAACCCTTACAGGGACAACCTTTGGTCCAGCAGGGATTGTTTTACGGCCCGCAAGGGCAGTCTTACAATCCTCAAGGTCAACCTCTGCAGCCTCACCCTGTGGTCCAACTAGGGCAACCTCAAGGACCGACAGGGCAACCGAGGTATCAACCTGGACCTCCATACGGTCCTGGGGGGAAAACCCATCCTTCTCAACCTTTGGTGCAACCTCAGCAACCTCATTTTCCAATTGGTCAAAATGTTGCACAGCCAGGGCCATATTATGGTCCTGTCACAGGTCAACCTGGTTATCAGGCACAACCTGGCCCTCTCCCGCCATTAGGCTAACTTGCTCAGCCGGGGCAATCTAGTGTCCTTCATCAGCCAGGTCAACCTGTTCAACCAAGACAACCTGCGCAGCCAGGTCAACCTATTCAACTAGGACAACCTGCGCAGCCAGGTCAACTTGTTCAACCAGGACAACCTGCACAACATGTTAACCCTGCTCAGTAGCCGATCTATTCTATTCCACATCCAAATCCACTTGTGCGCCTGACTTATCAGACTTAGTAGGGTCCCACTTACCAGCAGCCTATTCGACCCCAAGGCGGCGATTACCTTCAAGGTCAGTCTCGACTGGTTTACAACCCGCCCCAAGGTTCTGGTTATTACCTTCAATAGCCAGGATATACTTATACTCTGCAGTCAAATCCATATACTGCTCAATCGGGGCCCACATATAATCACAATCAGTACCCTGGTTATCAACTCCCATACCCTGGTTTTCAGCCGCCATATCAACCTAATTATCCAGCTTATACCCCCTATGGTCAGAATCCTTCGAGACAGAACTAATGGGGGAAAATTTATGCTTAACCAGGTCGAAGTACAGGTACAGGTCCTTATCGCGGACTTGGCATGCCTTTTAACCCTCAATTGCCTTTTCTCGCCACATTGGAATTACCGGATGTGTCCAAATTGACCAATGATCCGATTCTTCATAATCCATATTGGTCTCCGGTGCCGACGAAGGTGCCTGGTGATTGTCCTAAGTTTGAGGGTAAATCTGGAGAATACCCCCAAGCACATGTCATGACATACCATTTGTGGTGTTCTTCAAACTCTTGGATAGATGACTCGATTCGTCTTTTCCAGCGCACTCTTACCGACGCTACTGCTAAATGGTACATAGAAATACCCTGTGGTATTTCTCAAGATTTTAATACTCTAGTTATGGCATTCCTGACACATTTCCAGTTTAATGGTTCATTATGAAGCTGAGACGCATATCCTGACATCTTTGAAACAGGATAAAGCCACTCATATTTCAGATCATATTCACGAATGGAGACGTCATTGTCGTCTGATCAAGTTCGACATTCCTGATTAGCTTCTAACTCACTGGTTCACTACCTCCTTTGTCAATAAGATTGCACAAGACATTGCTATGGGGGCATGTGTAACCGAGGAACAAGCCATAGCTCGTGCCCAGTACCTCGATTTAGTGTACTCCCAGTTCGGCACGTTATACGACATCTTGACTGATGCCCCGCGACCAGGGACCTCTAAAGCACCAGCTACCCCATCGGTTGAAGGTGTTATTGGTTCTGTCTCTTAGACTTCTCGCAAGTCATTTAATGGGAAGAAGAAATCGAATTCTTCCAACAATTCTTCTCCTCCAGCTACTCCAGATTCTGGTAAGACTACGGAGGTCAATGTCGTTCAGGCCAATCCTGTGGACAAGACTTCCAAAGGGAAGAAGAAGGGCAAAGGCAAAGCCAAATCCGATGCCCCAAAACTAGAATCATCCAAACCACGTGCCGATGATGGTTCACAACGAAAACTGAAGTACCCTTGCCTGATCTGTGATGAAGACCACTACACCAAAGATTGTCCTAAACGATCCAACGTTAGTCAACTTCTTAAGGGCTCTAAGGGAACTTCGGGAGTCCTTAAGGAGCCTTTTCCATCTCAGCAGACCCAGATGGTCGAGCAGCCTTCGCCATCTGCACCGTTTGGGTCTCAGGTTTTCATGATGAATGGTGCTGCACCTGTTTCTATTGCCACTCAGCCGAAGGATTATGCCAGATCACGCCAGGCAGCTGGGAGGGAATTCATTGATGGACCTCCTCCCCCACCTGCCTCTGGTCCCCTTGAAATTGAGGATTTAGCTCAGGCTCCATCCGCAATGTCTGCATTGGAAGTCCTCCAGAGTTGTCCGTCTCAACAAAAGGCATTGTTGTCTGTGATCGGCGGTATCGATCCTGCCGATTCTAACCTTCTCGCATTCGACTTAGAAAATTTCGTCTCCCAAATTCCGCACCAAATTGCGCTTGTTATACAAGTCGGTATCAATGATCTCAATATCCATAGAGCCATAGTAGATGAAGGTGCATCAACCTGCGTCATGTCATCTGCTTGCTGGAAGGCCATTGGCTCTCCAGCCCTCAATTCGTCTCCCAATGCTCTTGAGGCATTTGACGGAAGGGAATCAAAACCCTTGGGTGTTCTTGCTAGCTTATCGATCACATTACAAGGAAAGAAAGTCAACATTGAAGTAGAAGTTGTTGAAGCCAAGATCAATTATAATATTCTACTCGATCGCAAATGGACTCACGCCATGTTGTGTGTGCCATCCACCCTCTTTCGACTTCTCAAGTTTCCACACGAGGGAAATTTTTTTACTGTCGATCAGTTTTCATTCTTTACCTCGTCCTCTGAGAATAACGTGCCATACGTGGATCAAATTCCTAATCCCCCTGACAGTATAGGACCAGGTCTTTTCAATGACCTTGTTCTTATGGGAATTTTCCCCCTTCCACCACCGAACACCGTTCAAGTCAATATGATCTCTATCATCCCTTCTCCTGAACAGGTTGCCTCTTTTGGAGAATCGATGCCTTTGACCCCGGTTGAAATCAATTATTGTGAGATCATTGCCGCATCAAATCCTCCTCCTGCTGATAATGCTCCTTTGAGCATGGCTCTTGATGTCTATTCTCAATCCCCTTGGTTCGACGATGCATATTCGCCCGATCCTTTGAGAGAAGTTTTTCCGTCTAACAAAGCTATCGTAGAGACTATGTCTCTCGAAGATCTACCGTGGAGCGATGGGCATCATCGTTCCTCGTTCATGCCCGACCTGGGGGTAATGCCTAATTGTCTCAAGCGTTTTGCATCTCAGGTTCCCTCTCCGCCTCTCCAAACGCCAATATTGACTCATGAATTATTTTTGGAAGGAAATCTGAGTAATATTACCCAAACGATGCCTATCGACGTATCTGTTAAACCAGGGGTCGTCGAGAACATCCATGTGGGAGTCACTTGTTCTCCTGATGAGATTCAAGTGTACACTAGCCTTTTCTGCGAATTCCGTGATGTTTTCACGTGGTCTTATGAAGAAATGCCTGGGATCGATCCCAGTATCGTCGTGCACGAAATTCCCACCTATCCTGATGTGAAGCCTGTGTGCCAGCGTCTACGCCCAGTGCATCCTCGGAAAGCCACTGCTATGAAAGCTGAAGTTGAGAAACTTCTTAAAACATGTTTCACATATCCAATCCCTCTGACAAAGTGGGTTTCCAACATTGTCCCTGTGGATAAGAAGCAGGGCACAATTTGAGTTTGTGTTGACTATCGAGATATCAATCGAGCTTGCCCTAAGGACAACTATCTCACCCCCTTTATAGATCAGATCATTGAGGATTGTGTGGGGAGTGAGATCTTTTCCCTTATGGATGGATTTTCAAGTTATAATCAAATCAATATCCTTCCATCCAATCAACATAAGACCGCTTTCATCTGTCTGTGGGGAACATTCGCCAATAAGAAGCTCCCTTTTGGCTTAAAAAATGCTAGGGATACCTTCCAACGTGCCATGTCTTATGCCTTTCACGACATATATAATTTTGTTCAACCGTACCTGGATGATGTTCCAGCTCATTCAGCTCTACGCGAAGACCATCCAGAACATCTCCACCAGATTTTTCTCTGCTGGAGACGTTACAACATCAGGCTCAATCCTCACAAGTGTGTCTTCTGCGTTGACTCTGGTTGGATTTTAGGATTCATTGTATCTAAGGAAGAAATTCACCTTGACCCTCTCAAGGTTGAGGCTATCGTTAATCTCCCATCCCCATCCTCATTACATCAACTTTAGAGTCTTTAGGGGAAAGCGTATTTCTTACGTCGCTTTATCCCGAACTATGTAGAGGTAGCTAAAGGGTTTACGCGACTTCTAAAACAGGACATCCCTTTATGTTGGGACAAGATTTCTCAACAATATTTTGATAACCTTTAGACGTTGCTCGTCAATGCTCCATTAATACGTCCTCCAAACTATCATCACGACTTTACCCTCTATTTGGCTGCCACATTCAACACAATTTCCATGGTTCTAGTACAGGATGAAAATGCTGGTAACAAACACGTGGTTTATTATCTGTCTCGAAATCTCCTCGAAACTGAAACGCGTTATGTCCACGTCGAGAAGTTGGCGCTAGCTGTGGTCCACACCATTCAGCGATTTCGTCATTACATCCTATTACACATGGTAATCGTAATTACCGACTGCAACCCCATGACTTACATTTTGTCTCGATAATTGCTGGGGGGAAGTAATCAAAGTGGATTATGATCCTCCAAGAGTTATATTTGGAGTTCACTACTGCCAAATCGAAGAAGTCACTGGTTTTTGATGATCTCATTTGCTCCCTCCCTATCAACTCTATTCCGTCTCAATTTGAGGATCATATCCCGGACGAAAATCTATTCTTAATCAGCACTCTCGATCCATGGTACGGTGATATCATCGTCTACCTCCAGACATTGACCTTTCGGCCCGAGTTAACAAAGGATGCTCGACTTCGCGTTCGACATCAGTTGCAACCATATCACATTGTCAGAGATACCCTATATCGCATCGGAGTTGATTCCATACTCCGCCGGTGTTTGACCTTAGAAGAGGTTGAGAAAGTTCTAAATGACTGTCACAGTGGCGCCTGTGGTGGTCACATGTCCGGTTATGCTACTGCACAGAAGATCCCTCGTGCGGGCTATTTCTGGCCATCTATATTTAAAGACTGTATTGTTGCAATACGAAAGTGTCACGCGTGCTAGATCTTCCAACACAAGATGCGTGCGCCGCCTCTCCCATTACATCATGTCATTACCGTGGGCCCCTTTTCCAAATGGGGCATTGATTTTATGACATGTAATCCTCACTCGGCCGGGGGGCATACTTATATCATCGTTGCCGTAGATTAATTCACCAAGTGGGCCAAAGCGATGCCTACATTGGCTGCAGATGGTAAGACAGCTGCACAGTTCATTTTCAACCATGTGATCACGCGTTTCAACATTCCTCAAGCCATCGTCACTGATCATGGCTCTCATTTTTGGGACTACATGATGGCAGAGCTAACATCTAGGTTGGGATTGCGTCACGACAGCTCAACGCCATACTACCCTTAGGAAAATGGCCAGGTTGAAGCTGTGAACAAGGTACTTGTCACGATGCTTCAACGAACAATTGGCATACACAAATTGAATTGGCATCTCTAGTTTTTTTTAGCTCTTTGGGCCTACCGAATGTTAGTGAAGAGTGCGACCGGATTCACACCTCTCCAGTTGGTGTATGGTCTGGAAGCTACTCTTCCGGTTGAATGTGAGATCCCTTCACTAAAATTGGCTGTGGAATTACTGCCCGATACTTCCCCAGAGGAAGGACGTCTCTTATATCTCGAAATATTGGACAAAACTCGCCGCTTTGGTGCTTTGGTTATCGAGGCACAGAAAAAGTGGGTTAAAGCTCTTTTTGATCAGATGGTTTCTCCGTGCTCTTTTATTGAAGGGGACCTCGTCCTCTTGTATGATCAAGCCCATGACAAGCTTGGGGCAAGCAAATTCCAACCTATGTGGAATGGGCCCTATATCATTAAACATGTATTGAAAAATGGGGCTTATGAGCTGATTGATTATGAAGGTCTTCCTTTGGCACAACCCAGAAATGGGTTGTACCTGAAAAAGTATTATGCTTGAATCATTCTTGTGTAGTATGTGTACATAGGTGATTTTTTCATTTTTGTGCATGTGTGGTGTGGTGTCCTTTGTAAGAGTTTTTTTGCTTATTGGGTCTTCCTGATCATGCAGATGTCTATTTCTCCTTATGTCGGTTTCGCGGATGGTGCCTCCCGCAGTACCAGGAACCTGTCTTCGGCAGCCTGGGTAATTTACGATTCTGCTGGTGAGTTGGCCAATTTACAAGGTGTTTGTCTAGGGCCCGCTACAAATAATGTCACATAATATAGTGTCATTTTGGAATTATTAAACGAGGCTGTCAACCTATGTATTCATGCATTGCTTGTATATCTGGACTCACAGCTTGTGGTTTTACAACTGAATGGTCATTATTCATGAGTTAGAAACCCATGTATTTTAAGGCTGTATCTACGTATTCGTTTACTTGAAAGAAATTTTGATTACATTACATATCAGCATATGCCAAGTCGAATGAATACACTAACAGATGCAATAGCCAACATGGTATTAGATAGACATTTATGCAATTTGTAAAAAAATCATCATATGTAAGCAAGATCCATGTAGAAATAGATGTATATATATTTCGAATGTTTGCAACGTGTGCATCATAAAAAACCAAAAATAGACATGTTTGTGTCAGTTACATCCAGAGACGACATGTCTCTCAAAAATATGCAAATAAAATCCTAGGTGACTAATTAGCATGGTGCTCATGGTAGCACGTCACTGCCTGCACCAATCGCCTTAGTAAGCGGTGGAGGTGACTCGGCACCCCTACGGTGTGCCTCTGATAAGCTAAAGGGACATCGGCTAGTCGAGCATAATCCAGAACCCCACGAGAAATCCCCTCTAGGTTCTGTACAAGCGCATCCCCCTCGCCCCCCTCACCTTGAGGTTCATAGGCGAGAGGGGTCCTCCTCTCCACCGGTGACATTTCGGTGGGCCTCTCTGGGCCAACATCTGCATACATATAGGATCAGCCATTAGAACATGCATGTATACCAAAAAATCATAAAAATCAAAAAATCAAAAAGAGTCTTACCCAGCTCCTCATCCCAGTCCTCTCCTTCCGAGAGCGGAATATCTGGGTCTCCAGTGAAATCAGTGCCTACATAGGGCTAGTCCTCTATGACGATCAGCTGTCGTCGAAGCCATCCAAAGAAATCAAGCCACCATGACATCTGTTGGCTGCCCTCTACCCTGGGCATCAATGCTACCCATCAAGCCATCCATGGCTCTCTCAATGGTGGATCCGGGACTATAGCCCCTTGGATCTGGAAGATAGGTAGTTGTTCAAGGAAGAACGATACCAAAATTGACCCATATCCAAACTGTTTCAGTTTGGTCTTTTTGCATTTGGTCAATTTCCGTTTGATGTTCATAGTCACGGCTATGGCCCAGTCAAAGACTATTGGGTTCATGCATTCTGATGCAAGAAGCAGCTGTGTTTTGGTAGCCTCGTGCGGTGCCTGTTGAGCCTCAAAATTGTGCTTTCCTTCACCTCATTTTACCTCATTTTCCCTTGTCCATTGCTATCCTAGACCCAATTGATCAATGAATATAGTTAAAATTACTTCTAGAATGATTTACATGACTGACTTGCTAAGTTTTGTGATTTTTGCCATTGTAAAGAATTTTGACCGGAACTAGCTGCAGAATGCAGACATTCCGTAGCTAACCGGCGATTCTGCAGCTACCTTCACGTTTGAGTATGTTCCAGGTGGCCTCTCAAGAAAAACCGCATATGGGCATAATCCACGTCATGTCTACATGGTTCGTTGCTCATCATGGAGGAAGAAACGAATTCTGGGTACGGTTTTGGAACGTGGGAACACATTTAGGAAAGCAGACTTCTATTAGGACTGTCTCAGTCCAGATGTATTTTTCCTCTTCACGTAGCCACTTAAAGAGTCCTAATGTGATTCCGATAAGGAAAGACAGTGTTCTTGAATTGTTGCAAGTCTTGTTATGTGCATTTGCTTTTATAAACACTTGGGAAACCGAGAGCTATGTTAGATTTTATGTTAGATTTGATGCTAGATTTTGTTTAGACTCTGTGCTACATTTCTGAAGACGCAGAGTGTTATGTTCAAGTTCTTTCATCTTTAATGAAGCAGACAGTGTTGTTGTGAAGGCGTTGATTTAATTTGGAGTTGAATTCCGTCAGGTGGTAGAGGGCCCTTGCCTCTTGCACGGATTTATTTTGCGTAAATTAGATAAGTCTTCTAGCTGCCTTTACATTTTGAATTTGAATTAATAGTTGTTTTAATTAGCTACTGTAGTTTTACTCATTCTAACTCTTCCACAAGAAGAAGCTCTTCCAAAAGACTATAATGATGAATGGGAAATGACTATAGTATTGTAGGATTAGAAGTTGAATTCATAGTTGTTTTTAATTAGCTACTGTAGTTGTACTCATTCTAACTCTTCCACAAGAAGAAAGCTCTTCCAAAAGATTATAATGATGAATAGGAAATGGCTATAGTACTGTAGGATTTAGTTGTAATTTTTGTTGTTCACTATCACAGTTACACTTGTTCTAATCACTCTTCCACAAGAAGAAACTCTTCCAAGAAATTCTTAAGAAGTTCAAGACATGACCGTGATAATGAATGATTTAGTTGTGTGTTTGAACTAAGTATCATCTCTGTTCTTGCTCTTAAACGCTTGCCCAAAACATCATAATGACGAGTAGGATAAGGATATGATATCTTAGTTTTTCATTGCTTTCAGTCTTTTTTCTTGCATTTGCATTCAATTACACAGTCAGAATTGCTCTAATACCTCTTCCAAAAGAAGGAACTCTTCCAAAATATCACTAATGATGGACAAACAGATTGTGTAATTTCATAGAATAGTGCATGATAGCATAGTTAGGATACTCCGGAGTTTAATTGCACTTAATTCATGTTCAGTTACTTTGTTTTGAGTTTGATGATGACTTGTAGTTCAGCATTGTTCTAGATTAGTGGCATCTTAAGTTCATTCTTAGATTAACTCATTGCATTTTCACTTCACATTCAGCTTGTCATCCACTGCACAATAGATTACTTCAGTTGTTAGGATTAACAAGACAACCTTCATTATTCACAAACATCTTCTTGTTCTAAAATCTACAATTGATCAATAACCATATGAACAGAAGAAAACCTCACTATAAGGCCTGAAGTATCTCTGCAATTTCCTTATCATTTCATAAACAGAGCTCTCCCTCAAAAGCCTACTTTGAAAAGAAATCAATAACTTTTTGGTAAAGGTTTTGTGACATTCAATTGAATTGCAGAATAGAGATAGGAATTAGTTCTAGAATAGAAGATCTTATGATGATAACAATGTTTTCCTCTAAATATGTTTCAAATCTCTAATCAAGGACAAAATGTTGCATCATTATAAGTTAGTTGTTTAACTGATTAGTTAGGATATTTGCATACTTAGTGATCATTTCTCAAGTCTAGTTTGTGTTTTGAATCATTTACTTAAAAGTCATTATCAAGCTTTGCTTTTACTTTGTCATAGTTTAGATTTGATTCTGCTTCAGTGTTTCCAATTGCATTTGTCATTTGTTATCCATCAATTAGGCTTAACTCTGTTTTTAATCACCAGCTCCTTTCCATTAGCTTTCTAGGCATTTTTCTTGTGAACATAAAACCACCAAAAGACCAAAAACATCATAAATCATCACAAAAGACCAAAAACATCACAAAACACTACACACAACGCATTAGGAAACAAGCACCTAGGTACATACAATACACTTCACTTCAGCAGTTTACCAACCCTGGTTGACAATTAAATGAGCTCAGTTTAAGAGACTAGATTGAGACCAAACATTTTGGCGCCGTTGCCGGGGAAGTGAAAACTAGGTAACCTTTGTTTCTTAGCATCCAAAAACAATTTTATGCGTAGGAAGAGAGATTCAAGGGGAAGATTTATAAGCAGCAGAGGCAGAAGTTTGATTTCTAGAACACCACTTGTTTCATCTAGATCCAGAGCTAGTACACCTTCAACTCAAACCCATCTTCCATCCTCCCTTGATCCTAGACTTCTAGAAGATCTAAGGTCAACTATTCCATTAGAGAAACCTTCCACTTCATCCACTGAACCTGCCATAGAAGAAAATCTAAAGACTCCTAGTAGGGATACAAATCTTTCCACTTCCACAGAAGAGTCAACCATGGCAGAAGAAGGAGGAGGAGGAGTTTTTAATGGAGAAAACACACTATTTGGAGGAAGAGGTAGAGGTAGAGGAGAAGGAGGTAGAGGTGAAAATGGAGGAAGAGGTAGAATAGGAAGCTCTTTTGGGTTCCCTATACTTGATGAAGAAACCAATACAACCATGAAAAACATTTCACCTTCTATCCTTCCAAACTTCTATGGACTTAAAACTGAAGATCCTGAAACTTTCTTATTCGAATTTGAAGTGCTGTGTAGAACCTATGACTACCTACAAGATGCTCAAAAACTGAAATTATTTCCTTCAACTTTGAAGGGAGCAGCATTGAAGTGGTTTATGAGTCTAATCAATAGCTCTATTAGAACATGGGAAGACATGAAACAAGCATTTCTAGAGAGATACTTGGATTATTGTATGCCGGTTAATCATAAGGAAGAAGTGTTCAAGATGTTACAAAAAGAAGATGAAAATTTAGAAGATTTGTTGGAAAGATTTAATTACAACATAAAAAGGGCGAAAATGGAAAACCTGGATCAAGACACCTTAAAAGCTCTTTTGTTGAAAACAATTAGGGATGAATGGTTGGATATTCTTAACATGATGGGAAAAGGGGATATATCACAACTTACATTACCTGAAATATCTGATTTATGTATCAACATTTCCAGAGGGAAATCTAAAACTGTCAAAGGTCCAAGAGATCCCGCTCTTGCAAGGGCAAGTAAATCTGCTTCTGGGACAGTAAGTAGATCAGAAATAGGACACATGCTTGATGATTTTAAGTCTGACATCTTAGGGAGTCTTAGTGAACAAATAGACACCCTTAAGATAAAAAACAAGCAGAAGGATGAATCTGATGCTTTGGCAATCTTTTGTCCCAAATGTAGAAAGAAACATGCCTTAAGAGAATGTCCTTTAGATGTAAAAGTTATAGAAACCTGTGTCATTTGTTCTGAGAAACATGAGACCAAGAATTGTCCTTCTCTTCCTGGTCTCAAGGCTGTTTTTCAGGAAGAAATTCCTACAGATTCCACAGAGTCTCTTAATTTTGTATCTAGAAGACCTTGGCAGGGATCTCAGACACAAGGATTCCATGATCAAATGTATAATCAACCTCCACCTTGAAATTCTTGGCAGCAACCTTGGCCCCAATTTCAAAATCAATCGCAATCTTGGGCACAAGGAACACAAGGTCCCTATGGAAGATACTCTCCATATTATCAGTATCCACCATCCTATCCACCATATCCACATTTTTATCCTCAAAATTCCCAACAAAATTTTCCTCAAAATCTTCAACAAAATTTTCAACAAAATCCTCAACAACATCATCCGAACCAACCACATCAAAATCAACCACTTCCATTACCATTCCCTCAAAAATCCAATCAATTGCCAGCTCAGCCCATACCAAACCCCAATAATAAGAACCCTCAGAATACATACATGATAGAAGGTCAACAGTTTCCAACTTATTTAATTACTCCTCTAGACCTTAGTGATGTTCAACTTAGGTCTGGAAAGATACTTGAGAAGAGGAAACCTTCTGTGATCATACAAGAACAAGATAATTCTGAGGAAGACTCTCTACGGGTGAATAAAAGTCTTGAGGAAGACACATCCTTTCAAGACCCACACATTGAAAAACTAAAACAAAAAGATCCAATAAATCCAACTCTTGTATTAGAGCAACCATCCACATCTACTTCTATACCTCCCTTTTCGGAAAGATTACAAATTGATAGAGGTGTAGAGAAACAGATCATGGTGCCTAATTATGATTTCTTAGATGAATTGAGAAATGTTTGCATTAAAATTCCATTATTGCAAGCCATCAAGGAAATCCCAATTTTAGCCAAAACAATAAAGGAGTTGAGTATGAAAACAACAAGAAAAAGAATAAGAGAAACCAAGAAAATTCAACTGTTAGGACAAATAGCAGACATTATGATGGGCAAGATTGCTATTCCAAAGTATCTTGACCCAGGAAATCCAGTTGTCAAAATTCACATCAATGGAATTGAAATTCAAAACACACTCATTGACTTAGGAGCAGCAATAAATATCATGAGTAGACAAATCATGGACAAATTGAAACTTCCTAATCTTCTCTTTACACCCACACTATTACAATTAGCAGATAGATCTGTGATCAAACCAGATGGGGTAATAGAAGACATTCCAGTGTCCCTAGATTCTTGGGAGTACCCTGTGGATTTCATGATCCTAACTCCTAAGAATAATCTAGGAGGCCATCCTATTATATTAGGAAGACCTTGGTTGGCTACAACTGATGCTTTTATTAGTTGTAGGTCTGGTGATATGTATATTTCTGATGGTAGTTCAACTAAGAGATTCACTTTATATCCTCCAGCTAGGACAATTACAGATCTAGATGACACTCAATGGATAGAGGATGAAGAAGATTTACAACCACTCTTCACAATTTCAGAAATTAGTGAAGATAATCAAATTCTTAATACTCTAGAAAACTTTGAATTCTCTCCAGAACACAAACATGAATCATTTCAAGAGGGATCCAATATTGAGTTTTTGTCATCTAGGCAGATGTCTCTTCATTCTATGGACAAATTTGGCAGCTTTACAAGTGAAATTTTTCCAGGCAAAACTTTGAATATAAACAAGAACCTAGAAAAATCTCAACAAGAAGAGTTAGTCAAAGTATTACAGAGACATTCTTCTGCATATGCATGGGAATACACTGACATGAAAGGGATAAGTGCCAAGACTTGTACTCATCACATCTATATAGAGGCAAATTTCAAACCAATCAGACAGCCTCAAAGACGGATGAATCAAAATCTTAGGGAAATTGTCAAGGAAGAATTGCAAAAATTATTAAATGTTAATTTCATCTATCCTATTTCAGACAGTCAGTGGGTTTCTCCTTTGGTAATTGTGCCAAAGAAAAATGGAAAATGGAGGGTGTGTGTTGACTACCGAGAACTGAATAAAACTACTCTTAAAGACCATTTTCCCTTACCTTTCATAGATCAAGTATTAGATACATTAGCCGGCAAAAAGTACTTTTCATTCCTAGATGGGTTTAGTGGTTACAATCAAATCCAAGTAGCACTTGAAGACCAAGATAAAACCACATTTACTTGTCCTTGGGGTACCTATGCCTACCGAGTATTTCCATTTGGATTATGCAATGCACCCGCAACATTCCAAAGGGCGGTATTAGGATTTTTTTCTGATCTAATACATGACTGTGTAGAGGTGTATATGGATGATTTCACAGTTTATGGGGACACATTTGAAGAGGCTTTAGAAAACTTGGAAAAAGTCTTAAAAAGATGTCAAGAAGCAAACCCTTCACTTAGTCATGAAAAATGTTTTATGATGTTTACTGAAGGTATTGTTTTAGGGCACCACATTTCAGGGGATGGGATTAGAGTTGATGAGGCAAAAGTTGAAGTCATTTCTAACCTATCCATTCCAAGTTGTCAAAGAGATGTTATAAGTTTTCTAGGATTTACAGGGTATTATCGGAGATTTATAGAAAACTTCACCAAAATAGCATCTCCTCTCTTCAAATTACTCACCAAAGATTGTGAATTTAAGTGGACTTCTGATTGCCAGTTAGCTTTTGAAACCCTGAAAACCAAAATTTCTGAAGCACCTATATTAAGGGGACCTAACTGGAAGTTACCTTTTCATATCTCGACAGATGTTTCCGATACAGCTCTGGGAGCAGTATTGGGACAGAAAGATTTAATTCCCTATGCCATCTATTATATCAGTAAAAATTTGACTCCTGCAGAGTTAAACTATACTGTAACTGAAAAAGAGTTTTTAGCCGTTGTTCATGCCATAAACAAATTTAGACACTATATAACAGGCTATGAAACTTTTATTCACACTGATCATTCTGCAATTAGATACTTAATGAACAAATCAATCACTAATGGCAGAGTTATAAGATGGTTGTTACTATTGCAAGAATTCAACATTACTATTCTAGATAGGCCTGGAAAACAAAACACTGTGGCTGATTTCCTGTCTAGAATCCAAAATATCAAAGATGACACTCCGGTTGAAGATCAATTTCCTGATGAATATCTTTTTGCAATCTCTACTCAAACTCCATGGTTTGCCGATATTGCTAATTATTTAGTTTCAAGAAAATTTCCTTCAATTATGAATGCAAGGGATAAAAGAAAAATCATTAATGATAGTGCAAGATATTCATGGGTTGCTAATGAGTTGTACAAGACAGGTCCAGATTTGATCATTAGAAGGTGTGTTCGTGAAGATGAGATGCCTGAGATTCTCAAGGCATCTCATGTTGAACCTTGTGGCAGACACTTTGCAGATAAGAGGACAGCCTATAAGATCCTTAATTTAGGATATTATTGGCCATCTTTGTTTAAAGATGCAAAGGAGTATGTAAAAAGGTGTGACAGTTGCCAAAGGGTAGGGGAACCTTCTCCTTCAGGTGAGATGCCATTACAACCTCAGGTACACATTGAACCTTTTGAAAAATGGGCTTTGGATTTTGTAGGACCTATTAGTCCTCCATCAAGAAAAAAGAAATACATATTAGTTTGCACTGATTATGTTACTAAATGGGTAGAAGCTAAACCATTACTTGTTGCTAATGAATCATCTGTAGTTAATTTTCTTTTTGAGGATATTTTTACTCGTTTTGGTGTCCCAAGAAAAATTGTTACAGATCAAGGAGCTCAATTTACATCAAGGCTAGTGGAGCAAATGATGGAGAAGTACAAGATCAGACATAGAAAAACAACTCCTTATCATCCACAAGCAAATGGCCAAGTGGAATCTACCAATAAAGTCATTGAAGGAATCCTAACAAAGACTGTTCATCTACATAGAAGAGATTGGGTAGATAGACTTCCTGAAGCCTTGTGGGCCTATAGAACTACATGGAGAAACACAACAGGCCATACTCCTTATGAGCTTGTTTATGGAAAGCAAGTTTTGTTTCCTATAGAGTTCAAAATTCAAACATTCAAGATGGCAGTTCAGCTAGGACTTGATCTAACGGAGGCACAAAAGCATAGACTGGAGCAAATTAATGAGTTGGATGAGATCAGACAAGATGCAGTTCAGAAAACAAGTCTAGTCCAACAACAAAGGGCTAGATGGCATGACAAGTACATCAAGGAGAAGAAATTCAAAGAGGGTGATTGGGCTCTCTTGTTTGATTCAAAATTCAAGGATTTTCAAGGGAAATTTTAGACACATTGGCTTGGGCCATATGAAATTGTTCGAATTTTTGATAATGGGGCAGTAAAAATCAGAACTATAGATGAAGAAGAGGTCACTTTTCTTGTGAATGGTCATAGACTGAAGCTATACCACAAACCACTCTCAAGAGAAGATTTTGTCAAGAAATTCCAAGAAAGAAATGATGTGAAGTTAATGAAGAAGAGTCTCTCTTCTTCATCAACTTGATTAAATTTTCTGAAGCATTTCTCTTTTGAAAAAAGAAAAAGAAGAAGAAGGTATAAACATGAAAACCAATCATTGATTGGCATGTTTATACAGAAAAGATAGGGTGAAAATCAGAGTTTCTCTGACACTCTAACTTTTCCCTTTTTTGTTTTTACAAGCAGCTGTTACAAAAAAATCATAAGTTCAGATCCATAGTGCTTATGATCCATCTTATTTCATTTCACTCTATTCACTTATTCATCCATACTCCAGTTCATTCCATCATTCATATTTCACTCCATTCCACATTTCATTCATCTCATTCCATCCTCCATCCATTTCATTTTCATGTCAAAATACAAAATTTGATGTCTTGCTGTAAGTGAATAAAACATGTCATGAATAGCAGTACAGTTCTTATGTTCTTTCACTCCATTTCATAAACTGAATCCATTCCATTTCATTATCCACTTCATACATATCATAATCCATCATCCATCTTCCTTCATACCATATAACATTTCACCCATATTCCAAAAACACTCCATTTTCATGATTAAAATGACTCTACAGGAACATTCTGCAGCTCAGTAGACATTCTGCAGCTGATCAGCTTTTCTGCAGCCAGACAGTCTTTCCGCAGCTACAAACCCTGAAGGCATCAATCAGCAGACATTAGAATTGCAACAAAGTGACCCAGTGTATCCATGAATCAAAAGCATCAAGAAAATTATGAAGACTCTTCCAAAGATGAACAAAGAAGACAAAGACTACAAAAATCAATTGAAAGGCAGAGGTAACAAGTTTAAATTATAATGGAATTTCATAAAAGTTTAGCATAGTTTTAGTTATGGATTGTTCGAAAAGGTTGTTTTAATTATTTTTATTGATCAAGACCAATAAACCCTCCACATACTTTGGATTAAAATCTCCCATTTCAAATTTCATGCCCGATATCATTTAAGCGGTTAAAATGGTCGAGGTATTTGAATTCTTCACGTCTCTTAACCAAATCATTCAATGATGATTCCCTCTGCTGTCGTAAAAATCTCCGCCGTCTCTTCAATCATTAATTCATTCCCTCCACCTCACTCCACTACTTCATTCCGTGACCACTGCCATAACTCCATTCTGTAGCCGGCATTTCATTCCGAAGACAGAGATATTCTTATCACTGAGAGCAGAGCCAAAGGATATCAGTTTGAATAGCATTGAGCATTGTAAATTCAGAGCAGAGCAAAAGGGTAAATTCAGAGGTATAGCAGCGTGAGAGGTTGAAGCAACTTGATTCCGTGGGCAGACAAAGTATCACTGTGGGCAGAGATTGAGAATTTTCATTATAAACACAGAAGTGTAGCAGTATGGAGTTTGAAGTCTTTTGTCACTAGGAGACAGAGGTGTTGCAGTGTTGAATTCGAAACCATTTGCTACCAAGAGCCAGAGGTATTGCAGTGGAGAAGTTGAAGCTAGTTGTCACAGTCAAACAGAGATATATCAGTCCAAAGTTCAATTGTCAACAGAGGCATATTAGCCCGAAGTTTTGAAGCTGTTGCCACTATCAATCAGAGGTATGTCATTCCAAAGTTTGAAACCATTTCCATTCAGAACTTGAAGCCATTTCAATTCGAAGGTGAAAGTCATTGTTTTTGTGGGAAGAAGAGTGTTAATTTGAACATTAAAGAAGCAATAATGGGTTTCATTGTAAGGACTGAACCAGTGGGTTCAAAATATTTAGAAGGCTACCCTCAATTCAAAGAAATGTTACAACAAATAGGATGGCTTCAATTTTTGGAGAAATTTAATGGCTTCCACAAGGAAGTCACTAAAACATTTGCAAGATCATTTCAAGGAATCGAAGTTGAAGTAGGAGATGTCAAATTTACTGTCACTGAAGTTTTCATTGCAGAGGCTACAAGGTTGCTCAGAACTGGAGAGAGATGGTTCAAAAATAGATAATTCCACAATGACTCCTGGAAACAAATTTTAAAATCACCAGGTATGGATGTTACTGTATTTAAGAAAGGAATTCCCAGTTCTGCATTGAAAAATAAATGGAGAAACATACTACTTCTTCTGCAAAAATTTATTGCATGTGAGGGTAGATATGGAACATTTTATGTCTACCACATTAGACTGATAATGCATTTTCTGGGGGAAGACTTAAACCTACCATATTTCTTGCTTCAAAGTCTGAAGAAGATGGCTTCCTGTGTTCAGAGAAGGGTTCAATTTTTAGAGACAACCCTATATCATCATGGTTTGGTCAAAATTCTGATTGAACATCATCTAGCTAAAACAAATGATACATGGGATGATTTCTTGATAAGAAATCATTTTGAAGAGCCAAAAGAACCCTCACCGGAACCACAACCTACAAAGAGAAGTAGGAAATGGAGGGCCTCAAAAGTTGAAATTGACAAACCAGTCCAAGAGAGCAGTGAGGAAATCATTTTAGAAAAGTTGACTCAAATCAAGAGGCAACTTAAGGAAGAAAAAGTAATCAGGAAATCTGCCATGGAGAAAGGAGAGGGATCTTCTCAGCCTAGAAGAAGCCACAGACTAAAAGGGAAACTGAAGAAAACACTAATAAAACAAACAGGGGTGATTGATATAGAAGACGAGGAAACATCCATGGAAGAAGATATTGAAGAGGATTTTTATGAAGGAACCCTTGAAATTGACCCTGCTCAACAGGAAATTTACGACTATGTGGAAACCTTGGAGAGGAGAGCTTCAGAAAGCAGAGAGAGAACCCCCAGTCCTCCACTGTCTGAAATAGATATATTAAGAAGGGATAGGTATGAGTTGGAATTACTGAATAGACACATCAAAAATGAGAATGAAATTCTCAGAGATCAAGTCAAGCTCAAAACTGATATGAACTCAACCTTATCCCTGCATATAGACAAAGTGGAGAAGATCAATGAAAAGTTGAAGACAAGGAACAAAAAGCTAATCAGGGCACTCACCAACCTAAGGTTCAAACTTGTTATCAGAAAACCCAGAAGATCTCTAGCTTCCAGACAAAGGAGAAGGAGAGGATTAGATGTCCTTGCAGAAGCCTCTGAGTTCATAAGATAATTTGCATGAGGACATGGAAAGAGACAACAGTGGGGGTATGTTGAGCCTCAAAATTGTGCTTTCCTTCACCTCATTTTACCTCATTTTCCCTTGTCCATTGCTATCCTAGACCCAATTGATCAATGAATATAGTTAAAATTACTTCTAGAATGATTTACATGACTGACTTGCTAAGTTTTGTGATTTTTGCCATTGTAAAGCATTTTGACCGGAACTAGCTGCAGAATGCAGACATTCCGTAGCTAACCGGCGATTCTGCAGCTGCCTTCACGTTTGAGCATGTTCCAGGTGGCCTCTCAAGAAAAACCGCATATGGGCATAATCCACGTCATGTCTACATGGTTCGTTGCTCATCATGGAGGAAGAAACGAATTCTGGGTACGGTTTTGGAACGTGGGAACACATTTAGGAAAGCATACTTCTATTAGGACTGTCTCAGTCCAGATGTCTTTTTCCTCTTCACGCAGTCACTTCAAGAGTCCTAACGTGATTCCGATAAGGAAAGACAATGTTCCTGAATTATTTCAAGTCTTGTTATGTGCATTTTCTTTATAAACACTTGGGAGACCGAGAGCTATGTTAGATTTTATGTTAGATTTGATGCTAGATTTTGTTTAGACTCTGTGCTACATTTCTGAAGACGCAGAGTGTTATGTTCAAACTATTTCATCTTTAATGGAGCAGACAACATTGTTTTGAAAGCGTGATTTAACTTGGAGTTGAATTCCGTCAGGTGGTAGAGGGCCCCTGCCTCTTGCACGGATTTATTTTGCGTAAATTAGATAAGTCTTCTAGCTGCCTTTACGTTTTGCATTTGAATTAATAGTTGTTTTAATTAGCCTACTGTAGTTGTACTCATTCTAATTCTTCCACAAGAAGAAGCTCTTCCAAAAGACTATAATGATGAATGGGAAATGACTATAGTATTGTAGGATTAGGAGTTGAATTCATAGTTGTTTTTAATTAGCTACTGTAGTTATATTCATTCTAACTCTTCCACAAGAAGAAATTCTTCCAAAAGATTATAATGATGAATGATGAATGGCTATAGTGTTGTAGAACTTAGTTGTAGTTTTTGTTGTTCACTATCACGGTTACACTTGTTCTAATCACTCTTCCACAAGAAGAAACTCTTCCAAGAAATTCTTAAGAAGTTCAAAGACATGACCGTGGTAATGAATGATTTAGTTGTGTGTTTGCACTAAGTATCATCTTTGTTCTTGCTCTTAAACGCTTGTCCAAAACATCATAATGACGAGTAGGATAAGGATATGATATCTTAGTTTTTCATTGCTTTCAGTCTTTTTGCTTGCATTTGCATTCAATTACACAGTCAGAATTGCTCTAATACCTCTTCCAAAAGAAGGAACTCTTCCAAAATATCACTAATGATGGAAAAACAGATTGTGTAACTTCATAGAATAATGCATGATAGCATAGTTAGGATACTCCGGAGTTTAATTGCACTTAAATCATGTTCAGTTACTTTGTTTTGAGTTTGATGATGACTTGTAGTTCAACATTGTTCTAGATTAGTGGCATCTTAAGTTCATTCTTAGATTAACTCATTGCATTTGCACTTCACATTCAGATTGTCATCCACTGCACAATAGATTACTTCAGTTGTTAGGATTAACAAGACAGCCTTCATTATTCACAAACATCTTCTTGTTCTAAAATCTACAATTGATCAATAACCATATGAACAGAAGACAACCTCACTATAAGGCCTGAAGTATCTCTGCAATTCCCTTATCATTTCATAAACAAAGCCCTCCCTCAAAAGCCTACTTTGAAAAGAAATCAATAACTTTTGGGTAAAGGTTTTGTGACATTCAATTGAATTGCATAATAGAGATAGGAATTAGTTCTAGAATAGAAGATCTTATGATGATAACAATGTTTTCCTCTAAATATGTTTCAAATCTCTAATCAAGGACAAAATGTTGCATCATTATAAGTTAGTTGTTTAACTGGTTAGTTAGGAGATTTGCATACTTAGTGATCATTTCTCAAGTCTAGTTTGTGTTTTGAATCATTTACTTAAAAGTCATTATCAAGCTTTGCTTTTACTTTGTCATAGTTTAGATTTGATTCTGCTTCAGTGTTTCCAATTGCATTTGTCATTTGTTATCCATCAATTAGGCTTAACTCTGTTTTTAATCACCAGCTCCTTTCCATTAGCTTTCTAGGCATTTTCCCTTGTAAACATAAAACAACCAAAAGACCAAAAACATCATAAATGATCACAAAAGACCAAAAACATCACAAAACACTACACACAACGCACTAGGAAACAAGAACCTAGGTACATACAGTACACTTCACTTCAGCAGTTTACAAATCCTGGTTGACAATTAAATGAGCTCAGTTTAGGAGACTAGATTGAGACCAAACAGTGCCTATGACCCTGCGGCCCGTATGATAGCATGTAGCACTACTCTGAGTGCTAGATCAGGAATGGTTTGAATGTCTACCTTTTCACTACCTGACCCTTTACGTGCCCCTACACACACTCTGTCCATGACCATTGTCATGTTTTCACCAGAAGGCCTGGTGCCTGTCAAGATAGGAACTGGACCTCTATGTGACAGTCCAGTGATAAAGTACACGTATGACACTTTGAGCTCGAGTACTTGATCTTGAAGTTTAAACTTCTCCTCGTCCTCGTCCCAGATACTAATCAGATATTGCAGTAGTTCGGGCTGGGCACGGAGACATGGCGTTAGGAAGAATTTATTCAAACCGCAATTTCAGAGAGCATTCATACACTGCTCATTCTCCATTGCAAATTCATCTTCCTCACTGTGCTCTCTTTCCTTCCATTCAATTACCATTTTCGCTGAGTACCTACATCAAATCAAACATAGGAGTGTTAGAAACTTCCTCAAGTAGGCAAACAACCCAACTTCTTTATGATGATTCATTCTAAGTTGGTTAGAATCAAACTTCCGCCATTTATTTTTAAAAAACATTCCTTAATAGACTTGGCGCGAGTGAGACACAGGGACAGAGCACCAGCTGGCACGCTCATTAGTGTGATTTTTCCCTATTGGCACGAGGGATGAACTGGCTACCTGCGCCAATGCCAAAACATGGATTTTTAGGGTTTTCCAGAGGAATTGTTCTTCAGGAGAATTCTTGTCCTTATGAAGAAGGATGCCATTAAGGTGTTTTCAGGACATTTTATTGTTCACAGGTCACGAGAATAGTCCTCCAATGTACGGGACGAGGGATTGCAGGGATGGTGAAAAAATGTTGTGTAACAGATGCCCCCTAAAGCATGAGGCCCGAGAGAGAGGGAGGGGTGAAATGCTTTATGAGAACGCGCCCAACCGAAAACACTGTTGTTGGAAAACCTACGAATACAAATACAATTGATATCTCTGATACATGATTAGTGGTGTGGGCGCAACCATCCATAATAGAGTGTACAAAAACCAGGATCCAAGGTATGGACGCAGCCATCGAGTAAATAAGGACCAAAAAGTAGACTCAGGTATGGTCGCAAGCATCCAATCAAATGAGTCATGTAATAAATCATAGTAATCCACAAAGAAACCGCAGATTGGACGTTTATCAGACAAAATCCAGGGTCTTGCTCTCCATCTCGATTCGAACAGTGTACAAGTTCGAGCATGCGAATATGTGAGCTGAAGTCGAATATGCAAGAACATCGTCTGATTACCAGCCGATAATGAAAGCCGTTAACAGGCACGAGAGAAACCACCAATAATGATGATGGTTCTGTACTATAGGTACAATCCACAGAATGTGAATAGTGAGCTGGCGTCTAACACCCACGGAATCATCCGATCGAAGGCCAATAATGAAAACCTTGCATCGAATGTGAAGAACCTGCCATTGAGGCATGCAGGCTCTGAGGCACCTGAAGGGAGTCTCTAGATCAACTTCCTAGATAATGAGCTGAAGTCGACAGGAAGCGACCTCGATCGAAGGTGGGCCATAATTTTTCCCACATCATCGACATGAGACAGAGGAACATGATGTTTGTGAATCAATACCAACAGAGAATCAGAGAGGGGTTGAAAAACTGCAGAGGCCAACTTCTCTTGAACATATTGGCGGCACAACATTGGATTTGGCAGTATTTGACATCAAGGGATCTAAGGTCATGGTGACGTGGCAAAGAGTAGATAAGCGGTCAAAAGAGATTACCCAAACCCATGAAGGAAAGTAGATAACGAGATGAGATGTCCCCAACTCGACACGAATGCAGATAAGTGCCATGTTCAAGAGCGACATATTGCCGACACGACTATAATACTGGTTCCATTTTCCCCCACCATTTCTAGCGAGTACCCCAATTATTTTTTTGAAAACAAGCATGAATGGGATAGCATATGCTTGCGATATAAGTTTGTCCTTCTGACAAATCCATCCTAGTACATTTAACGAGCCCTAGGAAGGAGGAACTCGAGTAACATCATTACGACAGAATCTGATGTCATCAGTGTTTAACGAGTTTGACAAAGGAAGAACTTAGCGTCTTTTCATGTTTAGAGAGTTTGAAAAGACATCGGGAAAGAAAAATTTGGCAGTCCCTTTTCGTAGATAATCTGATAGATCCGAAAAGGTAGAAAACTATGTCTGAGAGAACCTCCTAGTTGCGATAGGCTAGGGTATTCCTTTTTTGTAAATAATCTATTCCAACCCGAAAAAGGGGTAAATGTATACTGGGTAGATGTCGTTTCGCAGCCATTTAACGAGTTCAAAACGACAAGCGTCTCGACAATATTTTCAATTTTAGAGAGTCAGAAAAGAGCTGAAAGGTGACTCCAGTAGTGACTTTTTCATGTTTTTACCGAGTCCGAAAAAGTATAAAATACAACTTGTGTCGTCATCCTAATCGCGTGAAAACCTGTTGGTGCACAAATAGCAAGTGTAAAACCCATTTTTCGACAAAAAATATAGCAAAATATCAGAAAAACAAGTCCCAAAACCTAATTTTGATTTTGAAAATTTATAAATATTACCAAATAGTAAAAACATATTTACTTTTCACCTTTTTACCTCTTTGCAGAGCGATAGTGAGCCATTTCCTTTGCGATCTTGAGGTGACGATTGAGAGCAATCCAGTGGACGAATCCAGATCCCGTCTTCTCTAGGTAAGAGCTACTTCCATTAGCCATCTTTTAAGTCATTTTTCATAGCTTTTAATTGTCATTTGACATCTCTGAGGGGAGGAATTGCAAAATTAGGGCCTCCGCAGTTGGCGCGGGTACCAGGCATGAACCCATGCCAATCCGCTTTGTTTTACACAGAGGCCATGCCGGTTGGCGCGACTGTTAGCCGGACAGCCGCGCCAACGCCACAACGCAAATTTAGGCCAAAAAATGTCAAAAATGAACCAATGAAAATCAGAATTGAATATTTGAGGAGGTTTCTAACACTCGTATGTTTGATTTGATGCAGGTACTCAGCGAAAATGGTAATTGAATGGAAGGAAAGAGAGCACAGTGAGGAATATGAATTAGTAATGGAGAATGAGCAGTGTATGAATGCTGTCCGAAATTGCGGTTTGAAGAAATTCTTCCTAACGCCATGTCTCCATGCCCAACCCGAACTACTGCAATATCTGATTAGTATTTGGGACGAGGACGAGGAGAAGTTTAAACTTTGAGATGAAGTACTCAAGCTCGAAGTGTCAGACGTGTACTTTATCACTGGACTGTCACATAGAGGTCCAGTTCCTATCTTGATAGACACCAGGCCTTCTGGTGAAAAGATGACAATGGTCATGGACAGAGTGTGTGCAGGGGCATGTAAAGGGTCAGGTAGCGGAAAGGTAGACATTCAGACCATTCCTGATCTAGCACTCAGAGTAGTGCTACATACTATCACGCGGGCTGCGGGGTCGTAGGCACAGCATGAGGCTACCAAAACACAGCTCCTTCTTGCATCAGAATGCATGAACCCAATAGTGTTTGACTGGGCCACAACCATGACTATGAACATCAAATGGAAATTTACCAAATGCAAAAATACCAAACTGAGACAGTTTGGATACGGGTAAATTTTGGTATCGTTCTTCCTGGAATGACTACCTATCTTCTAGGGCCAAGGGGCTATAGTCCCGGATCCACCATTGAGATATCTATGGATGGCTCGATTGGCAGCATTGATGCCCAGGGCAGGGGGCAGCCAACAGATGTCATGGTGGCCTGAGTTCTTTGGATGGCTCTGACGATAGTTGATCGTTGTAGAGGACTGGCCCTATGCAGGCACTGATTTCACTGGAGACCTAGTTCTTCCACTCCCGGAAGGAGGGGACTGGGATGAGGAGCTGGGTAAGACTCTTTTTGATTTTTTTAGTTTTATGATTTTTTGGTATACATGCATGTTCTAACAGCTGATACTATATGTATGCAGATGTTGGCCCAGAGAGGCTCGCCGAAATGTCATCGGTGGCGAGGAGGACCCCTCTCGCCTATGACCCTCAAGGTGAGGGGGACGAGGGGGATGCGCTTGTACAGAACCTAGAGGGGATTGATCATGGGGTTCTGGATTATGCTCACCTAGCCGATGTCCCTTTAGCTTATCAGAGGCACACCGTAGGGGTGCCGAGTCACCTCCACCGCTTACTAAGGCGGTTGGTGCGGGCAGTGACGTGCCACCATGAGCACCATGCCGATTAGTCACCTAGGCTTTTATTTGCATATTTTTGAGATACATCTCGTCTTCGGATGTAACTGACACAAACATGTATATTTTTGGTTTTATATGATGCACACGTTGCAAACATTCGACATATATATATATATATATATATATATATATATATATATATATATATATATATATATATATATATATATATATATATATATATATATATACATATATTTCTACATGGATCTTGCTTACATATGATGATGTTTTTACAAATTGCGTAAATGTCTATCTAATACCATGTTGGGCACTGCATCTGTTAGTGTATTCATTCATCTTGGTATATGCTGATATGTAATGTAATCAAAATTTCTTTCTAGTAAATGAATACGTAGATACAACCTTAAAATACATGGGTTTCTAACTGAATAATGACCATTGAGTTGTAAAACCACAAGCTGAGAGTCTAGATATACAAGCAATGTGCGAATACCGAGGTTGACAGCCTCATTTAATAATTCCAAAATGGCACTATATTCCGCGACATTATTTGTAGTAGGCCCTAGTGTTGTGGAGGTAAATCCCCTCTGCGGACAGAGGCGATCCCTACTAGTCCAGACCGGGTCTAGAAACAATTGTTCACACTATAGTGCAGGTTCCTAATTGCAAATAAACTAACTAGCAATGAAGGCTTACCTGGAATCCAATGCTGTCTCTTGTAGAGAAAGTAGCGCTCCCGTTCCTTAGCTCCGGCAGATCACAATCCTCACGATCTCCGTGATCGGACACCTGCACACGCAAGAAACAAAACAAACGCAAGCGTAAAATCCAGTATATGCAACTATATGTCAGTCAAAGAAGACATAACTCATCATCATAATCAACAACAAGAGTGGAACCATAACCAATAGTCGCTTATCATTAATCAATCAAAGAAGAATACAACCATAGCCCTGATGCTGAATTCTCCTTCGGAGGGTCGCCAGAGGAACGCGTCTTGAAAAAACCTGTCAGGGATGGGAAAAAAATCTCTCTTCAGATGTCTCAACAATAATCTCCTTGCTTGAATTTGGCCTTAAGGGAATGAATCAAGGCTCTTGCAGCATAAGGCTCTAATGGCTCTTGGAAACTTGGAGACTCCCTATTCAACCATTCAGCCCCTTCATCAATGGATGAAGGCTATATTTATAGAGGAGAGGAGGAGGTTGGGATCCCTACAATAGTGGAAGGGAGGCCTTATCCCTTGGGAGGTTCCCCCATAAGGTGGAAACAAGAGGCCAAAGGAGGAAGGTCGTGGTTATTCAGTCGAAACCACTCCTGATGACTCATCCACGAAGTTGTTGTAATCGAAACTTCGCCTCTTTTTTTAAAAAACTTTCCAAAATCATATTGGCATGGGTGCTTAACTGGGACAGAGCGCCAATTGGCACGGGCTCAGTGTTAATTTTCCTCATTGGCGCGAGTACATAACGGGCTACCAGCGCCAAGGAAAAAATAGGTGTTTTTAGGGGTCTGCTCAGGAAATGATCCACAGAAGAAATGTTGTCCTCATGGCAAGGGATGCAATGATGGTATTTGCAAGGCATGACACTACTTATTGGTCACAGAAATGACCCTCCAATGGGCGAGATGGGGATTGCAGGGACGGTGACAAATTATTGTGTAACAGATGCCCCCTAAAGCATGAGGCCCGAAAGAGAGAGAGGGGTGAAATGCTTTACGAGAACGTGTCCAACTGAAAACACCGCCATCGAAAAACCTGCGTAGAGAAATAAAACTGATATCTCAGATACATGATATATATGTGGTATGGGCGCAACCATCCATAACAGAGTATACAATAATCCAGATCCAGGGCATGGACACAACCATCCAGTGAGGATTGATAAATAGACTCAGGTATGGTCGCAACCATCCAATCAGTGAGTCATGTAACTAATCATGAGAATCCACAAAATCACAACCTGGATTATAACAGACAGGAATCTAGGGTCTTGTGCTCCATCTCGACCCGAACAAAGTACAAGTTCAAGCATGCGAATATGTGAGCTGAAGTCGAACATGCAAGAACATCACCTGATTACCAGCCAATGATGAAAGCTGTTAACAGACGCGAGAGGTACCACCAATAATGACAATGGTCCTCAAGGTACTATAGGTACAATGCACGGCATGTGAATTAATGAGCTGGCGTCGAACACCCGTAGAATCACTCGATCAGAGGCCAATGATGAAAACCTCACGTTGATTGTGAAGAACCTGCCATTGAGGCATGCAGGCTCCAAGGCACCAGAAGGGAGTCTCTAGATCAAATTCATGGATAATGAGCTGAAGTCGACAAGAAGTGACCTTGATCGAAGGTGGGCCATAGTGTTTCCCACATCATCGACGTGAGACAGAGGAATATAATGTCTTTGTGAATCAAGATCAAATGAGAATCAGAGGAAGTTTGAAATCTGCAGAGGTCAACTTCTCTTGAACATATTGGCGGCACGACAATGGATTTGGCAGTATTTGACATCAAAATATCAAAGGTCATGATGACGAGGCAAAGCGCAGATGAGAGGTCAAAATGGATTACCCAAACCCACGGAGGCAAGCAGAAAATGAGATGAGATGTCCCCAACCCGACATGAATGCAGACAAGTGTCATGTTCAAGAGCGACATACTGCCGACACGACAATGACGTTGGTTCCATTTCCCCCACCATTTCTGGCGAGTACCTCTTTATTTTTACACAAGCTTGAAGAGGATACCATATGCTTGTCATATAAGTCCATCCTAGTACATTTAACGAGCCCAAGGAAGGAGGAACTCGGATATCGTCATTTCAACTGAATCCAATGTCATCAGGATTTAACGAGTCTGACAAAGGAAGAACTCGACGTCTTTTCATGTTTAGAGAGTTTGAAAAGACAATGGAAAAGTAAACTCCAACAGTCCCTTTTCGTAAATAGTTCCTCAGATCCGAAAAGGTAGAAAACTATGTCTGAGAAAACCTCCTAGTTGCGATAGGCTAGGGTATTCCTTTTTTGTAAATAATCTATCCCAGCCCGAAAAAGGGATAAACATATACTGGGTAGATTTAGTTTCGTGGCCACTTTAACGAGATCAAAATGACAAGGGACTCGGCAATATTTTCATTTTTAGAGAGTCAAAAAAGAGCTGAAAGATGACTCCTCCTGGAGGAACGAGTGGTATAAAGGGTAGCAACTGGTTCCGGTAATGGTGGAACTGCTCAGAACAAGTAAAGTTCAAGAGGCTGGCTAACAAGACCACTCATTGTAGCGGTTCCTCAGGAATGGGTAAAAAAACCAAGTGAAGGCATATGATCGGCCAAGCAGATAGTGACGATGGAGTGAGAAAACCAAGGCTCATCTGGCAAAAATAGGCTAATAAAATGGCAATCAGAAGAGGTAAAATGGGAATGGTTTCATTTTTACACAAGTTTGAAATCAGAAAACTCTGCTTGAAGTTGGTTTCATTTTTACACAAGCTTGAAACAAATATAAACTATGCTTGAACCCAATTTCATTTTTACACAAGCTTGAAACGGAGACAAACTATGCTTGAAACCGGTTTCATTTTTACACAAGCTTGAAATGGAAACAAACTATGCTTGAAAAAGTAAGCATGCCCCTAGCATGGTGACTCAATTCGAGGTACATGCCCCCCAAGCTTCAGTCCATATGAAAGGCAGATGGAGTGAAGGTTCAAGTTACGAGACCAAGAGAAAGACTCGACTGTGATTTTACGAGATCTGATCAAAGACTCGAATTGAACAAGAACATGTTTCATTATTTTAACGAGGTTGACGCATTAAAAGAACTATCCTCAGGACACCTTGTTTCATGGTTTAAGGAGCTTGGCACAAGACAAGGAACTCTTCTCCTGACAACCTTGTTTCATTTTTTAAGGAGCTTGACACAAGACAAGGAACTGTGCTCCGACTGTCTTGTTTCATTTTTTAAGGAGCTTGACACAAGAAAATGAACTGTGCTCTGACCAGACCCGGTTTCATTTTTTAAGGAGCTTGACACAAGAAAAGGAACTATGCTCCGACGACCTTGTTTCATTTTTTAAGGAGCTTGACACAAGACAAGGAACTCTGCTCCGACAACCTTTTTTTCATTTTTTAAAGAGCTTGACACAAGAAAACAAACTCTTCTCTGACAACCTTATCATAATGAACAAGAAGTCATCGCTTCCAAGAGTTCCACTCCTGATGGAAGGAAAACATCCTGGAAGTCAGGACCCAATGCCCCCAGCACACGATGCACGACGACACCATCACTGAGTACAGGCACGGGGTAGGTAGCCACATAGTTGACCTGCGGTGGGGAAGATACAACGGGTGGATAAAAACTAGGAAGGGATGATGGTGGGCCAGTTGCCACATTAGGACCAAAGAAAGAAAGTTAATCAATCGTCACAATCCGTCCTTCATGTGGAAAACAAACCACACGAAAAAGGGAGGAGACAAGCGCTCCCATGGCATAGGTGTAATCGTGCCCCAAGAGAAGATTGAAATCCAAGGGGCCTGGAACAACCATCATGTCCATATGGATGGTTTTACCTCCCAAAGTAATAGGTAACCTCGGGAGGATCCCTAATGGTTGACTAGTTCTTCTGTTGAATGTCAACAGATTCTACGTAACAGGCACAAGCGGCGGTGAACCAAAATCTTGCCAGGTAGTTGAGGATAGAACACTAACAGATGCACCTTCGTCTATAATGCTGTTGGGTACAACCAGACCAAAGGCCTGTACCGTTATCTCGAAAGGCACATAAGACGGAAGGCGGTATCCTGCAAATCGATTCCAATCAAAGGAAGCGACCAAAATACTCGAAGGGGCTACCATCGAACTGAGATGGTCTTCCCTTGATGTTACGGAAGAATAAGGAGCATCCTCCACGACCTCCATCTCGAAGGCGGGAGGAGAATCCTCCGAGACCTCCATCATGGGAGGCAGAGGAGCCGCTTCTTGAGATATAGAGACAGGAGAATCTTTCTCCAAGTCCAAAGAATCTGAAGAAACAAGAAGAACCTGAGGGGTGTGGGGTCCACTCTCGACGGAAAATACCTGGTGCACCGCAGACGGGGCGAGCTCAACCGATCCCACGACCAATGGTTGGTCGGGAATGGATTCCTGAATTTGAATTTCCGAGGGAGCGGGGTCGACCAAGGATGACTCTTGACCAATCGTAGGATCAACTGGTGGAGGATTCAAAGAAAGTTGTTGGTAACCAGCCAGAAGGCACGGCACGGAAACAACCAAGTTGTCCAAAACTCTCTTGGCTTCATCCATATATGGACAAAGGTGAATGGCATGGTGCCCTTCACACAACTTACAGGGATTGGTGAGCTTACCCTACTTCTTAAGAGTTTTACCAGCACCAGTTGAAGACATGCCCCCAACCTGACTTGCGGAAGCCAAAGGCAATGGCAGACGACTGTTGGACCATGCTTCAAGCACCTTGGGAATTCCAGGGCATTCTCGAAGAAGATGGTCTCCCGTGCACAACATGCAAGGGAACTTGAATTTCCGCAGAGGGTTGGAAGGTTTATCAAGAGAAGACTTCTTAGGTGCAAAAGCCGCAGAGCTAGCCTCTCCTTTATCTAACTTCTTCTTCTTTGTCTTCTTCTTCTTCTTCTTAGCCACCTGGTTACTCCAATCCAGAATTTCACCAGGCAAAGTAGAAGAGGAGGACGCAGAAACAGGAGAAGAAGGGGAGAGGTCCACCTTGGAATCAACATGATGTTGTTCAGGTGGAGGAACTGATTGAACAGTAGCCGAGACATTTGGGACCACAGAGGTTGAAAACAACCAAACAGGCAACCCAGCAGTTAACCCAGGAAGGGACAATGTTGCCATATAAGGAGCACCAACATTTCCAAAAGGAGGAAAAGGATCAGGATTCCCATCGGAGGGGATTCCTTGGTTGGTGAACTCCGGAAAAGTTTCCATTAGAAACAATCTTCAGAACAACACCCTAAGGAAACTAACTTTAACCGGGAATATTTCGTGGGCAGTTAATTTTTAAAACATTGAAACAAAACTCTACCGTTTCATCTTTTAAGAGTCGAGAAACAGGAAAAAGGTGACTCTCTCTCTTTCAGTTTTGAAACAAGCGCGAAAGGACAAGCGCTTGATGATCCCTTCAAATTTAAAGATTTAGAAAAGATCAAAATGACTACTCGGGAATACTAGGCAAAGGGTGTACCAAATGACCGTGAACTGCAATATACACCTTGGTTTCAAAAATGAAGGAGAAATCAACCAAGGACTTGACGTACGTGCAGGAAATCTCCCCGAATGCTGTGTTCGATGTATCACGGGTATAGGGCAGCAGACTCGGCTTCCTATGGATAAAGGATAGCAACCTAGTGGGGTCTCCCTTTATATACACGACGATACGGGGAGCACAAGTCTGTACTAGTGCTGTCTAAAGCCAAGAGGCGAACGACAACTACTAGGTTTAACGACGCCGGAACACGTCTCTAGCCTAGACCTCTAAATATTTCGTTAATGTTTCAATGTTGCCTTAGGTTAATTCAATGAATTTTAAGGTTGATATTCAATTATGTCTCGGTTTCAGGCCCTACCGAATGTCATCTGAAAATCTCCTGTATGCAGTTATATGAGAAAATAAATATTTCAATTCGATGAATGCTATCTAGTAAAGGGAAGAGCTTCAAACAATGATGCAACAAACAAAAACATTGTAAACGAAATCTTTTCCAAACTAGATGACTTTCACTATCCAAAAGTAATTTCAAACATTCAACGATGCAAACAATGCAATGTGATCTATGCAAAATCCTCTTTTTCGAAAACTATGCAATTGTAATCTATGCAAAATTTCCTTTTTCCTTTTCAAATGATAAGAATGCACTCAATGCATTTTTCGATGAAATGAGAATCTACTTAATGCATGCTTTTAATAAAAGAGAATGCAATCAAAACGATTTTTAGCTTTCAATCATTAAACAATGTGATCTAAGTCCAATGATGAATCTGAAAAATACTTTTCAATGCAATGTGATCTAATGCATTTTAACAAAAAGAACACTTTGAGACGAAAACTAAATAAACGCAAATCTTCTTAATGAAGGTTTAATGCAAAAGAGATGTAAACAAACACTAAGAATGCAATTGTTGTTTCAAACACTTTGTCACGAAATCCCTCAAAAGGCGACAAGACATATGAGGTCAAACACAAAGAGGACTTCCAAAGCAAGAGATCAAAACAAGGCATTCATTCCATTTTACATCAAGAAATCATGGAGAGAAGACATTTCAAACAATGAGCAATGTAATCTATGCTCATACAGTGAAAATACCAGAAGGGAAAGACACACTGGTGAAGGATTTAGGGAAAAAATCTCAATTTTCACACACCCTGAAATTGGCCCGACTTTGTCATTGACAACTAGCGCCAACTGGCGTGAATTTCTCATTGAAAACTAGCGCCAATGCCCAATTGGCGCGGGTTGCTAACTGAAAACAAGCGCCAACGCCTGAAAATGAAAAAACAAAGAATTTCTCCCAACCAAGACCAGACTCACCACTTCAAGCAGGATCTAAAACAAACCTAGAAGAAAAGTACTGACCAAAAGAAACTTCCGAACAAGGGTAAACCCTAGCACCTACAGGAGATGGCGCGACTGTCTGGCTATAATCCACACCAGATAGAGAATGGCGCGAGTGATGAACTGGTAACCTGCGCCAACTGGCGCGACTGTCAGGGCTAAACTCGCGCCAATCAAGCCAACTATGAAAAGGTGAAAATTCGGAAAAGCAGAGGTCAGATCTGATCCTCTGGGGCTGAACCAAAATCCAAACACAAAAAGAGCCAGCCAAAAGAGCCGATCAAGCAAGTAGAATCGAGAAACAACCGAAAAGACAAGACAATACTCCAAGTGTTCAGTTCATAAACTAAACAGGAGATTGACTGAAGCAGCTTTGATCTACTTCACTAATGCAGAGCAATAGCGTTTCGAAGGCTATCTGGCTAACTTCAGGCTCCGTCTGTAGCTTATAAAGCAGAACAACAACAAGCTAGACGATCCCCAGTGGAGTCGCCAATTTTTTGTGGAGGTAAATCCCCTCTGCGGACAGAGGCGATCTCTACTAGCCTAGACCGAGTCTAGCAACAATCATTCACACTATAGTGCAGGTTCCTAATTGCAAATAAACCAACTAGCAATGAAGGCTTACCTGGAATCCAATGCTGTCGCTTGTAGAGAAAGTAGCGCTCCCGTTCCTTAGCTCCGGAAGATCACAATCCTCACGATCTCCGTGATCGGACACCTGCACACGCAAGAAACAAAACAAACGCAAGCGTAAAATCCAGTATATGCAACTATATGTCAGTCAGAGAAGACATAAATCATCATCATAATCAACAACAAGAGTGGAACCATAACCAATAGTCGCTTATCATTAATCAATCAAAGAAGAATACAACCATAGCCCTGACGTTGAATTCTCCTTCGGAGGGTCGCCAGCGGAACACGTCTCGAAAAATCCTGTCGGGGATGGGACAAACCTCTCTCTTCGGATGTCTCAACAATAATCTCCTTGCTTGAATTTGGCCTTAAGGGAATGAATCAAGGCTCTTGCAGCATAAGGCTCTAATGGCTCTTGGAAACTTGGAGACTCGCTATTCAACCATTCAGCCCCTTCATCAATGGATGAAGGCTATATTTATAGAGGAGAGGAGGAGGTTGGGATCCCTACAATAGTGGAAGGGAGGCCTTATCCCTTGGGAGGTTCCCCCATAAGGTGGAAACAAGAGGCCAAAGGAGGAAGGCCGTGGTTATTTAGTCGAAACCACTCCTGATGACTCATCCACGAAGTTGTTGTAATCGAAACTTCACCTCTTTTTTAAAAAAAATTTCCAAAAGAAGATTGGCGTTGGTGCTTAACTGGGACATAGTGCCAATTGGCGCGGGCTCAGTGTTAATTTTCCTCATTGGCGCGAGTACATAATGGGCTACCAGCGCCAAGGCAAAAACAGGTGTTTTTAGCGGTCTGCTCAGGAAATGATCCACAGAAGAAATGTTGTCCTCATGGCAAGGGATGCAATGATGGTATTTGAAAGGCATGACACTGCTTATTGGTCACAGAAATGATCCTCCAATGGGCGAGATGGGGATTGCAGGGACGGTGACAAATTACTGTGTAACACCTAGACAAACACCTTGTAAATTAACCAACTCACCAGTAGGATCGTAAATTACCCAAGCTGCCAAAGACAGGTTCCTGGTACTACGGGAGGCACGATCTGCAAAACCGACATAAGGAGTAATAGACATCTGCACAATCAGGAAGACCCAATAAGCAGAAAAACGCTTACAAAGCACACCACACCACACATGCACAAAAATGAAAAAAATCACCTATGTACACATACTATGCAAGAATGATTCAAGCATAATACTTCTTCAGGTACAACCCATTTCTGGGTTGTACCAAAGGAAGACCTTCATAATCGATCAGCTCATAAGCCCCATTTTTCAATACACGTTTAACGATATAGGGCCCATGCCACATAGGTTGGAATTTTCCTGCCCCAAGCTTGTCATGGGCTTGATCATACAAGAGGACGAGGTACCCTTCAATAAAAGAGCGCGGAGAAACCATCTGATTAAAATGAGCTTTAACCCGCTTTTTCTGTGCCTCGATAACCAAAGCAGCCAAGCGGTGAGTTTCGTCCAATATTTCGAGATATAGGAGGCGTTCTTCCTCCGGGGAAGTATCGAGCAGAAATTCCACAACCAATTTTAGTGAAGGGATCTCACATTCAACCGGAAGAGTAGCCTCTAGACCATACACCAAATGAAATGGTGTGAATCCGGTTACACTCTTCACTGACGTTCGGTAGGCCCAAAGAGCTGAAAACGACTGGAGATGCCAACTTGATTTGTGTATATAAATTGTTCGTTGAAGCATCGTGACAAGTACCTTGTTCACAACTTCAACCTAGCCATTTGCCTAAGGGTAGTATGGCGTTGAGCTGTCGTGACGCAAGCCCAACCTAGATGTCAGCTCGACCATCATGTAGTCCCGAAAATGAGAGCCATGATTGGTGACGATGGCTTGAGGAATGCCGAAACGAGTGATCACATGGTTGAAAATGAATTGTGCGGTTGTCTTACCGTCTGCAGCCAGTGTAGGCATCGCTTTGACCCACTTGGTGAAATAATCTATGACAATGATGATATAAGCATGCCCCCCGGCTAAGTGAGGGTTACACATCATAAAATAAATGCCCCATTTGGAAAAAGGGACCACGGTAATGACAGGATGTAATGGGAGAGGAGGCGCACACATCTTGCGTTTGAAAATATGGCACTCATGACACTTCCGTACTGCAACAATACAATCTTTAAATATAGATGGCCAGAAATAGCCGGCATGCAGAATCTTCTAGGCGGTAGCATAACTGGACATATGACCACCACGGGCACCACTGTGATAGTCATTCATAACTTTCTCAGCCTCTTCTAAGGTCAAACACCGACGAAGTACATAATCGACTCCGATGCGATATAGGGTATCTCCGACAATGCGATATGGTTGCGACTGATGTCAAACGTGACGTCGAGCATCCTTCATTAACTCAGACCGAAAAGTAGATGTTTCTAGGTACATGATAATATCATCGTACCAAGGATCAAGAATGTTGATTAAGAAGAGAGTTTCGTCCGGGATATGGTCCTCGGATTGAGACAGAATAGAGTCGGTAGGGAGAGAAAAAATAAGATCAGAAAAAACTAATGACTTCTTCGATTTGGCAGTATTGAACTCCAAATCGAAATCTTGGAGGATCACAATCGACTTTGAGTACTTTCCCCCCAGGAATTGTCGAGACAAAATATAAGTCATGGGGTTGCAGTCAGAAATCATGGTTACCGTGCGTAACAAGATGTAATGGCGAAATCGCTGAATAGCCTAGACTGCAGCCAATGCCAACTTCTCGACGTGGGAATAACGCGTTTCAGTGTCGAGGAGGTTCTGAGACAAATAATAAACCACGTGTTCGTTACCATCATCGTCATCCTGTACCAGGACCATGGCGATTGTACTGAATACGGTAGCCAAATAGAGGGTAAAGTCGCGATGATAATTTGGAGGACGTATTAATGGAGCGTTGAAAATCAGCGTCTTAAGGTTATTGAAAGATTGTTGAGCAATCTCATCCCATTAGAAAGGGACGTCCTGCTTTAGAAGGCATGTAAACCATTTCGCTACCTTAGCATAGTTCAGGATAAAGCGATGTAAGAAATTTTCTTTCCCTTGAAGACTCTGAAGCTGATGCAATGAGGATGGGGATGGGAGATTAACGATAGCCTCAACCTTGAGAGGGTCAAGGTGAATTCCATCCTTAGAGATAATGAATCCTAAAATTCGACCAGAGTCAATGCAAAAGACGCACTTGTGATGATTAAGCCTGATGTTGTAATGTCTACAACGGAGAAAAATATGGCAGAGATGTTCGGGATGGTCTTTGTGTAGAGCTGAATGAGTCGGAAGGTCATCCAGATATGGCTGAACAATATTACGTATGTCGTGAAAGGTGTAAGACATGGTACACTGGAAAGTAGCCCCAACATTTTTTAAGTCAAAAGGGAGCTTCTTATAGGCGAATGTTCCCCACGGATAGCTGAAAGCGGTCTTATGTTGATCAGATGGAAGGATATTGATTTGATTATAACCCAAAAAGCTGTCCACAAGGGAAAAGATCTCACTCCCCACACAATCGTCAATGATTTGATCAATAAAGAGGGTGGGATAGTTGTCCTTAGGGCAAGCTCGATTGATATCTCGTTAGTCAACACAGACTCGAATTGTGCCCTGCTTCTTATCCACATGGACAATGTTGGAAACCCACTTTGTCAGAGAGATCGGATATATGAAGCCCGACTTAAGAAGTTTCTCAACTTCAGCTTTTACAGCAGCGGCTTTCCGAGGATTCACTGGATGCAGACCCTGGCGCACAGGCTTCGCACGAGGATAGGTGGGAATTTCGTGCACGACGATACTGGTATCGATCCTAGGCATCTCTTCATAAGACCATGCGAAAAAATCATGGAATTCATGGAAAAGGCTAGTCTACACTTGAATCTCATCGGGAGAACAAGTGAATCCCACATGGATGTTCTCGACGACCCCCGGTTTAACGGAGATGTCGATAGGCATCGTTTGGGTAATATTACTCAGATTTCCTTCCGAGAAAACTTCATGAGTCAATATTGGCGTTTGGAGAGGCGGAGAGGGAACCTGAGATGCAAAACACTCGAGAGTGTTAGACATTTCCCCCAGGCCAGGCATAAATGAGGAACGACGATGTCCATCACTCCACGGCAGATCTTCGAGAGACATAGTCTCCACGATAGCTTCGTTAGACGGAAAAAATTCTCTCAAAGGATCGGGCAAATATGCATCGCCGAGCCAAGGGGATTGAGAATAGACATCAAGAGCCATGCTCAAAGGAGAATTATCAGTAGGAGGAGGATCTAATGTGGCAATGATCTCACAATAATTGATTTCAACCAGGGTTAGAGGCATCGATTCTCCAAAAGAGGAAACTTGCTCAGGATAAGGGATGATCCATGGGTCATCTGACCTAGAGATCATATTAACTTGAACGGTTTTCAGTGGTGGAAGGGAGAAAATACCCATAAGAACGGGGTCCTTGAAAAGACCTAGTCCTATACTATAAGGGGGATTAGGAATTTGATCCACGTATGGCAAGTTATTCTCAGAGGACAAGGTAAAGAACGACAAATGATCGACAGTAACAATTTTTCCCTCGTGTGGAAACTTGAGAAGGCGAAAGAGGGTGGATGGCACGCACAGCATGGCGTGAGTCCAACTGCGACATAGTAGAATATTATAATTGAGCTTCGCGTCAACAAATTCTACTTCAACGTTGACCATCTTTCCTTATAATGTGATCGGTAAGCTAGCAAGAACACCCAAGGGTTTTGATTCCCTTCCGTCAAATGCCTCAAGGGCATTGGGAGACGAATTGAGGGCTGGAGAGCCAATGGCCTTCCAAAAAGCAGATGACATGACACAGGTTGATGCACCTTCATCTACTACGGCTCTATGGATATTGATACCGTTGATACCGACTTGTATAACAAGTGCAATCTGGTGCGAAAGTCGAGGGACGAAATTTTCTACGTCGAACGCGAGAAGGTTAGAATCGGCAGGATCGATTCTGCTGATCGTAGGCAACAATGCCTTCTGTTGAGACAGAAAACTCTGGAGGACTTCCAACGCGGACATCACGGATGAAGCTTGTGCTAAATCCTCAACAATATTGTAGTGTTGAGTAGCACGGGCGTTCGAATTATAGGAAGATTTTCGGAGAACACCTTTGGAAGGTGGGCATACAACGGGTTCAGCACCGGGCCTTTTAATCTCAAGGGGACCATAGGCAGGTGGGGGAGGCGGGACATCAACTACTTCCTTCCTAGCTACCTGGCGTTATCCAGCATAATCCTTCGACCGAGTGGCAATAGAATTAGGTGCAACACCATTTATCATGAAAACCTGTGACCCAAACGGTGCAGATGGCGAAGGTTGCTCTACCATCTGGGTCTGCTAAGATGGAAAAGTTTCCTTAAGGAATTCCAGAGTTCCCTTAGAGCCCTTAAGAAGTTGACTAACCTCGGATCATCTAGGACAATCTTTGGTGTAGTGGTCTTCATCATAGATTAGGCAAGGGTACTTCGGTTTTCGTTGTGAACCATCATCAGCATGTGGTTTGGATGATTCTAGTTTTGGGGCATTGGATTTGGCTTTGGCTTTGCCCTTCTTATTCCCTTTGGAAGTCTTGTCTGCAGGATTGGCCTGAACGACATTGACCTCCACGGTCTTACCAAAATCTAGAGTAGCTGGAGGAGCAGAATTGTTGGAAGAATTCGATTTCTGCTTCCCATTAGAGGACTTGTGAGAATTCTGAGAGACGGAACCAATAAAAACGTAAATCGATGGGGTAGCTGGTGCTTTAGAGGTCCCTGGTCGTGGGGCATCAGTCAAGATGTTTTATATCGTGCCAGACTAGGAGTACACTAAATCAAGGTACTAGGCACGAGCCATGGCTTGTTCCTTGGTTACACGTGCCCCCAAAGAAATCTCTTGTGCAATATTATTGACAAAGGAGTTAGTGAACCAGTGAGTCAGAAGCTAATCAAGAATGTCAAACTTGATTAGATGACAACGACATCTCCATTCGTGAATATGATCTGAAATATGAGTGGCTTTATCCTATTTCAGAGATGTCAGGAGATGCGTCCTGGCTTCATAACGAACCAGTAATTGTGTCAGGAATGCCATAGCTAGAGTATTGAAATATTGAAAAATACCACAGGGTAGTTCTATGTACCATTTAGCAGCAGCCCGGTGAGAGTGCACTAGAAAAGACGTAGACGAATCAAGTCATCTATCCAAGAGTTCGAAGAACACCAAAAATGGTATGTCATGACATGTGCTTGGGGGTCTTCTCTAGATTTACCCTCAAACTTAGGAAAATCACTAGGCACCTTCGTCGGAACTGGAGGCCAATATGGATTATGAAGAATCGGATCATTGGTCAATTTGGACATGTCCGGTAATTCCAATGTGGCGAGAAAAGGCAATTGAGGGTTAAAAGGCATGCCAGGTCCCCGATAAGGACCTGTACCTGTACTCCAGTCTGGTTGAGCATAAATCTGCCCCCATTGGTTCTGTCTTGGAGGATTCTGACCATAGGGGGTATAAGACAGATAATTGGGTTTATATGGCGGCTGAAAACTAGGGTACGGGGGTTGATAACCAGGGTACTGATTCTGATTATACATGGGCCCTGATTGAGTAGTGTATGGATTTGACTGCATAGTATAAGTATAGCTTGGCTGTTGAAGGTAATAACGAGAACCTTGGGGCGGGTTGTAAACCGGTCGAGACTGACCTTGAAGGTAATAGCTGCCTTGGGGTCGAACGGGCTGCTGGTAAGTGGGACCCTACTGAGTCTGATAAGTCCGGGGCACAGGTGGATTTGGTTGTGGCATAGAATAGATCGGTTGCTGAGCAGGGTTAACAAGCTATGCAGGTTGTCCTGGTTGAACAGGTTGACCTGGCTGATGAAGGACACTAGGTTGCCCCGGCTGAGCAGGTTGGCCTGATGGTGGGAGAGGGCCAGGTTGTGCTTGATAACCAGGTTGACCTGTGACAGGACCATAATATGGCCTTGGTTGTGCAACATTTTGACCAATTGGAAAATGAGGTTGGTGAGGTTGCACCAAAGGTTGAGAAGGATGGGTTTGCCCCCCAAGACCGTATGGAGGTCCAGGTTGATACCCCAGTTTCCCTGTCGGTCCTTGAGGTTGCCTTGGTTGGACCACAGGGTGAGGCTGCAGAGATTGACCTTGAGGATTGTAAGACTACCCTTGCGCACCGTAAAACAATCCCTGCTGGACTGAAGGTTGTCCCTGTAAGGGTTGTCCTTGCGAGTCGTACGCATACCCTGGTTGGGCCGAAGGTTGTCCCTGGAAGGGTTTTCCTCGTGGGCCAGAAGCATATCCTTACTGAAACAAAGGTTGACCCTGAAGGTTTTTCCCTTGTTGATTAGAAGGTTGCCCAGGGTGGGTAGATAAAAAACCGTTAATGTATTGATAAGCCTCAGGAGCAGGAAAACGAAGGGGGCTTCCCTGCTCATCATACTGATATGGAAATACATAGATCGGGGCACCATCCGGTCCATAATGGGAAAAATAAGGATGGTTGAGATCCTGAGAGGATTTACCAACCTCAGAGATCAGTGGCTGTAAATACATCTGATACTCCTCGGGAGAAATGTTCTTTGGAATCGCAGAAGGGATATAAATGTCTTTAGGAACTGATGAGGTCCTAGCTGACTGAGTAGTGACAATAGGCATAGATGCAGCCACATAGACAGTAGGTCTAACAGGTGCCTATGTAACAAAAGGAGATGCCGTGAGAGGTGTCGATGGCGACATCCCTAATGTGGGAATGGTCGACCTCGTGGACAGAGTTGATACTCCCATAGAGGCAATAGCGGTCATGACCTGACTTAAAGACCTATATCTAGCTGGGAGCGAAGGACCAGGTGAAGACATAACAGAAGGTTCGGGTATTTCTTCTGGAAAAAGCTAGTCTTCCTCACCAGAAGTAGGAATTCCCTCACTAAGAGAAGGATTGGATGAGTCCATATCTAACCCTGTCGTAAGATCTTCTAAAAGAAGACGGGGACTAGGAGGCATGACAACAGCCAAAAAGGGTGATCCCGATGTAAGAGGAGGGAAGTGCTCCCCTATTCCAAATCCAAACCAAGCGTTGGACAAGTGCCAATTGAAGTCGACTGGTCCTCCATAGGGAAGTTTAGATATAACCGGTCCCTCGTCAGGAAACTCGAATACAACGGGCTGTTAATGCTCAGCAGAGGACTAAGAGATCTCTGATGAGTCGTCTGTATAAGGACTACCAGTAGACGAAACTAATGGTTCTGCCACTGTGACTATAGCAAAAAAGAGGAAGAGATCAAAAACAAGGACACACGGGAAAAAACCAAGGCAAACAAAAATAGGCCGAAAAAATCAATTTCTAAATGGGCGTGTGATCATAGGTGATTAATTTTACCACATGGAAACTGGAAAATTTACTGTTTCATGTTTTAAGAGTCTAGAAACGAGTAAAAGGTGACTCTATCACTTTCAGTTTGGAAACAAGCATGAAAGGACAAGCGCTTGATGATATTTTCAAATTTAGTGTGTCAGTAAAGATCAAAATGACTGCTCTGGTAATCTAGGTAAATGGGTGTACCAGATATCCGTGAATTTCCATATACACCTTGGTAAAAATGAAAAAGAAATCAACCAAGGACTTGACGTACGTGCAGGTAATCTCTTCGAATGATGTGTCCGGTGTATCACGGGTAAAAGGCGGCAGACTCAGCTTCCTATGAATAAAGGATTTGAAACCTAATGGGGTCTCCCTTTATATACGCGACAGTACGGGGAGCACAAGTCCGTAATAGCGCTGTCTGTAGCCAGATGGCGAGCGATAGCTGCTAGGCTTAAAGATGCCAGAACACGTCTCTACCTTAGACTACTAAATGTTCTGTTAAGTTCCAATGTTGCCATAGGTTAATTCAGTAAATTTTAAAGTTGATCTTCAATTTACGTTTCGATTTCAGGGCCCTATCGAATGTTGGATCTCATAAAACCTCTAGATGCAAACTACATGCCACAAAATATCATTTTTTTCAATGAAGAGCTATCTACGGGAGAGTTGAGAGCTTTCAAATGACAACAAAATGAACACACAAAAACATTCACTACTGTTTCCAATGCAAGCTAATGAAACTATAAAACTTCTCTCTAGAGTTATATAACACTAGTAATGTAAAAGAGCTTTCAATTTTCACAATGCCAATTGAAATGAAAAAGATTTATTTTTGTATTTTTCAATATATTAGAGAAAATTGCACTAAATGAATGAAAAAATAATGAAGACATCAATTCGAGAATGATAAAGAGAGAGCTAAAAGAAAATCAAATTCACTCAACTCAAACAAGTGCAATCCAGACTCAAGATGATGATGAAATCCATCAAAATAGAGAAGAATCTTAAAGGAAACCCAAACAAGCCGTGTAATCTAGGCTTGGAGCAACACAAAGTGAAATTGAACAAAAGAGAAGACAATCACTTAATAAACACAATGATTCAATGGAATCTAGCAAGATGAATGCAAAGAAGAAAAAATGAAGTTGACCAGGAAAGCAAATACCCAAAATTCCCATGGGAGGCTTAGCGAACTTAAGCACCTAGAAGCCCTAGGCCTAAAATGAAAAACTAACAGAAAATGGAAAACAAACGGAGGTCAAGGGCTGAACACAGTAAAAAATGACTTCAAAGCACTCAATCAGACAAGAAAAATGAACCAGGACCAAAACTCAAGCTCAGAGAGTCCAAGAACAAGCAAACCCTAACACCAAGCAGAGTTGGCGTGCCTGTTTGGCTGTATCCTGCGCCAAAAAGGGGTTGGCGTGGGGGCCTAGCTAGCAACTAGCGCTAGTTGGCGCGACTGTTAGGGAAAAAACTGTGCCAATCAGGTTTACCCTAGCAAAATGAAAAAAATGAACTAACAGAGGCTAGATTCGGTCTTCTGGGGGCTGAACAAGGGTTTTACACCAAGGAAGGTGAACCAGAAAAGCAGACTAATCAAACGAAAATCCAAAAACAAACCAATGGAGGAAGGAATAACTCCCACTGATCCCCAATGGAGTTGCCAAGTTGTTGTGGAGGTAAATCCCCTCTGCGGATAGAGGCGATCCCACTAGCCCCAGATCAGGTCTAGCAACAATCTAATCACGCAATGACGTTGGTTCCTTGCAGCGGAGCGCGTCTCAACAAAGCCTGTCGGGAATCTGGACAAAGCTCTCTCTCTTACGGGGTTTCTCCTTGGCTCAACTTTCAAGAGTCACTTAGCTGTAATTTCCTTCCAACAAGTTCAGATAGCTAGCAAATGGAGAGGGCAGGATTTTATAGAGGGTGGAAGGGAGGTTGGGATCCCTATAATCATGGGATAGAGTCCTATCTCTTAGGAAGGTTCCATGGGAGGTGGAAAACCACTTCCTAATCAGGGAGATCCGGAGGCAAACAACCTAACTTCTTTCTGATGATTCATTCTGAGTTGGTTAGAATCAAACTTTCGCCATTTATTTTAAAAAAAAATTCCTTAATAGGCTCGGCGCGAGTGAGACATAGGGACAGAGCGCCAGCTGGCGTGACCACTAGTGTGCTTTTTCCCCATTGGCGCGAGGGATGAACTAGCTACCCGCGCTAATGCCAAAACATGGATTTTTAGGGTTTTATAGAGGAATTGTTCTTCAGGAGAATTCTTGTCCTTATGCAGAAGGATGCCATTAAGGTGTTTTTAGGACATTTTACTGTTCACAGGTCACGGTAATAGTCCTCCAATGTACGGGACGAGGGATTGCAGGGATGGTGACAAAATGTTGTGTAACACATGTTGAGGTGAGAGTTCAAACATAAAGACCCCACCACCTTTTGAAATCTTGGTTGGAAAAGCTATTTGCCTCTTCATTAAATCTTCTTAAAACATGAAACAATGAAAGTGACTGAAATTTAGTCATCAATCCTTGGATTCAACATAGAACAACACCCAATTGCACATCCTTGGGCCGATGATCCATGACCAAAGCCATTATAATATTTTTTGAATCCCCAATTACAATGATATATTCAATTCATTTATTTTGAGAAACCTTCAATTCTTTAAACAAGGCATGGCCTTCTTCCATATTGTTAGTTAGGTTGCGAAGACTCCATTCATGCATATCATCCTTTTTTATGCTAGGATAAAAGATGATCCCCCCACCCGCACCTGCCACCCTAGGATTTCCTTTTGAGGCTCCCTCAAAAAACAAGAGAAAACTATTACTTGCCACATGCCTACAATTAAACTTCTCTTCTGACATTCGCAAATCCATTTTTTCATTAATGGCTTCATAAATTTCGAGGAAGTTAATCGCTAAATACTAGTTCCCACCTATTAATCCAATGTCTCTCCTTAGGGCTCAACATTGAATATTTTCCACTCTTTTCCAGATGTGAGTTGATAGACTAAGCTAATGAACCAAGATCCCTTTTAATGAACACCTTTACATTGAATTTATTCTCTTTGAAAATTGCATGGTTTCGCAAAAGACAAATCTCATAACACACGAATTTCGGGAGGGAAATACAGGCTTGTTTGAGAATTTCCTTGCCTTTGAAGGAGCCATGATAGTGAATATGCCAATTCCTTAAAAATACCTCCCAGTTATTCAGGAAGTGAATTTTGTGTCTGATGCCTATCGTTGAATATTTCCATACCTTCAATGTGAAAGGACAAATCCAAAAAAGAAGTGGAATATCTTCAAATTTATTATTACACAAAGAGAATTACTGCTAACTAATAAAGGAAATATAAGTTTCCAATTTCCTTGCCTTCTATTATTTGCATATTTTAAATATTAGTTTCCAATTTCCATGCCTTCTATTATTTGAATATTTTAAATGTAAGTTTCCAATTTCCATGCCTTCTATTATTTTCATATTTTAATTACTTTCTTGATGATTTCTATGTTATGATATTTTAACATATTTAAAAACCATCACTATCTAGAGGGTTTTACTTTATGGCTTTGACAAACCACATTTAAATTTTGGAAATGAACTAAGATATTTATATATGTGATTTTTAAAATTCATGTATTACAACAACAAACCAACATCACATTTTAAAACAAAAATCAGAGTTAACATCAAACCGAGTATTATTCTAGAGGAAAAAAATATGTGATAGTTTTGTTTGAGCATCAACCCAAAGTTCAATGCTTCCATTTTGTTGTTGTTGAAATATATAGTAATGATTGCGAGATAATATTGATAGTAATAATATTATTAGCATTCATAAATATCATACATGTAGGTTAATAACACTATTTAGCCCAAAGAAGGTAGAGGTCGAGGGCTTAGGTTGTTAATATTTGACACTGGAAGGAAGTTTGCACTCGTGGTTTCCAAGTGAAGAGTTCCCATTGGAATAGATCCTCTACATCACTCTAATAAATCTAACATGAACTTCTATAAGTTCAATACAATCATCTTGGATTCATCGAAGCAACAAGACACATACTGTATCGGGAACCAAACCTCCCTATGTTTCTTGTTGTAAATTGTAGTTGAATTTCCTATTTTAAATTTTTTTAGTTGAATATTTTAACATATTCTTCATGAATTTCGTCTTCATTTTAGGTCATCATGAAGGCTTCTTCCTTCCTTTACTCATCTCTACAATAATATTAATACTTCTATAATAATTTATTTTTCATCTAATACAAAGTTCAAATGTTGTCTTTGTCAAGGACCATGAGCCAACGTAGTGCAACATTCTTGAGTGTAGCAAAGAAGAGATTCAATTTCTAGGAATCTGACACACAGTCATAAATTTTTCAGAGAACATCAAATTCAAAGAGGAAGGTGTTAGAATCCTCCTTTGATAAGCCCTGTATGTTAGAGAATAATGAGTGCATAATGTTCCTCATCTTGGTCTCTTCATCTGACTCCTAAATATGGGAATCCAAAGTTGGATGTCTCTTCCTTGATAGTCTTATGTTACATTTTTATAGAGAAATGTCCTCCTCTTTTGAATGTGCTTTGGGAAAGCTAGGAAAAATAAGCTCTTTGGAGTGGAACTTTTCATCTAATTGACCTTTAGGGAACAATTTTTATTCTTGCATAGAATATGAGGCTTGCATAGGTTCAACTTTCCAAGTGGAGGATTTAAATTTTTTCTTGGAAAAATATCTAGTTGTGGGAGTTAAATAGCTCGACTGATTGTGCCCCTTTTCCTCTTGAGATTTCCCTACACAACTAGCCTTGTGGGAATTTTTAGTGGAGCTAATGAATCTACCTTGTTGGTCTCTAACTATGTGCATGGGAAATTAACAGGAAATTATTTCTAAAACAAAATATTGCAAAGGAAAACATGAATGAAACACATCACACTAATTACTTAAATGAAATCTACGAACTAAATCAAACAAAAAAACAATGACTATACTATTGGCAGTTCCCTTACAATGACACCCACAAAAATGATGGGTTTTTCAATTACCTCCTAATTAATTTAAGAAAATAAATGAGAAACTAAACATATAATTTTCAATATGGCGTTTCTATGGAAATTGTTAATTTTTGTGCAATGTGTATGATAATACAATATGTTAAGTGCTAATAAGGCTATAATATTCTAAATGATTGTTACAGAGCAAGATATGATGGTTCTTTTACAATTCACTTAAGAAAGAAAACCACACTTGTAGGAATTTAAAGGTAACACTTGTGGGTATGAAATAACACACTTTTACCTATCGGGCTTAGGAATCTTAATGTTGTAACCCTCAACATAGGTAGAATTACTAATCTACTTTTGCAATAAATGAAATAACACAATTCTACCCAGTGGGCTTAGGAAGTTTAACACTGTAATGCCAAACATAGGTAGAATTACTAATATAATTTTGAAAGAAAGGAAACGACCCACTTCTATCCATCAGACTTAGGAAGCTTAATGTTATATGTAACATCCCTTTCTTAAACTTATTTATTTTTCTTAGAAATTTCTTCAAAAAATGCACATAATAATTCTTGCCGAGAATTTGGTAGAATTGAAACCAATACAAATATTATAGACAAAATTTACTCCAAAACCCCCATTTATTTATTTATTATTAATAATAAGGAAATTACATCAAATTCATTTGAAAGGAATCTGAAAATAGATAAGTTGGAGAAACTCAGTCTTCTTTAGAATCCTTCTCTAGATGGACTCCCTTGTTTGAAATGTATGCTTCTACAACCTTCTAACAATAACCCCAAAATTCTCTCCTTTCCTCACTCAACACCATTGAAGAACTTGAAGTGGTTCTTCCTATTGAATAGCTAGAGGGGGTGTTTGACCTCTAAAACTAGTGAACAGTTAGATCCTTAGGGTGGATAATATCAACCTCGAAGATGATCCACACTTAGGGATACAAACCCTCAACAAATGCTTAGAGAGCCACAAAAAAAATCATCATATCATATACACATACATGCCCTCCTATGAACTCATTGTTACCTTTTTGTTATGATGGCTTATCAAAATACCATGGGTCACTTTTTCATATTTTAATAAGTGACTTGATAATATTTATTTTTATTTAGTCACTTTTAATTAGATAATTCCCTGATATTACATCATTACATTTTTAATTTGTAGCCTTTGGGAATGGATAGGATGCTTAGTTAATATTCATTCCCAATGCTCGAAAAAAGGGACATTATAGTCCCCCCTTCCTGAAATTTCTTTTCCTCAAGCAATTCATACACTTATACTAGGATCTGTAAATTTTTGTATATGTTCTATGCTTGATGCAACTGAAATTTTTATCCCCAATATCAACCAGCAATCACATAAACAAGAAAGTAAAATGCTGATAGAATATATCAGTAGATCGATAGAAGACAAGCCAAAAATATATAAGTGTGTTGGGATGTTACGGTAGTCAATAGGATGCTTCAACCAGCAAAGTATTAATACGGTCAACCAACTAGAAGTGTCACACAACCCTCTCAGACAGCCAGATCAGTCAACCCAAAAGTCAACAAAATTCAACGTTGTCATAGTCAACAGTCAATGCAAAAAGCAGCAAAAAGTCAACGCAACCTAGTCAAAAGTCAACGATCAACCTCGATTTTTGTGCCAAAAAATGCAGACTACAAAAATCAGAATTTTGACCAAATATGGGGTCAGTTTGACCATGCATTGACCAAATTCAACGCTGGTCAACTCTGTGTTGAAACCCTAGGTCGAAAACATAAATTTCTCCTTGCTGTGTTTTCCCATGTGTGGATGAAGAAGAGCCTCCAAGTGATCGAACCAATCAGATGATGAGAGAGAATGTGTGAGGATGGATGAGTGAAATGACCTCTAATGTTGACCTTTTTATATCCATCAATGAGGGTGTGTGAAACAACTACTGGGGCTTCAAGCCTACATTTCATTTCATGCTGACCTGCACATATTTTGAATAAATTCAAAATAATTGTTCTACTCATCGGATCAATATGATCTTTAGATTGATCTTGCACCTTTCCGAAAGAGGAATCCAATTAAAATATTGGCATCTTCATCTTAGCATCACAACATGGATTTTGGACCTAGTTTTCCAAAATTAACACTCCCTCTCAACTTGGGAGAACTCCATCCACCTGTGCCATCCAAACATCGAGCGTCATCCCACCGTAACTTGCTTTGATGGCTTCTTTATTTCAGAACAAAAGTGGGTCAGTCACAAAGACATCATTCTCGGCTGACGAATTCAGCCCAGAGGTCCGAAACCTTTATATGACTCAAAGAGTCACATACCAACCTGAAGTTGGTTTATCTGACCAGAAGTCAGTACGAGGTCCGAAACCTCACTAGATTTGATCCCAGATCAAGTGATTAGACACGTGCCATCCTATAAATAGAGAGTATGACAATCTATGATGCGTCCATCAGTCTTTGCTACTAGTCTCTAGCTTTTCCCACTTGAATGGCCAAATGAGAGGTACTTCCTATAAGTCTGGGACTCAATGGGTAGGATGCATACGGGGCGCAGATCATGAGAGATGAACCAACTCAACATCATAACGGTGGGGTAGAAGCACCACAAGGTTCGACAAGCCTAGCCTGCGTGTGCTTATAGTTCTGAGAAGCTATCCCCAAAGCCCCCCAGAGCTCCAAGATCTCATCGTCCAATAGGACCCTCAGCATAGGGTCGTTCCACGATTCCAAGATTCTCACAGAAGGTTAGGAACTTGACCTTCCCCAGGGGCTTTGTGAGAATGTCTGCGACCTGCTCATTAGTTCCTATATGATCGAGCCTTATGGCACGTCACTGTACCATATCTCTGATAAAGTGGTACCTGATATCAATATGCTTGGATCGATTGTGGAACACTGGATTCTCGAACAACAAAATCCAAATCATGGTTATCATAGAGTATCACAGTGGTATCTAGCACATACCTAAACAACTCAATGAAGAGATTTCACAACCAAACTACTTCACAACAGGCCATACTCGCTGTAATGTATTCGGCCTCCGTGGTGCTCAAAGCCACCCACTTATGCTTCCTACTCATCCATGATATCGAAGTAGACCCAAGTGAGAAGCAACATTCTGATGTGCTCTTACGATGCACCACACTGCTAGCCTAATCGACATCGGTATATCCATGGAGTGTAACACTCCCAGCAGTGTATCTTAGCCCATGGTTTATCGTGCCCCGAAGATATCCAAATAGATTCTTGGCACCAAACCAGTGAAAGTGATGAGGTTCAACCATATGTTGACTCAAAGTGTTCACTGCAAAACATACGTCTAGAAGGGTGTTCACTAAGAACATCAGGGCCCCCATGAATTGACAATACTCAGTAGGATTTACTAGCACATGCCTAGTAGCACTGCCACTCAACTTCTTAAAGTTGAGCTCCATTGGTGTCGACACAAAATTATAGTCCACCATTCCAAATATTTCCAGAAGCTTCACAATATATTTTCCTTAAGAAAGGAAAATCTTCGCCAGGTCTCTGCCAGACCTCCAAGCCTAGGAAGTAATGCATCAGTCCTAGGTCCTTCATCTCAAACTTAGCAACGAGCTCCCTCTTTCACTGATGAATGAGAGGGTCAACACCTGTCAGGAAGAGGTATTCCACATACAACACCAGAATGAGAGGCTATTCTCTAGCAACCTTGAAGTAAAGGTTCGGATCAACATTACTACGAGTGAATCCCAACTTCATCAGGTAACTATCTATCATCTCGTACCAAGATCTGGGTACATGGTTCAACCCATAGAGGGATTTCTTGAACCTGCAAACATGGGTGTCCCGATCCTAGAATTCGAACCCCAGAGGTTGCTCCAAATACACCTCTTCCTTTATCGCACCATGCAGAAATGCGGTCTTCACATCCATCTAATGAAGATTCCATCCTTGCGTAGCAACAAGGGCTATGATAGATTGGATGGTGGTATATTGGGCCATAGGTGAAAATATGTCATCATTGTCTATGCCTTCCTTTTGAGATAAGCCACGGGCACCGAATATTGCCTTGAAATTTTTAGCACCACCACCAGATCCACGCTTGATCTGATAGAGCCATTTCGAGGTGACAACTTCTTTGTCCTCCGGTCTTGGAACCACATCCTTTGACATCATTCTTCATAATGGAATAATATTCTTCGTGCAGAACATCCTTCCAGACTTGATGCTTTACGGCTTCCTCAAAATATCTAGGCTCAGATAGTACAATTATACTCATGGCTGCTAGATACCCTTGGTATCTATTCGACTTCTTTCTTTCACGGAATGTCCCCCTTGGGGCCATATGATTCTCGACATCCTCTAGAGTTTCCCTGAGCCATGATGGTATTTTCTTCATTGAAGGAGGTAGATCAATAGGGTCCATCAGTCCTTCAACATCGGGCATCGTCTCATCCTTCGGTTCTTCTTGATTTCCAGGCCTTGCTTCATGATCTTCCTCAGATCTCGAAAGATTGTTTACTTTCCTCAGGGAAGCATCTTTGTCAAAGGTAACATCATGGCATATCTCCACTTCCCTTTGACCAGGCACATAGACTCTATAGGCCTTTGAAGTTTTGTTGTAGCCCACAAACATTCCTTTATTCCCAAAAGCATCCACTTTGATCCTCTTCTCCTTTGGTACATGAAAATAAACAGGACATCCAAAAACTATAACATGTGAGATGTTATGTTTCTTACCAGAGAAAACCTCTTCAAGAGTTTTGGAGTCCAGAGCGGAATGCGGGCATCGGTTTTGTATGTACACAGTAGTGTTCGTAGCTTCTCCCCACAGAAACTTCGGAAGACCTTGGTCACATAAAATGGCATAGACAACTTCTGCAATGGTCATGTTCTTTCTTTCTGCAACGCCATTTTTCTCAAGTGTATAGAAAATTATGGTCTCCCTCTTGATGCCAGCTTCTCTGCAAAAGTTCTTGAACTCATTCTTCTCATATTTAGTGCCATTATCGGTCCTCAATATCTTGATCTTCTTCCCTGTTAGATTTTCCACCAAGGCTTTGCAGGTATAGAACCACATGAAAGCCTAATCCTTCTTCTTCAAGAAGTTCATCCAGGTTTTGCAAGAGAAGTCATCTATGAATGTCATATAATAATAACATCCTCCAAAGGATTTCATGGGAAGCATACTAGACAGATCAAAATGTACTAATTGCAAGACATTAGATGTCTTTGTGACACTTGAGGGGAAAGGCCTCCTTGTATGCTTTCCTTCGACACAACCCTGACATACACCTTCATGATCATTTGTGAAATCGGGCATCCCTGTCACCACCTTCCTTGCTTCGGGAATGGTTTTGTAGTGAAGGTGTACAAACCCGCGGTGCCATAGTTCAGTCTGTCGGATAGTATCACATGTCATCGCTCCTAGTGGACTTCCTCCAACTTGGTAGAGTGTATCAACGCTAAACCCAATCGTGATAGCTTCCTTGAAAATATTCTTCTAGATATGCACCTTCCCATCAATGAATTCCACATTGAAACCTTTGTCTTCCATGGCAAAAACAGACACAAGTTTCTTCTTCAAATTAGGTACATATAGTTTATCTTGCAGGCGGAGGACTTGACCTTCAGACAAGTGGAGGGTCATAGTCCCTGTCCCTTTCAAGGGATATGTGGCATTATATCGAAGGATAATTTTCAGATTAAAATCCTTCTCAACCATGTCAAAAAGTGCTTCCTTGAACCCAATGATGTGCCCTGTGGCACCACTATCTATCAACCAGACATCCATAGTGTCGGGTGGAGATGCAGTAGAGAGGGCAGATACAAGAATGAATTCATTTATTTGATCATCAGCAACATTTGATTCCTCATACCTGGAATTTTTCGACCTTTTGTAAGGTTTCCCATTTCCACCAGAGGAAGCCTTCCTCTTTCCTTTGAACCTGTTGTTCCTTTTATTGCCATTCCTCCGGTTGTTTTTGTTGTCATCTTCATCAGGAGAATCCTTCTTGCAAGGGAATTCTCTAGCATAGTGGCCAGGCTTGTGAGAAGTGTAACATTTAACTTTATTCCCTTGGGCCCCTGCTCTTCCTTTGTTCCTTGGACCACCAAATTTCTTCTTCTAAGCACGAGAAATGAAGGCAACATTTCCTTCATTTTCATATTCCTTCATCCCTTTCTCTTCTTGTACGCATCTTGATAGTACTTCGTGAAAATCAGGTATCACATTGTTATTGAGAATGGTAGTATTGAATGCATGCCATTAGGATGAGAGACCTCCAAGTATGGTGAGAATCATCTCTCGATTAGCTATTGTCTCCCCAATAGGTAGAATATTATTCTTGATTTCGGTCAGCTTCAGAAAATATGATTGGATAGATTCATCCCTGCCTTTCTTCAGATTCTTTAGTTGATTCTTAAAGAATAGGACTTGATTTTCATTTTTGGCATTGAACATGTTGACAAACTTATCATACATCTCCTTGGATGTGCCTAGCTCAGAGATGTAGGCAACCAAAATCTTATGAATTGAGTCCCTGATCATAAAATTTTCTTTGATTTCCCCCTTCTTATATTTTGACTTGGTGGCAGCAGGTGCAGTGAATAAAGGCTCTTGAATTTTACCCTGCACATAGTCCATGACATCTTGGTATTCCAACATAAGATCCTATGTCAAATTTTAGGCATGGAAGTCTTCCTTCCCAGTCAATTTGTCATAAGCTTTAAAGCCATTGTAGTTTGAGGTACCCATGCTCTTCTTCGGTGATTGCTATAAACTTGGGCTTTGTCTTCACCTCAGCTCTAATCCCATGTAATTTTTTGTAAATGTTCTATGCTTGATGTAGCTTTAATTTTTATCCCCAATATCAACTAGCAATCACATAAACAAGAAAGTAAAATGCTGATAGAACATACCAGTAGATTGACATAAGACAAGCCAAAAATATATAAGTATGTTGGTGTGTTACAGTGGTCAACAGGATGCTTCAACCAGCAAAGTGTCAATACAGTCAGCCAACCAGAAGTGTTAGCCAACCCTCTCCGACAGCTAGATCAGTCAACCCAAAAGTCAACTAAAGTCAACGCTATCATAGTCAACGGTCAACGTAAACAACAACAACAAAAAGTCAACGTAGCACAGTCAAAAGTCAATGGTAAACCTCGATTTCTGTGCCAGAAAATGAAGACTACAGAAATTGGAATTTTGACCAAATATGGGGTCAGTTTGACCATGCATTGACCAAAGTAAACATTGGTCAACTCTGTGTTGAAACCCTAGGTTGAAAACATAAATTTCTCGTAGCTGTGTTTTCCCTCATGTGGATCAAGAAGAGCCTCTAAGTGATCGAACCAATCAGATGATGAGAGAGAATGTGTGAGGATGGATGAGTGAAAATGACCTCCAACATTGACCTATTTATATCCATCAATGAGGGTGTGTGACACAACTGCTGGGGATTCAAGCCTACATATCATTTCAGGCCGACTTGCACATATTTTGAATAAATTCAAAATAAATGTTCTGCTCATCGGATCAAGATGATCTTTAGATCGATCTTGCACCTCTACGAAACAGGAAGCCAATAAAAATATTGGCATCTTCATCTGAGCATCATAACATGGAGTTTCAACCTAGTTGTCCTAAAATTAACAGGATCCCACACCATCTTGCAGAATGATGCATTATACAGTTGTCGCATCATGTCAATCCTGTCACACTATGTGAAATAAAGTTGTTGGTCATGCTTCTAAGAAATTATTGCTAAGATTGGAGAGTATATCTCCCCATACTCCTCATACTCTACTCCGTCCCTAAGAATTAAGTAAGGATATTCATATACAACTATAAAATATCCTGTGACATACCATAACGTGTTGAACCCTAAGCGGCTTTTGACAAGTGAGAATTCCTACGAGTACCATACCCTAACTAGATCATCATCTAAGGGTTTTCTATGCTGCCATGTGCTACCATATGCTCCATATATCTCCATATGGAGAGGACTTCGATCATATCCCTTCACTCCTAAGTCATCAACATATCCCCCAAGTTCCTCCCTTGTGCCTCCTCAGAAAGGATCATGCTGATCTAACCACACCTGCATGTCCATCCTAAGGTTAATTTTAGGAGATGAAATCATGAGAAAAATCCTCAATCACATGAAATACCAACTGTTAATGTGATTCCGAACAAAATGAATCCATGTTATGTTCGCCACCGAATCTTGTTCTAAAAGATTTATCCCTATTGACTCTACCTCTTTCTCTTCTTCACTCAACATTTCTAGAAAAAATGTTTCTACTCATATTATGACATGGTTGAAGCAATCTTCAATCAAATCTCCCATGTTGACTTTCCCATTGCTCCCTGGGCTTAATAGTATCCAATTATCCTTATGTTAGTTACCATGTGATTGAATCATATACTCTAATGGATTCACAAGGAGAGGTATAAGCTCCATCCTTCGGTCAATCATTAGTAGACCTACTATCAAATCCATAGCCATATTCTCTCACATATTTCACTGCTATAATCTAATATAGTTTCAAGCTAGAAATATGTTTCCATGAACATGAGTTCGGAAGCTCCTACCTTCCCCTCTATTACATCCTTCTCTAGTACTCATAGTAAAACTGCTCTTGGAATATTCCCCAAATAAGTGGAATATCTAAATAATAATATTTGTAAGGACGTATACTCCTAGTATTTCAGGAAGGGTATTTATCATACTTCCTCAACCTTCCTTCTAGTTGTGCTTTATTGCTTGGCAAAACATTGCCATACACTGGGATAATCCACCTGGATCCCAATACCAAATAGGGAACTATCAACCCCAACATCCAAGGGTTTATGTCATGACATACCCATGGATAGAAGTGTCACCCATTCAATATGATGCCAAATCATAACCTTTTTAAAATCCAACTAACACGGGCCTCTATAATATGATATGTCAACCATAACACGTCTAGATTCCATGAATTCCCAGAGAGTGTTTCTCCCATCAATCATCAACAATCCTTGAATTAGACCACCATGTCGATTTTGTGCCACTTTGATTATAAATAAGATGCCACTACACCATAATTTTAATTTCTTATTTTGAATCCCAATATACTTTCCATCCTGCTCCAACAACATGAAAAGTGGATTCCTTCTTACTTGTACCATCGACCCATCACCTTCTCCCTACGTGGGATGATAAATATTGTGAATGTTTCTCATTACTCACATTTCTACACTTCTGCAATTGTGATCTCCATGTGATGCAAGGCTTACTTATGTACTTTAGAAGAGGGATGTTGTACGTATCACCTTCTGCTTTTGTTAAGATCAAATTAAGAGAATTTTTTTTGTCCTATCATGATTTTTAACTACTCCTCAATACTAGGAAGCTTGAAGATTGTCCTAGCCCACCCAATCCTCTATTCTTCAAGCTCATTGCCCTTCTTTAATGTTTTTCCCTTTAGCCTTCTGATTTTATCTTTCATTTCTAAGAGTTTTTCTACAATATTATTAATCTTTCCTTGAATGTGCTCCTAGTGAATATCATATGGAAGCCCTATAACTACTATATTTTGTTGCATTTCATTGATGGTTGGTCCATAATGTGAATGATCAACCATCTCATCCAATATTTATATTGTAGCCTTTGATGAGTTCTCTAGATGAGATGACTCATGATCCTTCTACTACAAACTATATCTCTCCTCAAGCTCTCGCAAATCCATAGATCCTTATTTCCTATTCAAATTACTAATTAGATCTTGAGTATCGATGCTACTGTCATCATCCTGAGCTATGGCATCTATAGATGAAAATGAATGTGCTTCACTAGCCCTTTCTTCTTCTAACAACTCCTCATTAGTTGACATGCGCTATTCTTATGGTATGGCATTATCTCCACGTTCCATAGTTCCACCTGCTTTGTTGTCTTTAACACCATTTGATTGCAAAAAATATTTTCCTTTACCAATTCCACTCCAGTGACTAGCTCTCCTCCTTTCGTAATGTGATGGATGATTTTTCTTCCTTCCTTTTTGGTTCTTACCCTTGTTGGCATATTGTATGGCTTGCAACCCCATTGGATTTAGCTCTCTTTCAGTGAAGTGCATTTTGAACCATTTAATTATAATCTCAACCAATATTTCCGAGGATTCATGAATGATAGGTGAAACAATCTACTCTTTCCTCCAAATAACAAACATCTTTCATTGTAATGTAGGTTTTAACCTTGTACAAAAACTATCTGCAAACAAATTATTAAAATAGAAAAATAAACAATGGCGAGAACATAAAACAAATATACACAGAGATTTTCCCCTGGTTCCCAAAACTAGGACTACCAGGTTGATTTTTCATATATTCCTTTCAATGTTACAATACATATATATACATGTTGAAGCATTCATAAAACCCAATCCATTAACCCTAGATTAGAACATAACCGTAGTTACCATTGGAAGAAAACCATTGTGCCCAAAACCATGTACAAAAACCATGCACAAAGCCATAGGTAGGAATTCCCACCTATTATAGGGTCCAAAAAACATTTCCTAGGGCATTTCCACAGACCTTGTGTAGGGGGCTAACTCCCCCTACAAACCCCCAGATAGGGGGTGCTAACCCCCTGCTGCGCCCAACACAACGAACAGGGGGGGCTATCGCCCCCCTTGTGACCCCCTCGTGTGTGCCTAGTCATGGAAAGAATATAACACACACCCAAAATTCTCCCACTTGTTGTTTTATTTTCCACAGAGGGGGTCATAAGAGAGCTTTGTCATTGGTCCAACCGTACAACGCCCATTTTTTCTCAACACCAAGAAAAATTCTAAGTGCTCACAGACTTCATCAATCCATCTGCAACATTCTTCAAAGTGTCCACCTCTACTAGCACCACCTTTTTTGTCTTCAACCATATCCCTCACAAAGTGATACTGAACATCAATGTGCTTTGTATTTGAATGATAAGAAAGGTTCTTTGCTAAGAAAAATGAACTTTGTATGTCACAGTCTATCCTTATAACTCGTTGTACCAACCCCATACTTGAACAAAATCTCTGTAACCAAACTACTTCCTTTCTTGCATGAATGGTTGCGATGTATTCAACCTCTGTATTTGAACGAGTCACTATAGAATGTATTTTTCTCATCGAACTAAATGCTCCTCCAAATAGGTTAAAAACATACCCACTTATAGATATTCTCTGATACAGATCTCCAACCTAGTCTGCATCAACAAAGCCACATATGGCCAAAACTATGTCCACTTGGTAGAAAAAACCATAACCGATAGTGCCACAAAAATACCTGAAAACCTACTTCACTGCTATCCAATGCTCATTCCATGGTTTTGACATAAACCTACTCAATACTCCCACTGCATGTGCAATGTATGGTTAGTACAGACCATTGCATACATCAGGCTAGCGACTGCACTTTCATATGGAACAAGGGACATGTCCTCTTCCTCTTCTTGTGTCTTGGGACATTGTTCAACAGATAAATTTACACCTATATGAATAGGAACCTTCACCGGTTTACCATCCTTCATATTAAACCTGTGCAATATTGTCTCAACATATTTCCTCTGGTTTAACCAGAGCTTCCTCTTTGCCTGATCTTGTTTAATTTCCATGCCCAAAATATATTTTACAACACCAAGACCCTTCATGTTGAATTTGGAGGATAATTGGGTCTTTAAATTATGGATAATTTCTTTGTAATTTCTAATCAACAACATACCATCCACATACAAGACCAAATAAATAACACGGTCAACAATTAATTTAAAATAAACATAGTGATCCGCTTTGCTTCTGGTGAATCCAATCCCCTGTATATATGTATCAAATTCATGATACCACATCATTTGTGATTGTTTTAACCCATAAAAATAGTTTTTTAATCTGCATACCAGTTCTTTCTTACCCTTCACTGCAAAGCCTTTAAGTTACTTCATGTAGATCTCTTCTTCCAGATCCCCATGAAGAAATTTTTTCATCACATCCATCTGTTCTACCTCAAAATAAAAATCAGCAACAACAAATAAAAGTAATATAATAGAGGCTACCTTGGCAACGGGAGAAAAAATATCTCCAAAATCAATTCCTGGCACCTGGAAATAACCTTTTTCTACCAACCAAGCTTTGTATTTCTCCACCTTACCTTCTGCATTCATCTTCTTCTTAAACACCCATTTGCTTCCAATGGGTTTCCTTCCAGCCGATAACTCCACCAGATCCCAAGCCTCATTTTTTTCCAAATATGTCATTTCATCAACCATGGCCTCTTTCCAAAGTTTTCCATCCTCTGAATATAGTGCCTCCTTGAAAATTCTAGGATAATCATCAATAATAGAAAAAGAAAAATTTGAACAAAAATAAGATGGATTATACCTTTCTAGCTATATTCTTTCTTGAACTAATCTTCTCACAGCTGGAGTTTGTGTCTCTTCATCTTCTGATTCCTATTCTACTGTAGAGTTTGATTCTTCCTCCTTTAGCTCAAAATATATCTTCTTAGGTTCCTTTGGTAGGACTTCATGTTTAATAACATATTTCACCTCTCTAAACACCACATCTCAGTTTTACACAACCTTCCTTGTTTCTGGGTTCCAAATCTTATAACCTTTTAAATCATCCTTATACCCAATAAAGATGCACCTTTCAGATTTACTATCCAACTTGGTTCTTTTCTCCTTTGGAACATGTACGTATGCATCACAACCAAATACCCTCATATGTGAAAGAGAGGGTTTCTTACCAGTCCATACCTCATGTGGAGTCTTACCCTCCAACGCTGATGAAGGTGATCTGTTAACCAGGTAACATGTAGTCTCCATTGCCTCTGCCCAAAATTCTTGTCCTAACTCGACACCACTCAACATGCTTCTTGCCTTTTCCATCAACGTCTTGTTCATTCTTTCTGTAACTCCATTTCGCTGAGGTGTGTATGGAGTAGTCTTCTGCCATGCTATACCAAACTTCTTATAGAACTCTTCAAATTCATTCTTGCAGAACTATCCACCATTATCTATCCTCAACACCTTTATCTTCTTCTCTGTTCGGTTTTCCACCAGAGCCTTAAATTCTTTATACCTGTCAAAGACTTAAGATTTCTTCCTGAGAAAATTTATCCATGAATTCCTTAAGAAGTCATCTATAAATGATACATAGTACAAAAATTACCCAATGATGGAATCAACATAAGTCCAAACACATAATTGTGCACAAGATCTAATATCCAATTCACCCTCTTAGCACCAGAGGGGAAACTCACCCGATTTTGCTTTCCATATACACAATTTTCACATAAATCAAAATCTAGAGAGAAATTATACAGACCTTCTACCATACCATTACCATGCAGTATTCAAAGGCCCTTCTCTCCACTATGTCTAAGCCTTTGATGCCATAGCATGGTACTTTCTCCAAAGACCACTAGATTTTCTACTCTACTTTTAGGAACCATAAAACTGTTGCACCCATCAATAAGAGTGCTACCCAAAAGCTTGTAAAGAGTTCCAATCCAAACTCCCCACACCAATACCAGTGCTCCCCAAACCATATTTTAGGTATCTTTCTCGAACACTATTTTTACACTTGCATCATCCATCTTGCTTATAGAAATCAAATTTTTGGCCAATGCAGGAATATGAAGAACACCTGGAAGTGTTCTAATCCTTCCACCTTATATCTTCAACTTTAATTTTCCTTGTTCGACGATTCTGGCCTTCCTATCATTCCCTAACAAGACATCACCACCATCATATTTCTCATACTCGCAAAACCACTCCCTATGGGGAGTGAAGTGAAAGGATGCACCTGAGTCAATCAACCATGCCTCATGATATACATGTGTACTTGAAGAAGAAGCCAAGTACACATCCCCACCTTCAACTGAGGTGGTTTTCATCTCTGCAGAAGGAGCATCATCAGATATCTTTCCTTTCTCAAGAGTTTTAGTTCTACAATCATTTTTGTCGTTCCCTTCTTTTCCACATTTCCATCACAGTCCTTTTTGTAGAGCCTTAAATTATTTATACCTATCAAAGACTTAAGATTTCTTCCACAGGAAATATATCCATGAATTACTTGAGAAGTCATCTATAAATGATACATAGTACACAAAAACCTAGTGATGGAATCGACATAAGTCTAAACACATCACTATGCACAAGATCTAATATCCAGTTCACACTCTTATCACCAGAGGGGAAAATCACCCGATTCTTCTTCCCATATAAAAAACGTTCACATAAATCAAAGTCAGAGAGAAATTAGACATACCTTCTACCATACCATTACCATGTAGTATTCAAAGGCCCTTCTCTCCAATATGTCTAGGCCTTTGATGCCATAGCATGGTACTTTCTCCAGAGACCACTATATTTTCTGATCCACTTTCAGGAACCACATAACTATTGCACCAATCAATAACGATTATACCCAAAATTTTTTATATATTTCCAATATGAACTCCCCACATCAATACCAATGCTTCCTAAAACATCTTGCAGGTATCCTTCTCGAACACTATTTTTACACCTGCATCATCCATCTTTCTTACAAAAATCATATTTCTGGCTAATGCAAGAATATGAAGAACACTTGGAAGTGTTCTAATCCTTCCACCTTGCAACTTCATCTTGAATTTTCCGCATTCGACGATTATGGCCTACCTATCATCCCATAAGAAGGCATCACCACCATCATATTTCTCATACTAGCAGAACCACTCCCTATGGGGAGTGAAGTGAAAGGATGCACTTGAGTCAATCAACCATGCCTCATGATCTACATGTGTACTTGAAGAAGAAGCCAAGTACACATCCCCACCTTCAACTGAGGTGGTTTTAATCTCTGCAAAAGGAGCATCATCAGATCTCTGTCCTTTCTCAGGAGATTTCGTTCTACAATCATTTTTGTAGTTCCCTTATTTTCCAAATTTCCATCACACATTTATAGGTTTTCCTGGAGATTTAGATCTCCCATTAGAGGTATAATTTTTTTTTTTCTGTTCTGGGACTGTCCTCATACAAACAAGGCATCTCCATTCTAGCCCTCCATATTTTTCCATCTCATCTCCTCCGACAGTAAGGATGAGACTATTTCTTCAAACTTCAAGGCAGTTGTATTGCTATCTATTGCAACAAGCAGACTATCCGTCGAATCTGGTAGAGAATGCAAAAAACTAATGCACTTATCTTCATCAGAAATTTTAATAGTAACAGATAATAATTGGGTTAACACAGTATTAAAGGTGTTCAAATGTTTTGTCACTAAGTCTCCATCCTTCATCCTCAAGTTATACAACTTTTTCTGAAGGAAAATTTTGTTCACCAGAGACTTAGATTGGTACAAATTCCCTAAATTGTCCCACAAAGCCTTCGTCATAGCTTCCCTTGATACATTTAATAACACTAAATCTAAGATACACAACCGTATTGTGCTCTTTTCTTTCTGATCCAACTTCACGCAGTATTTATCAGACATTTCCATTGGTTTAGTACCTGGATCTTCCGCGATCCACTGATCTTTATCCACTAGCGGATCCTCCATATTTAGCTTCCACAACTCAAAAATATGATCGTTAAATTTATTGATCTCTATCTTTCCACTGCTCGCCATCTTCTTTCACCAAAAGAATCGATCTTGCAAATATCCCACTGAACATGGTCCACCACAGGCCCAAGAAAAACCCCTCAGTAGCAAAGTCACCCCCTTGAAGCTGAAATAGCTTTGATACCACTTGTTGGGAATCATGATTGTCATTAAACCAAAACTCGTAGGTGTTAGTCAACGATCGCATCGCCAAATATAAGGAACCACAAGAGGCGGTTAGTCCATGTCACGAAACACACGTGGAGCATTGGTTTATCCAATTTCCAACAATCCCCCCCAATGCGAGCTGGGTGTGTATTGAATTCGTGACCTATGCTCTGATACCACTTGTGGGTTTTAACCCTGTATAGAAATTATCTGCAAATGAATTCTTAAAACAGAAAAAAAAATGGAAAGAGTATAAAACCAATATACACAAATATTTTCCCCTAGATCCCAAAACTAGGACCACCGGATTGATTTTTCATATATTCATAAACCCCGATCCATTAATCCTGGATTAGAACATAATCGTAGTTCCCTTGACCATATCTACAAAATACCATGGGAAAAAAACCATCGTGCCCAAAACCATGTGAAAAACCCATGCACAAAACCATAGGTAGGACCGCCCATGGATTTGTCATGTAATTCACACTCGCTCCTCAAATTCAAGAATAAATTAATTTAGCCCTTCTTCCTTAGGTTAATTCACTTGGATATATCAACCTTCAAACCATAAAAATGCACAAAAAATTGACCTCTCCCAAAACCCAATTCAACCATTTTAATCTGATGACTCGACCCCTAAAAATATACAAGTGAATTTGCACTTCCACCCTTACAACTTCAATCAGATTCTACCCTTTGAAAATTCAATAATTTCGTCATGTTTTTACACAAATTTTGACTTGTATAAATAATTTCCATTCAGATTTTAGCAATCTCTAGCTAGGGTTTCAAAATGTCTCTTGAAAAATATATCTCTCATTCCTTTCCAATTCATACTCCTCAAATTTACAAAGTCGTGCCTCCTTAACCATTAAAACTTGACCTTCTTTACTAAGTAACTTGACCTATAATTCAACCTCCCAAAACCATGATAAATTTGGCCACTTGGATTAAGTTTTCCATTCTTGTTGGCATGATGCTACCTCCAAATTAAGGTTCGATTTTGGGCCCTCAGCTAATGATTTGTTTCCCCATCTGAAAGTAAGAAACTCACTCCTAAAACTTAAGCAATTTGGCTTGAGAAATTATCCCTCTTTCACAAGAATTAGACCCTCAACAATATCTTGATCACACTGAGGTTTTAAAATTTGCTAGGGTTTTGAAATCAATCGATCTTATAGCATAAACATTGTGTTAGGTTTTATAGCCTCAAAAATTAACTTCAATTTTCATAAATTACTCAACTACTACACCAAAACTCGAATAAAACCCTTCGGGATAGCAAGAAAACTAGCTCCGATACTATTGTAATATCCGTTTTTTAAATTATTTAATTTTCTTTGAAATTATTCTATGAAATTTCTTCAAAAAAATGTACATAATACTTCTTGTCAAGAATTTAGAAGAATTAAAACCAATTCAAAGCTTATAGACAAATTTCACTCAAAAACCACAAATATTTATTTATTTATTACTAAGAAAGAAATTACATCAAATTCATTTGAAAGGAACTTGAAAATAGATAAGTTGGATAAATTCGGTCATCTTTAGAGTCCTTCTCTAGATGGAATCCATTGTATATACTGTATGTTTGTATGTTGCTACAACCTTCTAATAGTCACCCCAAAAATATTACCTTCCATCACTCAGCACCATTGAAGAACCTGAAATGGTTCTTCCTCTTGACTAGATAGGGGCATTGTTTGACCAATGAAACTAGTGAATAGTTAGATCCTTAGGGTGGATAGTATCACCCATGAAGATGATTTAAAATTAGGGCTACAAACTATCAAAAAAATTCTCAAAGAGCTACAAAACCAATTTAGCAATTCATCTACACATACATGCCCTAATATGAGCTCATGCTTCTCTTTTTTTATTATGATGGTGTTGACAAACCAAAATATACTGCCAATGTTAAGAGGATATCTTCAGTTCCAAATAACAATTAGAGCTTACATCATTTGGGTTAGGAGTCCCATCTGGTATATGGGCCTAACTGCTACCATGTTTTTTTTGTTTGCTGAAAACGTTTTTGGAGGAGACGAGCAAGAATAAAAAAATTTGATAAAACTTCTAACATGAAACAAGCTAGAAATTTTTTATGAAATAATTTAAGGGCATAATATAAAGAATTTATCAGCAATGAAAGTAAAAGGACATGAACCTTAAATAAATACTGTTAGCAAACTTCAATTAAGATATATGCTTAGTAAGGAAATATACATTATCTATTGAGAATTAGTTCTCAACTAACAAAGATCATGAAAGCATAAATAAGAAAACAATCTCAAAAAATATGTGAGTCTCAAATCAACAAAAGAGTTCATTAATTGTCAACACATGAACAACAATCACATACGATTCAATCACCACAAAATAAGTCTTACAATGCTGAACAATACATGAGTGAACCTACTTTCCGTGGCTCAAAGAGCTTCTCGAAATAAGCTGAAATATTCAATACACCATTTCACCAAGAATTCATGAGATCCAATAGTGTAAATACCAAACTGTCACTCAATCTCTAAAAAATAATGTACTAGCTTTCCTCTACTAAGTGCTCAAAGAGTCCAAAAACTAAAATTCCCTTTATAACTAGCCACAAGGGTATATTTATACAAAATGGGGTGACTCTTCACCTCCCATGACCTCTCATCTTCCCTCATGAATTTTCAGAGCCTATGTGACTTTTCATTTTCTATTTAATTTCTAATTACAAATTACATGAAAAATAGAATAAAGGAAAAACTTTCTCATGGCACTAATCTTATGATGGCCAAATGAGGAACCTCAACCTTTATTTCTTGTGTTATGTATGTGTGTGCCATGTTTGGTACCTGGAGGAAAGAGATCAAAACTTGCTTGATAATATCCTCTCATATATGATTTCACACACGATATTGTCCGATAATATAGTCTTCTTGTCTATTTGTATTCAGATTAAGAATATAGAGAGCATGGTATGGATTTTTTTCGTCTCCACAATATGATCTACAATTGCTTCTTTTGAGCGTTCCAATCCTTGCGTGTAACAAATTGTTTCATTGCATTTATCTTTTCTAGATTATTTCTTGTTCAAGTCTCATTATCCCTAGTGCACCAATGGAGGCTATCCCAAAAGAATTAACCACAAATTCCACTGTGTGATGAAGAGGTTGATATATGCTCAATATTCTATCCACATATCTTCGTAATTTTTCATGCGATTGAAAAATCATTCTAATCTTGGCCTTGTCTCGCTCCACACTCACCATATCTTTTCTTACTAAATCAGTTGGTGCATTATGGTATTCATAGCTCCATCCATGCATGTGATCTATTACTATTAAGGCTTGTTCTACCAATGCCCCTTTTCTTTTTAGTTTTATTTGAATTGTTTCTAGTGAAACTATTGTCTTATGGAAGATGATTGTTTCTCTATAAACTTGTTTCATGGATCTTTCCACTACTCCTATATCCTCAAAGTAGTTACTTGGAAGTATCCTTTGTGGGAACTTATGGCTGACAAGTTTTGGATCTCTACATTCAACCTATGATTTTCCTGTTGTGTAGTGGCCAAGCTCTCTTTCAACTCTTTCACTTCATTTACCAAACGTTCTATGTTCTTCTCGATAGAAACGAAGAATGAGGATCTGGAAAAATCTATTGCTACAAAATTTACTATGTTGTCCATCAATATGTGCCTGTCCATAGTGAATATTATCTTTCCTGGTTGTCTTGCTATGAACTTCTTCCTTTCTTGATATATTTTGTTTTTGAACTGATCAAATCTAAAGCTTGAGAGGTCCAACACCCAATATTATTGTTCAAATGTGAATCCCATTTATCCAAGTGGGAAATCCCACTAGTGCTAAGTGTGGGAGGACTGAAATTTGGATTAGGTAGTATGATTTATATTTCCTCTTGTTATAGTTCATTTGTTCTGGCATATTCTGCTTCATTTTCTACTATTTCTTTGGTAATCCTTTCTTCTTCAAGTTTCCTGGCCATTCTTCTTCTTCTCTTTCCTTCATTTCCTCCTCTTGTTTTCGCTTTGCTTCTTGTTCCTTTTTCTTCCTTTGTAGCCTCTAACATTTTCTTTCTTTTTGCCTCTTTCTTTTTCTTTTCTTCTTCTTCTTTCCTTTTTGTTGCCTCCTCCTCTGCTTTCCTTTTGGTTTCCTCCTCCTCTGCTCATATTTTTTCTTCCTTTTCAATTTTTTGTTTCTTTAGCCTTTCCTTCTTGTAGTTTATTTTTCTTTCTTCCTCTTCAATGAAAATTTATTCTCTACTATATCCATACTTTGTGAATCTTCTTATTCATCCATTTCTAGGTTATTAGTAGTCTTAGAGGGGATGATTCCTAGGGTTTTGTCAACTACTTTGGCAACATTGAATACATTTTTCACTTTGTATTCATCTGCCTCAATACTTGGAGTATAAGAGCAACCATATCCTTGATGGATTTGGAGCTTTGGGTGGAAAAACATTTTATATCATAACCGTGGAAGATGAGTTCACCAAATCTCAAACCTTCTAAATCTTTCACTTTTTCCTCTGCCTCATTGAATTTTTTTATACAATAAGCTCCTATACAGAAAGGGAAAGTAGGCCATGGAGCTATCTTTGCCTTTATTAGTGTGCTGGTCAATCCTACAGTAAGTTGCTATGACACCTCTTGTAATACTATTTTATTAGTTACAAACAAAGGCAATTGATGAATGTGTTTATGAGCTCCAAATGCTCTTATGTACATTGTGTCCCTAGGAGTAAACCAATCAACAACATTTTTAATGACATCTTTTCCTTGTTTGGCATGTAGAGTGGCTCTGTATCAAAGAGATTTTGGTATACCGATGATAAATTCCCTTGTATCTTGTATCCCACTAGTTCTTGCAGTAAATGTGCATGGGTGAGATCTCTTAAGCAAAAGTCCACTTCCAACCTAACGCCTCAAATTTGCATCTTGCACATATGGCATCCATCAAGTATGATTCCATATAGAAATCTCGCTATTCTGCTCTAGAGGCTTGCTTTTATCTTTTAACATTAGCCTGGATTTATGATGACACAATTTATGACCAATTGAAAACAATTCCTTCAATGACACTAATGTACATCATAAGCACCCATTCATCTTCAAAGAATTCTCCATCTGGTCCCCCATATATTCTACAACACATGGCTGCAAAAATTTAATATGTTTTCCTTAATATATTAGTTTTGTAAATTTCAATGGCTCGATATATGAACTTTCCCAGCTCTTTCCACCAAGATTTAAGGATGTCCTTGGTTGGCTTAGAGCAATTATAATACCATTTTTCACTATGAAACAAACGATTTTTTAGCATCTTATAATATTAAAAAATGGAAGATGATGTGAATGTTACTATTGTGACACCATGGACATTCCTTATTATCATATCTTTCTCGTCAACCCACTTAATGATCCACTTGATGGTCTCAGTGTGTGGTAGGATGGTTGGATGTGCCAGTATATTATGAAACCATGAATTCTTGATATTAATATATACTTCACAGTCTTCCTCCTCCTTGAGTACCTATTTCTTGGAGAATTCTTGATATATTTTTTCCCACATCATAGGTATTAATTATCTACATAGAAGATTTTATCAACATAGATGGGTACTTTTAAAAAGGAACTTTCAGCAACCCCTTCGATGCTACTTTCAACTGTCTCCTTTCCAGGTCTTCTTCTAGTTGGTGGAACCATATCTCTTGTTGATGAGGATATGATGAAACACTTAAGATCAATCATACCTGACATTCCAAATATATTCATGGAAACATAAAATGTTAGGAAAAATCACAAAACATATTCATTGTTTAGCATGTGTCACATACTTTGAAATTATAGTGCGATAGACTTATTCACAAACTATAGATAAAATTTGCGATAGGAGAAGGTGGTGAGATGGGAAAGGCTTAGTTGTAAACTGCTAAGAAAATTTTCACATGAGAAAGGCTTAATTGAAAACTGCAGAGATAGACTGTGATGAGGGAAAGCGACACGACCAAAGGTGTATTGCATTCTAGGGAGATAGATTGCTCTAAGGTTAGCATTGTCACAATTATAGGTGATAGGATGCAATAATAGGGAGTGTAAAATCATGTTTCACAACCACAAATTGTAGTGTCAAGGTGCAATTAAGTGGGGGCCAATTTTCGTAGTCACAACTTTTAGAGGAACTTTGCGATAAGACAAAGAAAAACTACTATTGGTGGTAGGAAGGATGGGTTGCAATAAGAAATGATGCAGATGTGAAATTATCGCTAAGTAAAGGGTTGAAGTGGTGAATATCAAGACTTGTGTTGTTGCAAAGGGTGAGGGTTGACTATAACACTAAGCCAAGTACCTTGTGTGTTTGTGAATAAAGGGAAGGGTCGGTGATAGGGGGAGAAGAAAGGTGCGAATGGAAACCCTAAAGGCATATATACAGATATAGGGAAGTCACAATGTGAAATTTCAAGGTAAGAAAAATGACATAAGTAAATGAATGGACATGGAATATGAATGTCCATGATCAAAAACATTATGAGGAGGATTCGAGGAAAAGAGGTGGAAGTCGACTAAGTATGGGAAAAGAGAAAGATTGGGCCATAGGAAAGAGGAGGGAAATTAAGGAGGGACCTAAAAGTATCAATATATAACTAAGTCTTAGGTTGGAACACGAAAGGGTTAAGAAGATGAAATGGCAAGGGTAATTGAAGCGACTACAAGACAAAATGACACAATCACATATTAACAAAGGAAGGCATGATAACATACTTGGATCCAAGTGTGATTGTTGGCATCACGACTGCAGAGGAAGATAACGAAAAATGTAAGCTCCGTATGCTATAGAGATGCTAGATTAGAGAAAAAGGGCAGTGTAAAATGACATTGGGGTGACCCCTTTATATATTTTCTGCTACACGTTAAAGGGGTATCAACTCATTAAATGTGCTTTTGCAGAAAAGTTTGTAAGATCAAGTAAGGTGGTGTGACGAAACTCCCGTAGTTTCACATTCGCAATTTAGATTGCAATATCATAGGTTATCTTACGAAGGCACTCCTTTATCACAAATTAAGGATCCAATATTACGATACTGTAGTTTGGGATTGCGAGAGTGAAAACTTATTACATAACTAAGATGCAAGTACAAGACTAAGCGCAAGAATTTTTGACAAGATATTTTTGGCTAAAATTAAACAAGTAGAAGGGATCTCAAAGGAATCATTTAGTTTTCATATTTTGAATATTAAAAGAAGGGGACTCTAAATTTTGGAAATGAAGAAAATTTGGGGCTTTTGTAGTGGCCACAAAAGATGCCTTATGGGAATACCATGAATTGCTTTTTCTTTTTTTTTAATAAATGAATATATAATATTTCTTTTTCTTTAATCACTCTTAATTAGCTAATTCTTTGATATTACATCATTAACTTTGTAATCTATAACCTATGGGAATGGTTAGGTTAATGAGTTAATCTTTGTTCCCAATGTTTAGAGAAAAGGGCATTGCATTATAACCCCCAATAACCCCCAATACAGGTAGAAAAAATAAAATAGGAAAAAAAGTAAATCACACATGTATTAAAGTAGTGACTTGCTCAAGGTTTCTGATGATTCTTATCCTTGAAACATAGATGCATATGAAATGATGGAATGTTGGAAAATTGTAATGCGAAAAATCCAATCCAATAAGATGTATTGAATATAACACTACAAAATTTGGACAATAGAGTAAGTAAAACACAATCTTTGAGAACAAATTATGTTACTTATGAAATTAATGAGTTGCAACAACCTTAAGAAAAACAATAATTACTAAACCAACATAAATATAAGTGAAATTGAAAGCTACTCTATATAGTTACAAGTAGTAGTACCTAACTAAGGAGAGGTACCTACCTCCTTACATGAGAAATTGGTTATGAAATTAGTAACGGTGTCTAAATTATCAAGACACCTTATGCATAGAGAATAATGGAAATGGAACAAAATCACAAGCTTTGTATTAGCAAAAAATCAGAATACAAATTATAATAAATCTTCCCTGGGCTCCAATAAAAGATGGTATTTTTAAATGCTTTATTATTAATTTAATCAAGGGATAGAGGGATAATTGTGATAATATTTATATTTTTAGGATGTTCCTTCTCTATTACAACAATTTTACCAAAAAGTTGAAAAACTAGACAAATGTCGACTCATTCAATTGTTGTGACAGATGGCAGTTGTGTCAATCTTTTGTTATGGTTAGGATTTCCTTGTTGAGCAACCAACTACCTTAGTTTGCATCCCACGTTGGGTGATCAAATGGTTGATTTGTTGCTAAGAAATCCATTGATGACAATTGTATGGATGGAAGTTGTCTGGTGATACATTATACCAAATTCCCATAGTTACAACAATTATCCTCGAAGGTTGATTTCCAGGGTGTTGGAGCAATGGATTTGGACATGTTTTAGCGTCAGTGTTGCAAAACTAAATGTGTTGCAACATTGAACTTTGTCATGTTGCAACACTTTCACTTTGGTCATATTGAAATGATATAGGGGTGTTGCAACAACACAAGGGTATTGCAACAACCATCCTTTACTACCACTTCAAAAGAACCTATATGAAACTTCATCGGTCAACATAAAAAGACAAATTCCTTCCTAAATACATAAGATTGAACATTGAAATGACATAATCAGAAGATAATTGTATCGTGATAAAAATGCATCTTTGTTAGAAAAGGGGTAATGAGGTCACATAAAAATGGAAAAGATACTAAAAAATGTGTCGGATGGGTGCTAAAAAGATGCCAATTTGGGCATATGTTAGTATGCACAACAATTTTTGCAAAATTCTGAATGTATTTTGGTGAATCTACACATATAGATATAATACGCAAGATACAAAAGAAGATTGGAATTTTTCTACTTTGGGCAATACAAGAAGTTTAACATGCATTATAATCATTTTGGGAGTTGCCCTATTTTCATGTACTTATTGCATCCATAATGCATATTTGTGAATACAATTTGTCTTTAATAGAAAAAATTATCAACCAACTATTTTCTGAATATGTGATAAACACCTAGGTGATATAAAGAATATTTTTATTTTTAAACAAAATGTATAGTAATTAAATAAATACACACACATATTAATGGTAAGGATAAATTATTATTGAGTTAATCTTGACTCAATCATGAATGATTTTATAATTTATGATTTACATTCTCATGTATTGTCTAATCCATAGAATTTTTTAACGGTATTAACATGTGATGAAACATATTAGCTTGATCATTATCCAACAATGTCTTTTTATAAAAGTATTTTAAATATTATAAAAAAATTATTTTGTTTATCCTATATATAATATTGAATAATTGAAAAATATTTAAAGTCAACGGTTAACTAATTAATAGCCAATGATAAATCAATTTCTATAATCCTATATTGTAACATTACATTATTACACCAATATGCATGTTTATTTTGGAATAGGGCTTCCAAAATTTTAATTTAATTAGCAATAATTATTAGGTGGATGGTAGAGATTGAACCTCCATGAAATCTCCACACAATATTTTTAGTAGTAGTCATGGATAAATGGTTGATATTTATCTCGAAGGTAGTTATATCCTTTTTGATTTTCAATTCAATTTTAAAAAATGTCATGTCCATAAGTGTTAAGTCTCCATTAGATCTTTATTTATGGCATTGAGCTATTATTGCTTATTATTACTTTACTTTATTTTTCTTGTTATATGTCTTCTTAAATGTATATATATGTTTAATTCATATTAATTATTTTTATAACTAAAAATAATAATAATTTAAAATAAATCTATAATTTAATTAATTTTTTTGATTTTTAAAATCTTGACAATATGAGACTTATTATGAGGTAAGTGTCATGCCTACAATATATGACTACACTAGTGTAAGAATTTTTCAATAAAACTCTAACTTACTGAATAATAACTTTTATTATAAAGAATAACTTAAACATTAATTAAAAAAATATTTTATTATAATCATTTATAGCTAAAAGATATTTCAAAGTTAGCTAAATGATAGTAAATGAAAAATTGATTAAGATGGTCATGGCCTTCCACCGAAACTAACAAGAATGAAATTTATAAAAAATCACATACTTATGTATCAAAGTTGTTATAAATATTATGTATATATAAACACATGATTTGGATATAAAGATGTATCAAAATTATTATAAATATTATGCATATATAAACTTATGATTTAGATATATAAATATATTGAAATTATTTAAAATAAATTTCTATTTTTATAAAATATTATTATATAAATCATATTCATTATTTTAAAGAAATATTCCATACTAACATTTTATATATAAAAACTCTATTCTAATTTATTATATTATTTTAATAATTTAATACAATAATTTAATAAATAATATATAATTAATTATTATATATATAAATTATTTATTTATTTTAATTTCAGCCAAACAAAAAGCCAACTCTTAGAAGTAGAATATATTTATGTCATATTCACTTTCCTTATCATATGATAACGAACATATCACATAAACAAATCACTACCTTCAAGGAAAGGTGCAGGGAAGCCCCCACCCAGTAACACTCTTATACAATTTATTGAATATATACTATATCTTTAGATGAATATTCGATACACTCTTATTCAATAAATTGAATATATACTATATCTTTATTGAATATATACTATATCTTTATTGTATGTTTCTTTATCTTTTAAAAGGTGAATATTTTCAATGGGATTCCATTATGTTACATGGTAGTTGCTCTTTGCCGCTTAGTAAAAAGATAGTAAATTGATGTGTTGAATGTTAGACAATGCTTATTAATTTAATGTATTAAATTTATCCTTAAAGCTTGAAACAAATACTGTTCTACAATAGTTGTTGATTTTGTTGGATAGCAACTCTCCAATACATAATATTATTTTCAAAAGGACTATAACTCAATTGCATATGTTGAATGAGCACGTTTTACGACAAAACAACTCTGAAGTAAACCATTTAGCCAATGAAGGCACAAATTTGGAACTTGGAACCCTTCTTTTCAATGAGAGGGTGAGTCACTTTTCTATTCCATAACATAATGAAATAATGAAATGTGGTGGAAGGATTTGGAGGTGGATGACAAATATAGTTAGGACACTTGTGTTGGATTTGGCAAGTGAAACTACGTGGCAACACTCTAAAGCATACAAATTCAATGGATGAGCATCTTGATTGGCCTATTGGATTATAAAACTTTAGTGGGTTATGTTTCCATATGGTTAGAGATTGAAATTCCATCTGGTTATCAAAACAATTGATTATTTACCATTTTAATGAGTTTGCAGGTTTTGTAGGTTTTGGATTCTATAGACAGAGTGGAAATGTTTGAAATTTGAATATAAATTAAACATAGATTGTGCTCACTACCCATAGAAATTGTTTTGTCTGGCTCCACGTTTTATGCACTGATAATTCTACATCATACACTTTTTAGGCCGAAGATATCAATATGTAACAAAATAAAAAAAATTTAAGAATTTATGTGAACAACATTCGTGATAATTCCAAAATGTTGTAGAGTAGATTGATGATGATCATATATAATATATTTGAAATACCCATTCTGTACAACAATGCAATATTAACAACGCCCTCTTTGTACAACAATGCAATATTAACAAAACCTTCTTTATACAATGATGCGATACTAGCTAGGGGATATTATTTTTAATAAAGTTCCAAGGTGCCTTGAGAACCATTCCAGTTTTCTTATGTCCACTGAAAGTTCAAAAAGAGTTACAACTTGACATGCATAGTCAAAACTTATATGCTCAAGTAAGAAAACGATTAACAAGTATAAGGGGAAACACTTAGCAGGAAAAGCCCATATATATATTTTTATAGGTTTTTTTTTTTAAAAAGGGGTCGAGTTTTAATAGTTTTCATGTTTAATAGAAAAACAATATGATAATCCATGGAATGCTGCCCAGATGAGAGAGACTCAAACTTTTCAAAACTAGATTCAAACTCAATATATTTTTAGGTGGTTTACACCACTTCCACCCTCAACTTCCCCTATAAAATTTGAAAAAAAATGTAATTTTGGGAAGTCCACTATTTTCATGGTGAAAAAAATTATTTTTGTTTTGATGTGATTTTTTTAATCTTAGGTCCATATTTATGACTCAGGCCAGGTAACATATTTCAATACCAACTTGTGATGTGCCACCTGACATTATATGTATTGGTTTTATTTATAGCAATGAGATTATATGTATGTGACAACGTCTTTATCAGTTGGGCTGTAGATCTAGCACCTTTGAGCACAATTAAACTAAGAAACAACATAATTGTTGTACTGCTGACAAATCGATAATGTCGCTTGATAATATTTCCTGTGAGGCAAAATGTTAAGGTCACCTGTACTTTTGAAGAGCAGTGGCACTAGGTAGTTTTGGAATCCATTTTCCATCAAGGTTGGATGCCATTAAAGGGTAAATGAGCCAGACACCTTCATATCACCACTCTGCAGAGCCTTCTCCATTGCAAATTTCCAAGGTGTCTCCTTCATATAGTCCTTCACATGCAGAGAAAGGTTACAAGATGTCAATTTAAAATTAAGTTGTTGCATCTTAGAATCAATAGGATAAAACATCCACGTCTAAGTTTTTGATGTTGTTCTTCATGATGAGTTGCTGCTACAAGATGGTATACACAAATTACAATGTGATAATGATGCACATATTCCCTAACTTGGGAACTACGAAGTTTCTCCCAACAACCTAGATCCTTGAATACTTTAAAGATGAGAATTATTTGAGCATACTATCAACTAGAATTAATTGGAGATTAATACTAGTAATGTCATGTCAGATTTACTGTAGGTGATGGGGAATTGGTTGCAGGACTTCCAAAAGGAGGAGTTGGAGATTATCAATTTGTATATTGAAACTAATAAATGCTTGGTGGGAGTATGAGACCTCTTTAAATCAGCCAAGGATTGTATCAACTATACCTCGAGGAAGCTCAAGGATTGATTCAGAACATTTGGATACACCTGCAAATATGTCTGTAATGGATTGGTCAACAGTTATGGCAGTCTGGAACAAAACTCCCCCATAAGATGTTTTGGGACCAGTCAAAGTAGAAAACAAGAACGGTCTCTGCACAATCTCAACACTAACTTCTCTTTCTTCTTTCTTCATGATCTTGAGGATAGTTCTTGAATACATTTCGTGTCATTAGTTTGACTAGTTGAAGCAGGAGATCTAGGCTCAGTGAAAGTATGATTCTGAGTTTGCTGTGAAAGGGAGAGAGATTTGGATTTAGAATACTGACCGTTAGAACAATTTTTTGCTTTTTTTCCTTACAAGGATTTTTAGTTGGTCATTCCTTTTGTAGGAGAGCCAATGCAATGATCAATTTCTACCAAAGATTTTTCAAAATGTATAATGTTTTTACAGTTGTCTAACATTGAAGAGATGGTAGTGGTGTTAATTTTCAGACCATGGTAAAAAAATTTGGCACTTAGAAAAGAATAATATGATACCAAATAGCTAAAAACTTGAAAGTTCTAATAAGAATAATACCATACTCAAATATGAACTCTCAATCACATTTATCTTCTATTAACACCATACTCAAATCTGAACTCTCAATCAAATTTATCTTCTATTAATGATGGAAAGAAGAAAATAGAAACTACATTAGCTAAAAACCCAAAATTTGCTAACCAACACAGAGGTGCATTCTTCATATGCTTTACAACATCATAGAAGAGGGAAGATATAATGTATCTGGTTACATGCATGAAGCACTGAGTTTGGTTGTCTCAAACGTGAATTTGAACACCTATTGCACTTAAGCTACATGGATAATAGTGTCAAGAGAAGTGTGCTTCCTTTTAGAAAGGAACTGCATCGAGCAAACCAGTTGTTGCTTTCAAGAGATCTGTGCCTTTATCCCATGCAAGCACCCAGATGGATTGGGGATTTGCACCCTTGTCTAATAATAGTAGATGTGTGTTAAGATCAACTAAATAACTACCATGACAATACACAAACTTTATCTAAAACTGGAATTTCTAAATCTGAAACGCAGTGGTAAAATAAGAAATATACTTAACACCGGATATTTGAATTAATTTCAAAATTTGTTTGAATGCCCATGACTATTTGCCCAATAAAAAAGCCACCGAACACAACAATGACATACTTATGAATTATATTACCATTGATAATTACTGAGCCACTTTGCAGTGTGGAGCTAACAACATCATGTGAAATGTAATTACATAATCCAGAGAAACAAGATGCTTTGGCTTCAGCAAAAATAGAGAGCATAAGTCATCCACCTCTCATAAGTATAAACATAAAAAAGTAAAGAAGTATATGCATTTTCTTCAAAGTGAGCAACACAAATTTTTTATTCAATAATGTTATGTTAATGTATCACAGTGCATTCAATTCCATAGCAATTGAATTTGAGTTCTTTTATAAACAAAATTTAAAAACCCTTTCCTTGGTACAACTTGATACAAAATTTCAAACAAGCATTGGACTGGTATGTGCATTACAACGTGTTCTTCTTGTAGCCAATATGTGAAAAGTGTTGGAGCTGGAAGGGGAAGAAAAATTAGAACAAAGTGATTATTTTGAAGAGACGAATTTAAATCGCATATATGTGCTTTGTAGTTGGAATATGAAGATTAATTAGAAGAATACTTGGAATTTGATGTGTTTCCATTGTTGTGAACATGTTGGATTTCATTCTTTTCATTTATCGTAAATGTACCATGTATTTGGAAATCTCATTGCATAGAAATAGTTGCTTGTTTTTTTTAATGTAATCTTCAAAAGACATTTCTACTAGCTTGGGAAATAATTGTTTTAAGAGTAATTTGTTTCTGATGTAACATTTTAGATTAGTGTTGTTGGTATACTTGGTGGCACAATTAAGACAATGTAAATAGAAAACACATGATTTTTGTTTGCATTTTATACAATCAACCATTGTGTCCTCTATCATTGTAGAGGGTTGTATTAGTGAATTGCATTAAATAAAAACAAGTTCAAATGTCATAGAGTATATGCTGGCATCGGTCATTGTTCCTTCTATCTATTCAAAAAGGAGGATAATTAGTATCTGTGAAGATGCACATAAATGAAAAAACAATTTCGTATAGAAAAGTAAAAGTATTTGGGGGTATGTAATTACAAAGGTTATTGGAGGGATCAATTTTCTCAGATATTCTGCTACTTCGGTATTAAAATTTTTGATGAATGTTGATTCTGATGTTTGAAAAGTTATTTCTTTGACATCTTTCGTGTTTGTTATGTTTTTTAATAACATGATTGGAAAATGTGATTTTTTTAATTCTTGTTAGATTTCATTGTAAAGTGTGTTGAGATTCAAAAACCAACATAAACATGGTGAGGTTTTTTGCGGATGGCGCAGAACCTTGACCTAGGCTTGCTCCTCTGCGACTGAGGCCGACTGGCCTTTCGGCCCTCTGGTTCTAGCGGAGGGCTCTGTTTGTGTTGGGCCCTCTTTCCAAGCCTCTTGTGCCTGTCCTTGAGAGTCACTTGGGTTTTCTTCTGCGCGGAGCTTTGTTCTGCTGCGCGACTCCTTTCTTTTTTTGCACCATCTCCATTGCCTTGGTTGCTGCGACGAAGATCGTTTTTACTCCCTGGTGCTGGGTCCTACTCAGAGCTTTCCTTGCGCTCTTGGAGTTTGTGAGGGGCTCTCCTTTGTCTGCGCGCGCGGCGCTCCGAGCTGTTGCGCGGCGCTTGGAGTGGCTTCCTCCTCTTTTTGTTTTATTGCCTCCAACAGCCTAGGAATGTTGCACACTCTGCCAGTGCGTTCTTCCTAGCTTCTTTCGGCTGCTTTTCCTTCTCAAGGCCCGTCATGGGCTCTCCGGATGCCGCCTCGGTGGATTCCCTCGATCAATCTGCTGCTGCCTTCTCCGCTCTGGTTAAATCCTTACAGCCCCAATGACCTCGACCAGCACTCTCGAAGTTCGTTAAGAAACTGGATGGGTTAAAAGAGGTCGAGCTACCTCCTACTCTTCCTCGGATGGCTGCGCTTGCTCTAGCTGATCGGGGACTCATCGGCCAATTCACTAGCTTATGGCCTTCTCCGAAAACAGTTCAACGATGGATAGAAAGGAACTGGGCAGACAAAGTTGATGGTAAAATCTCCATTCGCTTCTGTGGCAAAGGCTATTATACCTTCCATTTTGAATCAAGAGAAGATAAGGATTTAATCTTCAGAAATGGCCCCTATTTCATGGACTCCCGTGGATTATATCTGAACAAATGGACTCCAGACTTCGATCCCGAGCTGGATGTCCCTAATGCTGTCCCGGTGTGGGTTCGATTGCCGCATCTACCACTCCACTGTTGGGGAGATGACTCGGTTCGTGCCATTGGAAACGCTGTCGGGAAATACATTGACCAGAGCGAGCCCAAGGATAATATGCAGGCATGTGCTCGTATTTGTGTTGAAGTTGACCTCGGTAAGGAACTTCCAGAGGCAATCAAGATAAAGGTGGATGACTGGATGCACATCCAACAGCTGGACTATGAACAAATTCCCTTCAAATGTAACGTATGTCACGAATATGGCCATTTGTGTTATTATAAGACAATGTTGAAGTGCTGCTGGTGGAGAACACAATGGAGGTGAACAAAAGAAGAGTGGTGGCTGGAAAACAGAATCTTGAAGGCAGCTCCTCCCAGGCTGATATTGAACTTGCCTCTTAGCTCGTCCTAAGACCTTTCCCTGGTACTACCCCTCCTCTTCTACTAAACCCCGCCTGGTCAGGGCCTTTCTCGGTCACAACAAGGCACAGACTCCTTAAACCCCTTTAGCGCCTTCTCTCTTCCTGAAAATGATCCCCCGATTTCCCTTGAAAACAACCTCCCCATTATATTTTCCCTCTCTCAATCCTCCCCTTCCCAATCTCTTAATCCCCTCTCTTCCCGATCTACAAGGAGCTCCTCGAAAGAGCATGGGGTTAATTAATAATCCCATAAAAAAGGGCCTGGAAGAAAGACTAGAAAACAACAAAGGGATGAAAATGCCCAAAAAGATATTGCTATGGGAACTCAAAATCCCATAGAAACCTATATATTAAATCAAAATAGCAAAGAAGCAGCACAAAAGGAGAAAGGGGGACGAGCATCCCTCCGAACCCCACAAACTCAATGATAAAAGTTATTTCTTGGAATTGTAGGGGTCTGGGGCACCCCTCTAAAATTGCAGCCCTAAAGGATCTTATTGATCAAGAGAAGCCAGGAATATTAATGATTCAGGAGACAAAACAAAGACTGCAAGAGATACAAGGAACTATAGCTCAACTTAGACATTATGAGGGACATATTTGCGAAGCAAGAGGAGCCTCCGGTGGAATCACCACTATCTGGAACAAAAATGATTGGACATGCACTTCCAACACTGTCAGTCAATTTTGGGTTAAAGTCACTTTAGACAAGCAAGAAGAGCACAAACAAATAGTCATCTATAATATTTATTCACTGAATAATTTCAGAGATAAAGAGCAGTGTTGGGCCACTCTGCAAGAAGACATTCAAGCTGAAAATAACAGCAACATCATCCTTGGGGGAGATCTCAACCTTATATTACACTCCAATGAGAAAAGAGGAGGTATATTCACATCTGATCCTTTTAGAGCAAAGCTGGAGAACATCATGCAAGATCATGACCTAGCTGATATCGTCCCAAAAAATCGGAGGTATACTTGGAATAACCGCAGATTGGGCAAAGAAAAAATAATGGAGAGGCTTGACAGAATTCTAATAAACACCAATCTTCTCTCCGATTTCTCCACAGCGTATGCCGAAATTCTTCCTTATCTAGCTTCCGATCATTATCCCACCAGCATTGTTCTTGAGACTCACTACCCATTGGGGCCGCTACCCTTTAAATATAGTTCTCTATGGCGCAACAACCCAACTGTGGACCAGATAGTTAAAAAAGCTTGGCAGCATCACGTAGAAGGATCACCAGGATACATTTGGGAAAGTAAATTGAAAAATACAAAACATGCCTTGAAGGATTGGGTGAAGCAGAATTATAAAGAACCAAAAAATACCAAAGCTGATATAAAAAACAAATTGAAAGAAAATCACAGAAAAATAGAGGAGAATGGGCTCTCCCAAGAGGACAAAGCGCTAGAAAGTGAATTATACTATCAGCTGTACCGTGCCAATAGAGAAGAAGAGCAGAAATGGAGATTGAAATCAAGGCAGCTTTGGCTTCATGGAGGAGATAAAAATACTGCCTTCTTCCACAAGCAAGCAACTGCCAGGAAAGTAAAAAATAATGTCACCATGATCTGTGATGAGGAAGGCCTTCCTCAAAAAACCCAAGCAGCCATCAAACAAATAGCTTCAGCATACTACCACTCTCTCTTAACAGAAACAAAGGAAGAAGAGGATTACTCCAATCTCCTACAGCACACGCCCAGAGGAATCAATGAGGAAATCAATGCAGACTTGGCTGAAGAAATTACGGAAGAAGAAATACAAAGTGCCATATGGACGCTTCAGCCAGATAAAGCCCCAGGTCCAGATGGCTTTCCAATCTGCTTCTACAGATCTTATTGGGGAACAATTAAAAAATACCTTGTTAAGATGCTCAGATGGTCTCAACGCAACTGCAAAATAGGAGGATTTACCAATGCCACCCATCTTGCCCTCATTCCTAAAGAAAATCGACCCTTATCCTTTTCTCGTTTTTGACCCATATCGCTATGTAATTCATCTTACAAAATCCTGACAAAAATTATGGCTACACGTCTTAAACCTCTCCTCCCTTCTCTCATTTCTGAAAATCAAGGGGGTTTCCTGGCCAATAGACAAATCTCGGACTCCATCCTTCTTGTCCAAGAGGCCATACATTCCAGTCAAGTAAGAAATGAGAAAGGCTTTATCTTAAAGCTAGAATTAGCCAATGCTTTTGACCGTGTCCGACACTCCTTCCTTTTTGTTGTTCTAGAAAAAATGGGATTTGCCACAACCTTCATCAATCTTATTAAGTCTGCATTTCTGGGCCATGGATCTCCCCACTTATCAATGGTAGACCAGGACCTTCCTTCCAATCCTCTCGCGGACTAAGGCAAGGCTGTCCTCTGTCCCCCTTTCTATTTATTTTAATGGCTGAATCCTTCAGCAGAGCTCTGGACTACAGCCGTCGCATGGGCCTCATCACCGGCATTAAATTTGATAATGGAGTCAAGAACATCAACCATTCCCAGTTTGCAGATGACACTCTTTTAATGGGGGGAGCATAAGTTATCATAGCCAGACGCTTCAAAACTCTACTAGATCAATTCATGAGCTACTCTGGAGGTTTGATAAATTATCACAAGAGCTGTATTTATGGTTGGAATGCTTCAACACAAACTATTCACAGAATTGCTAGTATTTTTGGAGTTCCCTACAAGTTGGATTGGGAGCAATTTACTTATCTGGGCATGCCAGTGAGTGCTGGCAACCTGAAAGCTTCTGCCTGGGAAGTTATCATTGATAAGATGAAAAGGAAGATACAACAATGGGGCACCTCTTGGCTTAATCCAGGGCGCCTCATCCTTCTTAAAGCAGGACTCTCTTCCCTACCCTTGTATTGGTTTATGCTCATGCAAGCCTCTGCCAACTTTCACAATAAAATGGATGCTCTCCTTCGACAATTTCTTTGGCAAGGAGGATGAACTGAAACAAAAAAATACAACTTGGTAAGCTGGAAGCAGGTCATTCAACTGCTTGAGAAAGGAGGTCTAGGAATCAAATCCCCTAAACTTCTAAACCTTGCCTTTGCTGGTAAACTTGTTTGGAGGCTCATCACTGGTCAGAATGCCTGGTGGAAGACAGTCCTAGAAAAAAAATACCTCGGCTTCCCAAGGCATTAGCTTTTGGATCTTGAACTCCCTAACCGAACGTGCTCTAAAATCTGGAGGATGTGTAAGAAAGCCATTCCTTTTCTGGGAAAAAATACCTCCAAAGTGCCCAAAGGTGGCAACCACATTAGGATTGGGGAGGATAAAATAATGGGGCAGCAGCCTATAAACCAATGGCCAGGAACGCAGCAGATTATAAATTTTTTACACAACAAAGGAATTCAAAATCTGGACCAGATCTCTTTTTGGGACGCCCACACTCAACTCTGGAAAGGCTGGACCTTCCCCTACATTCCGGCAGACATAGAAGCCAGCCTCAACAATTTGCAAGATCATCTCCATGGCATAGCTCCTTCCAATCTCTTTGCTGCTGATGACTTTCGTTGGGATCCCTCAGGTACTGACTATACTATAAAGGCTGCCTACTATCAGATCTGTTACAATGTATCCCCCATGTCTACTTGGGCACAATGGAGATTGGCTTGGAAGGCGGAATCTCTTCCAAAAATAAATTTTTTTCTTTGGACCCTTCTCAGAGGGAAAGTTCTCACCTCTGAGAACCTTAGAAAGCGAGGAATAGTTGGACCCTCTCGCTGTCCAAATTGCCAATCTGATGAGGAGACAAGCCAACATCTTTTCATAGATTGCCCTTATGCTTCTGCTTGTTGGAAGGAGGCATTTCGTAGCCAAGATCTCCCGTGGGAGCCTAGAACAAGCCTTATTGAATCACTGCATATATGGAAAAAAAGCTACCCGTGGAGAAAAAAGAAGAACAACATAGCCCGAAGGGTATGGAATTCCCTACCCTGTACTCTTCTATGGAACATCTGGTTGGCAAGAAACCGCATGATATTCAAAGGAAAGGAAACCAACGTCAGAAAGCTCTACAACAAAGCGGCCTGGAGCCTCAACTTGGAAGCCCTATCCACGAAATGTCAAGGACATCTGAACACTCTGGACCTCTATGTAGAAGAAAGGAATTACATAGGGTACCTTCTAGATAGAAACAATATAGCACAGAGTGGAAGCAATCCCAGTAGCAGAGACACCTCCAGGTACAGCTGGAAACTCAGGATGAAAGAAGAGGAATTTGCGCAATGGCTAGGAAATTGCAATACACATTATCTCTTCTTCGATGGTGCCTCCAAGTCCAACCCAGGAATGGCTGGGGCTGGAGGACTCATCTGCAACGGCAATGGCGATGCTCTATTAGATTACGAATGGGGTCTGGGCTCTTTATCCAACAATAGAGCAGAAGCCCTAGCTCTCTACCAAGGCCTGATTCAGCTTCAGAAACTTGGCATCAACACAGCGGTTATCATAGGAGATTCAGCTATTGTTATTAATCTGATGATAAACAAAATAAAAGCCCCTAATTTGTTTATTCAGCAAATCATAGGGCGCTGCTACACCATTGATCAGCAGATGACAGGGAATCTCTTTTATCACGTTCTACGAACCCTCAACAAAGAAGCTGATAAAAGGGCCAACAGAGCTTGTACACATTCTGTTGGCAACCTCCGGTGCAACGGTGTAGATCAAATCTTCTTCTTGCCATGAACATACTTTCTCTTCTATGTATTACCTACCCTTAGCAAAAATTTGCTTCTTGTCTCTGAAATTCCAAACTCAGATCTTCTGTAAAGTTACAAAGCCCCTTAAGCCCGATGCACACATAATTAAACTCTGCTCTCTCAATGCATCGGTGCAGATCAGCTCTTCATCTTGCCATAAACAGATCCTTTCTTCTCTGTATTTCCTACCCACAGCAGCACCTCACCTCTAGTCACCGAAATTCCAATCTCACATCCTCTGCAAAGTCACAAAGAACCTTGAGCCCGATGCACACAAAGACAAACTCTGCGCCCACAAAATTTCTCTCTTTCTATGATGGTCATTTAAATTCTACGCATCCTCATGTTTATGCGCCTCCCCTTGACCCTTTGAACGCTATCTCTCCTACTTTGATCACTGAAATCCTCCATGTCATTGACCAATGTTTAAAGCTCCAAGCCTCGGCGTATCGCAAGCCTTCTAACTCTGTCTTTTATGAGCCTCTGATTTCAATGCCCCTGTCCGACTTACCAGCAATCTGCCACGGTGATCAGGACTGCCTGGTTCAACGTAATCTTATGAAATGGATGGAGATCTACAGGCGGAAATCTCATCGTTTTTTAAATTTCAATTATGAAATGTAAAGTGCGCCTATTATTACTCCAATTTTTCAGAATCTACACCACTGTTCTCTTTTTCATTACAAAACCAGCCAGATGTAAAAAAGGAACTGATTTCAAAAACACTGATTTTTGGATCTCCTCCTGTCAATACCCACTTGTAATTCTGGAGCTTCGCCTCCCTTTTTCGAATATTAATATAGCAACCGACTTTGTAAAAAAAAAAAAAAAAGTGTGTTGAGATTCAACAAGATGATGAGCTTAGTGAAAAGAGTCACCTTCACTAAGTGGGCCCACAGGCTATTTTTGGCGCAAGTATATTTTTAGACATGGTGATCATATTTCAGAAGTTGCAGGATGCTATTTGTGGATGGTTGATCAAGTTGGAAAAATAGATGAAATTCTATTTTTAGAATATTTGGCGAAGTCTATTTATAGATCGTCGATCTAAAATAGATGCATGTCGATTATTATTAGCTCTTAATAATAATCGGACACTAAACAACAACTTATTCTCTTGGAGCACTTTGGTTCAGTGCAAAGATGTGGCACATCAGTGGACTGAGGGAATTACACAATTCCCAAGGGTTTACTGGAGTTAATGCATGGAGGACTCAGTTAGAACTCAAGTGGCAGAGTTATGACACAGTTGGAAGAAGTAGTTATGGAGTTGTATTTAGTTTAACTCGGTTAGACTCAGTTGAGCTAGTTGTATCTAGTCTAACTGATTGATACACTAGTGAGAGTGGAGTGAATTAATTAGTTAATTAATTCACAAATAATAACTCATTAATCAATTGAAAAATACATCAGTTAACTACAGTGCATGGCAGTTTCAGTGGAGACAGTGGAAAGATAGGTGAAAAGGCAAGATAGACTATCTGTTGTGACTATAGTGATGCATTGATTGCATCACACACACATTGGAGTTTCCAATGAGGATTGCGCAGTTAGGGCAAGAGTAATTCGAATTCATTCAGAGCTATTCTTTAGCAGGGATTGCGCAGTGGAGGCAGGCTAGCAGGAGGTAGAGATCGGTGCATGGATTTGCAATATTGTTCCTGATTAGTGTATGACGATTGTATTGTACTGAGAGCTTGATAAGATTTTTATGAGGATTTTCATATGTTTCCATGATATATAATACATATTTGTGGTTTTCAGCTTCAGGCTTTCCTGGTTAAAAAATTTGTTATGTGCGAATGATTATTTTATTTATGCTTCACATGTGTGTGCAATTAATTTTTCCCCAAAATATTAACAAGTGGAATTGATTCAGTATTTTGCATAAAGTTAAATAGTGTGATATCAGGTGAATCTAGGACATATGCATGCTTAGTGCAGATAATTTCTACATGGTATCGAGCATTGTTGATTGAAGATTTACGATTGTGAAGTGAGTTTGTGCTGGTGGACAATTCGAATTTGCAACAGAAGATTCTTAGTGCAGAAGTTGAGTATACATTGAAATGGCTTTCAATGGGTTGAGATTGGAGTATGCCCTTGATGGGAGCTTGAATTACATAGCCTGGAAGGAAAGGATGGAGGAAGTGCTGGAGGATAATGGACTGAAGGAGTTCATCGATAGCGATGTTCCTAAGCCGAGATCTAGCGATGCTACATTACTTGACGCATGGAAAAAGAAGACAACAAAGACGAGGAGAATTCTGTTGGAAGGTGTGAAGGACCATATTTTGTCTAGCCTTCATGGGAAAGCCACTGCATTCTTAATGTGGAAGGCTTTGACAGACTTGTTCCAAAGTAGAAGTGTCCAAAGGAAGTTGGCGCTTAAAGACAAGCTCAGAGAAATAAAAATGGAGAAAGGCGACAATATTCCAAAATACCTCACGAAGTTTGTCCACTACAAGGATGAATTGGGAAGTGTGGGGGTTACTGTTGATGATTAAGACTTGGTGAGCTTGGCTCTCCTTGGGCTTCCGAAGATTTGGCATAGCTACGAAGACTCTGTCAATGGATGGGAGAAACTGCTGGGATGGGAGTGACTTTGGTCGGATCTTGTGCAAGAGGAGATAAGGTGGGGTACCAGGGATGGATCTTCATCGAAGAGTGAAGATGAAGAGAATTTCGCTTTGGCTTCCAAAGAAAGGAAAGGGAAGGGGAAGAAACATCCTTCAAAATCCGATGCTAAAGGCAAGAAGCAGGATTTGTCCAAAGTGAAGTGTTTTCACTGTAAAAAACATGGACATTTCGCCACTAATTGTCCACAGAAGAAGAAGAACAAGAAGGCTGCTAGATCTGTAGTTGGAGAGGCCTTAGCCTCGCAATTTTAAATTTATTTCTCCTTGATCACATGCTTGGTTTCAAGTTGTATGGGATCGGTGTGGTATCTTGATAGTGGTGCGTATTTCCATATGACGGGAGACAAAGAGTTGTTTAGTAACTTGGAGGAGAAGGACCTCCATATGCATATAGAGATGGGCGACGATGGTCGGTATAGTGCGACTGGCATTGGGACCATTACCTTTGAGAGGGAGGCTGGTAATCCATTCTTGTTGAAGAATGTTATGCATGTTCCAGGTCTGAAGAAGAACTTGGTCTTAGTTGCAATGCTGGAAGACAAGGGTTATGATGTTGTTTTCAGTGAGGGAAAAGCCTTCCTTCGACATAAAACAACTGGTCAAACCAAGAAGATAGGGGTTCAAATTAAGAATCTCTACAAGCTGGAGGTAGATGGCTGTGCTGCAATGGTGGGAAAAGAAGAAGAAGTGGGAGGGCGAATTATGGCACAGGAGATTGAGCCATCTTCACCATGGCTCTTTGAAGATTTTGTAGAAAATTTCTACTGGACTTCCCAAGGGTACTCTTGCACAGTCAGATCAGTGCAAGGGATGTACTATGGGTAAGTTTGTGAAGACCACCTTTCATGAGAAGGAGAACCGTGCTTCGGTGATCCTGGAGAGAATTCACACAGACGTGTGTGGACCTTTCTTGGTTGCTTCAACAACAAAACACAGGTATTATGTTATATTTTTTGATGACTATTCTCGTAGATGCTGGATCTTCTTCATGCAGAAGAAGAGTGAAACGTTCTCAAAGTTCTGTGAGTTCAAGGCATTGGTGGAGAAGGAGTCGGGGAAGTAAGTGAAAGCTCTATGGAGCGATAATGGTGGTGAATACATCTCGGGCGAATTCAAAGACTTCTGTAGCAAAGAAGGAATTCGAAGAGAACTCATAGTGCCTCATAACCCATAGCAGAATGGGGTCACGGAGAGGAAGAACAGAATGATTGTGGGTGCTGCACGAGCGATGCTGCATGACCAGGGCCTACCGATGCACTTATGGGCGGAAGCATGCAACACTGCGTTTTATGTGCAAAATTGTTGTCCTCATAGAGTACTTGGCATGAGTACACCTGAAGAAGCTTGATATTTTTCATTTGAATATTTTTGGCTCACCTGTTTACATTCATGTGACAAAGAACACCAGGAAGAAGCTGGAGCCGATTGTAGAAGTTGGGATATTTGTGGGGTACACAGAAACACCCCATAATTGTTGTGTGTATTTTCCAGACAGTCGGATGACTGTTGTGCGACGGGATATAAAATTCAATGAGGTGAAAGCCATGAAGTTGTTGCTTGAGAGGGAGCTACACTTGCATGTAAAGGAGGAACTTCTTGTTCCCAAAGATGAGCCTCTAGATGTGGATCATCCACAGGAGGAGATTCATGGAGTGGAGGAGTCCACTCATGAAAAACCAAACATCAGACAAGGCAAAAAGCGTACCACAGAAGCTGAGAGACTGAAGCTGGATGTGGCACAGAATGTAGGAGTTCCTACATCACAACGTAGACAGAGACAATCACCTGACCGATTTACTGGATACATGGCTCTTATGAGCAAGTGTATCGTGACAGAGCCATATTATTTTGAAGAAGCAGTGCAGGAGCCCACATGGGTAGATGCCATGGTGGAGGAGTATGACTCCATTGTCAGAAACAGTGCTTGGGAGATTGTTCCAAGGCCGGTGGGAAAATTAGTTGTAGGATCAAGATGGATCTACCAGGTAAAGCAAGTTGCTGATGGGAGCATTAAGAAGTATAAGGCAAGATTTGTTGCCCAAGACTTCTCATAGATCGATGGGATTAACTATGAAGAAAACTTTGCACCTGTCGCACGGTATTCTTCCATACGGACCATCCTTTCTCTCTTAGCGCAGATGGGTTGGCACATTCATCAGATGGATGTGAAGACTGCGTTCCTTAATGGGATCATTGAGGAAGAGGTGTACATTTATCAGCTTGAAGGATTTGAGATCTTTAGCAGCGAGTCGCATTTGTGAAGTTTCAAAAGAGCGTTGTATGGGCTGAAACAAGCACCCCGTGCTTCGTACACTCGGATCAACAGCTATTTCACTGGACTTGGCTTCACCAAAAGTGAGGCAGATGCAAACCTGTACCAAATTGTGGTGGAGGGTAAGCTTTTAATCATTGTACTTTATGTTGATGATTTAATACTAACAGGTGATGAGCAGTTGATACACTCATGCAAGGCAGATCCTGCAAAGGAGTTTGAGATGAAGGATTTGGGCCTCCTTCATTATTTCCTTGGATTGGAAATATGGCGGCGGGAAAGTCAGCTTGTTTGTGTCTCAAGGAAAGTATGCAGAAATCTTTGGGGAAGTTTCACATCTGTGGCTGGCAGCCCTATCGACACTCCTCTTCCGGGAAATTGGAAGAAAGAGGATGCTACATCGGCCCAGGTAGTGGATCCCTTTATTTATCAACTGGTTGGTGGAGTTCACTCATATGTTGTGACCAAATGTTGGACATATACTACTCAGTAGACCAAAATTTCACAAGCGATGGTTAAGCCTACCAAGCTCTTTTGGAAGGCAAGCAAGCATGTCCTGAGATATCTCGGGGCACATCTGAGTATGGCTTATGGTACAGACAAACAGATGAGGTGAAGTTGCATGTCTTCACGGATGCAGATTGGGCAGGCAGCCCAACAGACAAAAAGAGCACATCAAGAGGGGTTTTCAGTATTAGATCTACGACAGTTTCTTGGTACAATAGGAAACAAAGATCCATGGCACTCAGTTCAGCGGAAGCAGAATACATGGCAGCAAGTCAAGCTGCATGTGAGGCTATCTGGATGAGGAAGATCTTGGTCGATTTGTTCGGTTCACATTTAGATCCTACAATGATACATTGTGATAATCAAAGTTACATTAAATTCTCGGTTAATCCTGTGTTTCATGATAGATATAAACATATTGATATTCGGTATCATCATATCAGAGATTGTGTGCAGCGGAAGATCATGTTGCTTCAGTACATTCCTACGGAGGATCAGGATGCAGATATTCTGATGAAGGCACTCACCAGGAGAAAATTTGAATGCCATAGAGGCAGGATTGGAGTGAAGGATAATCCCTATCTTGTTGAGAGGGAGTGTTGAGATTCAACAAGATGATGAGCTTGGTGAAAAGAGTCGCCTTCACTAAGTGGGCCCGCAGGCTATTTTTGGCGCAAGTCTATTTTTAGACTATGTCTATTTTTAGACATGGTGATCATATTTCAGAAGTTGCATGATGCTATTTGTGGATGGTTGGTCAAGTTGGAAAAATAGATGAAATTCTATTTTTAGAATATTGTGCGAAGTCTATTTATAGATCGTCGATCTAAAAATAGAAGTGTCGATTATTATTAGCCCTTAATAATAATCAGACTCTAAATATCAACTTATTCTCTTGGAGCACTTTGTTCAAGCAAGTACGCATGTGGCACATCAAGGGACTATGAATACATACCCAAGGGTTTAATTATTAATGCAAGAGAGGACTCAGCTAGAACCTGCGGCGTAGGTTACATGTTGGAAAATTAGTATATGTGTTGTATTTAGTTGACCCCAAGTGAGACTTACTATTTATTTTATCTGTAGTCTGAATCAATGATACACCTAGTGAGAGGGAGTGAATTAAATTAGTTAATTAATTCACAAATAATAACTCATTAATCAACTGAACAAATACAACAGTTAACTACAGTGCATGTCAGTTCCAGTGGAGACCCAGTGGAGAGATAGGTGAAAGGGTGAGATGGACTATCTATTGTGACTATAATGATGCATTGATTGCATCACACACACATTGGAGTTTCCAATGAGGATTGCGTAGTCAAGGCAAGGGTAATTCGAATTCATTCAGATCTATTAGTTAGCAGGGATTGCGTAGTGGAGGCAGGCTAGCAGGAGGTAGAGATCGGTGCATGGATTTGCAAGATTGTTCCTGATTAGTGTATGACGATTGTACTGTACTAAGAGATTGATAAGATTTGTATGAGGATTGTCATATGATTCCATCATACATAATATATAGTTGGGGTTTTCAGCTTCAGGCTTTCCTGGTTAAAAACTGTGTTATGTGCGATTAATTATTTTTATTTATGCTTCACATGTGTGTGCAATTAATTTTTCCGTAAAAGATTAACAAGTGGAATTGATTCATTATTTTTTATAAAGTTAAATAGTGTGAGATCATGTGAATCAAGGACATATGCATGCTTAGTGCATATAATTTCTACAAAGTGGTGCAAATGTTTTGAATAATTGTAGCTGTGATATAAGATAGAAAAAATATTTTTTGTTATTTGAAAGAATAATGGAATTCAGAATGAGAATAGTAATATAAAACTAATGCAAATTATTTGATGTTACCTTTGCTCTATTGTCATTAAAATTTCCAACTTTAATTTGTAGTGTGTATTGTGAGCCAATTTTGTGTGCAACTGTGGCAATTGAAACAATTGTTCCAATTGAATAAGTTTTTGTATTTTCTCTAAGCTATTTTAGTGTTGTATTTGGAATGGATTTTTAATCTTTGAAAACTAGTGGCATGTTCTATACAATACTTGATTCAGTTAGAAATAATATCCAGTCACAATCACCACAGTCATAGTTTATCTTAAGTAGAATTTTAAAAGTTGTAATTGATATTCCTTTTCCTGGTGACAATTTTTGTTGATGCTCTTAAATGAGATCGATTGCTATGCTCAATGTGACTGTCAAAATTCCTTCAACATTTGTCAAATATGCACGTACTATTTTCGTGTTTTATGAATTTTATCAAGGTGTGTACTATAAATAGCCATGACATCTCCATTGAACAACTTTCCAGCTTTATGAATTTTTAATTTTTAAATTGTAACTAGAACTAAAGATGATGCTTTCAATCCGTGTATGGATGATGTCGGCGTGAAAAATGAGAAAATCATAACTAAGACGCAATGTTAATGAATATAAATTACGTGTGACGATAAAGTCCATAACAATTTGTTTGAAATTCACTTACTTCTTTGATTCTGTTGCAAGTGGTGTCTCTCGTTGTTTGTCTATGTTTTCTTGTTCTTTAGCGATGCAAGATCAGACACATTCAACATCCATACTAGAATTAAGTATAAAAACATAAATAATGAATTTGATGGGTATATGATTTAGAACAAGTTGAAGATATGAGTTGAATACATATTGAAAACAAGACTTAGGCAAGGAAGTAGTTATTGGACATGGTAATGGAATACTTAGATGTAGTAGGATCTATGAAGACAAGAGAATGTTTCAATATTGTGTTGAAACTTCATTTTGGAATTTTAAGAATAATAATTTCTTTTCATATTTGCTTCCAATTAGTGTATGTAGTTTATCATACAAGACTAATTCATGTTCAAGTAGTCATATGCGTGGTGTTCTTTCCCTGTACAAGGATCATCTACTACCATGGAATATATAGGAGTCTAATGTCAGGTTGCTACTCCAGAAATGAAGGATTTTTCTGAAAGACATGGTCAACAACAATGTACACGAAAATAGGGTGTTGTAAGTATAGTGCAACTTAATCTTGATCATTTCAGTTTTTGGATAATTTGCAATTTACATCAAGAAAATAATTCTATTTCCAGGGATATGTTTTTCAAATGCTATGAGGAAGGAGAAGCAAAATAGATTTATGTATTTCAAAAGAAGCAAAATACATTGCAGATGTAGGCAGTGCAAATTAAAAAAAATTATGCAAAGATTGGGAAACGATGAAAAATTTGCAAGAACAATGTATAGAGTCAATATGTCGTTGTTATCACCAAAAAATGATCACCTAGCCATTTCTAACTAGGTGGATTGAAATACATCATGTGAGTTAAATTTTACCATAATAAATTCACTTTCACTACAAGGAATATTTAATAAACCACTTTTTTTATGTTATTTTTGATTTAAACCCATGATAATAATTAAATAAACCATCATTTATTTAATTTTCTCTAGGAATAGTTATTAATTCATTATTTAATAAATATTCCTTGTCACATTTGACTAAATCACCTAGGAATAATTAAATAAATCATTATTTGTTTATTATTTCTTATTTCCATAATTGAAATAATTATTTCATTTTCACACCTTTCTTAACATTCACGAAATAATTAATAAATCATTTGTTTGTTAATTATTTCTAAATAAATGTATTTAACCATCAACCCAATACTTTGCTATAAATAAGAGGTCTTTTCATTCTTTTCTCACCATGATCATTATCATCATCACCATTATTGTCACATACCATTCGAGCTCACATTTTTGAGTTCTAAATTGTCTTGGTTTTCACACATTCGAGAAAGAGGAAGATCTAAATTATGAAGCAACGAGGACATCAAAGGACCCATCCCATTGAGGGGGACTTACAACATTTTGTAAATCTCCTTCGCCAAGTGTATTAATATAATTATTTTCTTTCAAAATCTTTTCCAAGATTGGGTTTTTACATCAGTTTTTATATCTACTGTTTGTGCTTTTAGATTTGCATACATCCATTTTTTTGCAAGTTTTCTCACATATTTGTTGCATATCTGAAGTATGAGCAACCATGAGTGTTTTTAGGGTCACTAGTCACTCGTGACCTAAATGAGGTCTTTTTGGTACACCTTCCAAAATATTTCATACTAACAATAACCACATGCAAAATGACATGCCATTTTGAGAAGATAGTTGATTAAACTCACCCGATTGATAAGAATGATGGATAAGTTTGGTCATCCTCTGTCCTATTGTTAAGTGTTATGGAAGAAATTTTGTAAAAGAGAAGACTTATTATAAGTATGGATATGGATAATTGTAGAAGATGCTAGCTTGTAAGAAGTCAGTATGAAGACTGTAACAGGTCTAATTTTTGGTAGTTAACAACTCTTCAGAAAACATTTTTTCTTGTATAGTAGCTCTTTGACATGTGCAATTTTCACATGTAGGATATTATGCAACTACAAAAATTTGAACTAGTTGTGGCACACACATGCAAGTTGCTGGTGTAATAGGCATTATGCCCTTCACCATGAGTAGGAACCCCATCCATTGAATCCACACCCTAATTAAAGAAATTGAGACAGTCTCATCTACATGACTTTGATTGACACATCGTTTATGAAAATTAATGACTTTGATTAAAGTAATGTATGAAGGCCAATTGAAAAAAATGGCAAGAGATATGTAATATTAAAGCAATGTATGGTCTCTCAAAAATGGCGTGATCGATGTATTAGTAGTGAGCAATAACACATCTAAAAAAAAAAGGTGATGAAAACCCATGGTCCTGAAGGTCATGAGCCCATCCTTAGTGCTGCAAAGGGGATGCTAATGTAGTTGGTAATTCATGTGAACACTATGAAGAGAAGTATGCAATCAAAGATAATGAAGAAAGGGATGTGGTCACCTTATATGTGTGATTGACTTGCAAGACTAGTTTGTATAGATATGGCATGAAAACTATTGGCTCACTATTTCATTTGTGTGGATTACCTTTTATATATTTTTATGTTGAGGATATACTCCATGATATTCTTCACTAAGTGATTTTATCTAAATGTCACATATATTTTTTCGATAGAAAAAAATAAACACACAAACATAGAAGAGACAGATAGATGTAAGACATATATGCACATATATCTTGCAATACATACATAGAGACAAAGACACAAATAAACATAGAGATACATGTATAGATATGTAGGAAGTAACTAGTGAATCGAATGCAGTAAACGAACTTGGTTGTGTTTGTTTGTTTTTGTGGGATCTCATTGGACCTTTGATCCATTGTAGAAAGCAATGTAACTCTAGTCACTCTAACATGAACCTCTATAATGAACCAATGATTTTCTCTTTGTGTGACTATCTTGCATTGTGAAACTTTAGGTGCACTTTCATGTTGCGCTACTTGACAACCCCCCCATTATATTTAGATATAGTTAACTTACTCAATAATGGATACCCTTACAATTTGTAGTTTAGAATATTTTTAAAGCAATAAAACAAGTTATTTTATTCCAAAGGAAAAAAAAGCTTGCTATCCGAACATAAGTCTTAGTTCTATTGGCCGAAGGACTTTAAATAAATGTTATTTAAGACTTTATCGCATATCGTATATCGTGAGTTTCAATGACAGACCAAAGCACCCTATCATAAAAAATTGTGATGCGACTTGCTCGAATCAAGAGAAAAATATGTTAAAGTCTTAAAAAAATTTAACAAAGGAGAAAGCCTTCATGCATATACGATCCAAAATCAGTCCCACCAATCTGCCACATCACACATCACATCCCCAATATCGCAAAATGATAGCGAATTTTCATTTGTTTTACCTCCTCCAATCCTCCGATGCGATATATCACAATCCCTATATCGATGTTCCCAATTGCATATGCCTATCTCTCAAATATACGATCGCGATACTTATATCGCATCATGAAATTTGAAACAAGCCTAACCTTAAGATCTTGCAATGCGATAAAACTCTGATACATGCTTATCTATCATTAGCTTTTAGCCATAATAAAAAATTTTTATCGCATATCGACAAAAGGTGAATATTGAAAATTCTAAAGTTGTGCACTTAATATGTTGCAATGCGATAAATTCGATAGGGTGCTGAGCTATCCGTTAGACGAAGTGAACACACGTTTTCATTAATGATTAGGGATAATGGTATTTATGTTCTTGAGAATGAAATTGATTTGATCACTTTTACTTTATGTTTCAAGATATTCCATTAAACATATATCTGATATCAGTTGATTTTTTTTCATAATTCTCTCACATCCCAAGCATTTGTTCTTCATTCTTTGCTCTTTCTCTCTGCTGGAGGCTAGTTCTGATAAGAAAAACCTAAGCAGATTGTCGAAAAATCCTAAGAAGAACAAAAAGCCTGTGGGTCCACCACATGCGGCTTCGCCTACTCTAGAGATAACTGAGATGCCCCCATTTTTCTCTGATACAAAATTCACCACAGATTCCAAAGCTCTTCTTGGGAATTCATGTAAAAACTGTTTCAACATGAAGAACCCAAAGTGATCAAAAGGATAACCACGATTGATGATTCCTCTTCATCTTCTGAAACTACTTGTGCTGATGTCGCTAATTCCTTCCTTCATCGAATTGCTGCTCGACCTAAGATTCTACCCTACACTGATATGGTTAAGTGGATTATTGACAATCTGAATATTTCAGAAAGGACCTTCCTAACCTCAAGATAGATGGTAATTGGGTCTTTTAGAGCTAAAGACTTGAAGAAAATGTACCATCTACTAGACATGCAAAAGACACATGATAAGCATTTCCTTCAGAAGTTTGTAGATGAAAAAAAATTTAATTCAGAGCCAATAAGATAGTGGAGACGAGATCCAAACAAACACATGCACGATGAAAAGGGTATGTACTCCATATCTTCTCTCGCTAGTACTCATTGCTATACTGCTGGTATGATATGTATATTTTTTAGATATCCCAATACATAGAAATTTACAGTTGAATGGGTCCCTTTAATTGATGCTGTAGAGGACTCCTATATAATGGATTGGGCCATTATCATTGTCAAATAACATAGCTTCTCAAGTCCTAGCCTACAAAAGAGAGCGAAAATTCTCTACCAAGACAATGCCCCCTTTTTATATGAGTGCATATATTATTGATGTCGTTTGATTTACCTCTGATTTTCCATCCATGGGATGGAAATGGACCCCAGAAGACCCTACTCCTATTCACATCTATTATAAAACCCAATAGGAGTCTAATTTCCAACCCCATTTCTATAAAATATGTCATGGAGTCATGTTACCTTTATACTAAGATGTCTTTGGTGGAAAAGCCCCCGGATTATCTGATGGAGCCAGGGATGATTTTACAGCCATAGGAAAATGGTTTGGAGAAGAGTTATTTACTTATGTTAGTGTTTTTGGTAGTTTGGCTAGACCACGTGTTCTCCCGCTCTATGTCCCTGACAAGATTTTGGCCCGAGAAGTTGCCTATCAAATTGTGGGAAATGGCTTAACTAAAGCCCTTAAAGAAGCAAAGAAACATGTATGGCCATCATTCCCTATTTAATATGGAGTATATGCTTTGGATAATTTTAAGCACATTGGGCTTGAAATTAACCAAATACAATGCCTAAACTTTCCCACTATTTCAAACAAGAAATATGAGCCAAACCAAGTGGCCCAAAACTTCACCACTTAGGTTAAAGTGAGATAGTTTATACATGAGCTTGATGATTTTGATGATCTATTTGAGTCTGCCCAAGCATACTTACAGGTAGAAAATTTAGCAGAACTTCGTTTGAATCTAGAGCAGTTGAATAAGTTTAGAGAATACATAATCAAAGGCCTGGAAAATCTCCCTCTTGATACGTTGAGGTTTTCTCAAACGGTTTTAAAAACAGTGTAGGATTTGGTGCAGTCTACAAAAGACAACGATATGCCACAAGGAAAAAAGAACAATACATCAAAAATGAAAAAGACTGGAGAACCATTGTTTAAAAATGATTTAGATAAAATTTAGGATCAATTTGATCAGCAAATTAATAATTTGGGATTGCAGGAGATGTATACCTCAAATCTGATCAAATTTGGATCAAGGACCTAAGTGATAGCTCAAATTTAAAAGTGTTCAAAAGTGTGTTGAACCTGAGCGAGAAGATATATCTCATCATCCTGATTCTGGTGCCGTGAACGGTTCAAAAAACCGACACCATATGAAGAAGTTATCGCGTTTTGAAAAGTCCACTAAACTGCAATTTTGACATTTGACCAAGGTTGACTGGGTTTTTGAAAAGTAAAAAAAGAAGAAGAATATTTCAGATAATATTCTTGGAATATTCCTCAAAATATTCCCCAAAATATTCCCTGAAATATTCCTCTCAGATGAATTGCAGGGTGACAAGTGTCGAATGGTTATTTGGTAGGATTTTGAAGGTCTAATAGGAAGGTGGCACGTGGCTAGCCCTGAGGCTGCCATGTGGCCCTTGAACAGTGTGGAAATTTTTTTTTGGGGTCCTCGGGGCTCGACCCCGAGACCTCGTGCCCAACATGCGTGCCATTTAAAAACTATACTACGCTTTGTTGCTTGACATATAATAGACTTCAGGCATATTTATTGTTTAATTGTTTTGAATGCGGTGGAGTGGAGGGGCCAGCCCCTCCCCATATGTCCTTATCCCATGAACCAAGGGCTACCACCGGCACGCAAATAGATTACAACAACCACCAGCTTTTATGGTTAGGCCTTGTCACATGGCCACGCTCAAAATTTTTATGCGACGGTTTCGCCTCTACGGTTAGCCTAACCCGCCTTGTAAACTAGAGTTGGTTCAACCAACCCGCAGTTAATTACTACAGTTCCGCTCCGACATTTTTGTTAACAACGGAATTTTGTGACATGTGCCCAACGCCCCTAACCACCCACATTAAAATTTACGGTTATCTTGGTGGGATTTTTGGCCAGTACGCCTTTATGGTGATTTTCCCTATTTGGACTGGAGTTTAACTACAATGCTCCAAAATTAGTGGAGCTAATTTAAGTGTTACTGGGAAAAATTGTTTATGCTCTATCTTGAGCATTATTCGACCATTCTGGGAGTGTGAATAGTCAATTTCAACTTTATTGGAAATTCCAGAGCCATTGGTGAGGGTTGCAGAGCCATCAGAGAACTTATGAGTGTGATTTAGCTTCAGATAAGTTCTAGGGGCCACTAGGGCCATCAGGGGCCAACAACAAAATGAGGCCTAGCCAGGCCAACTAGAGGCCTTACTCAGGAAACCAATAGTAATTTTTGGATGTTTCAGACATTTTGGAACTAATGGTGAGGTTTAAAAAGCTAGTAGATGGCTTTTGAAGGCTGATATGCTTCAGAGAAGTTCCAAGGGCCACTAGGGCCACCAGGGGCCAACAAGAGAATGAGGCCTATCCAGAGCAACGAGTAACCATTCTCAACAAACTAGTAGTCTATTATGACTATTTTGAGCCTTATGAATCCGATGGAGGGGTTTTTAGAAGATTTTTAAGAATTTTGAAGGACGAGATGCTTCATAGAAGTTTACAGTGAACCTAGAGCTAGGGGGTGCCACTAGGTGTTAGAGGCGTAATCGGAGCAGTCGGAAGCCAATTTCAGTAAGTGAATAGTCTATTCTGACTATTTTTGAAATTATGAATGATTTGAAGGGATTTTTAGAGCCATTTGGAGACTTCTGAAGGTCGAGATGCAACAGGGAATTTTTGGGCAACCTAGGGCCAATAGAGGATGGAGGCCTAGATTGGGGAGCCAGAGCTCAATTGAGCATATGAACAACCTATTTTGGATGTATGATATATGATGAAGAAAATAGGTGAGGTTTCAGGGATAGAAAAGGATTTCTTAAGGATTTAATGCCACAAAGAAGCTCATGGAAGCTTAAGGGTGCCGATAGAAGAGGTCAAGTCTAAGGGAACCTAGGTCTATCTTCAGAGATATTGTAGCCATTCCAGGGGTATGATGGTATTATAAACCCATTGGTTCAGTTTATATAACCATTGGATTTGAGTTAGTAACTTGTAAAATAAAGTTTCCATTCTAATCCCAAAGAGCCAAGTCAATTGGAAAAGGTTCAAGGAGATGTAGCCCACGATATATGGGTGAAATCCTTTATTAAAATTGCTGTTATGTGTTGATGGTTATTTGTTGCACTTTATGGTTGCTGTACATGCTTAATATCAACAAAACAAATGTTGAATTCCTCACACGTAAAGGTTTAAAATAGTTAAAAACACATACACTTGAATCAAGAATTCAATTCTGCACAATCAATTATAAGTTAGATCTTAATTTTTTTAACTGTGTGGGAGGTGCTTGCAAATCATATCAAGTTATCCACCCATCTCCAGTTCAGGTGGTATCAGGGCACTAGGTTGCTTGCTTGACAGAGCACTAGGTTTCTAGCTTGACAGAACACTAAGTTGCTTTCTTGATAGAGCACTAGGTTGCTTGTTTGACTTGAAAGGTGTTTAACAGTTCAAAGAATTTAACTGTTTGCAAATTGACTGATGCTTACAAGTTTGAGCTTGTTAGAGGAGAAGGGGAGCCACTGTTAGCTAAGTCTAGAAGAGGACAATAAGGAAGAAGGTTGAAAGCATATTCCTTACCCAAAGGACCTCAAGGCAACCCTTGAAGCACAAGAGGGATTGTTTGCAAAAGGCTGTTTGAAGAAGAGATACAAGTTGCAGAAAAGAGCTTGAATCTACAGCCAAATTGTTAAGAAGCTTTGTCAAATTTTGAAGCTTTGTGAATTATTGTTGAAGTTATTTAGTTCACTTACATAATGATGACAACTTCTTCAAGTGAGGTTTCTAAATCCTCTTTTACAAGCATTAGGGGAATTTTGAGGTCTAAAATGGGCCTCCTAAGGAAATTATAAAATAATAGCTAAACCAATAAAATAATATTTATGAATTTGCAATTCACTTTTTGCACCACAATCCATGTAACCATAGTTAAATTCAATTCAAAATTTGTACCAAAATGAAATTAATAAAAAAATTGTATTGATGTGACTATAAATAAGAATGAGTTTTTCAAGAAAAAGTTATTATCATTGAACAACTAATGCATTTGTCCTTTGTACTTAAATAACTTAAAATAAAATATAAATATAAATTTATCAATTCTTAATTATATTATATGCTATTAAATAAAATTTCTATAATTTAAATTTTATAATAACATGTAATTAATATACTTTATAAATATATTATAATATAATAAATGTATAGGGATATACATTGTTTCTTTCAAGAAATATGAAATGACAATAATATATTTTTATTCAAAAAATGTAAAATGACATTTATTATGAGTACTTTACTTTGAATTTAAAAGTACTTAGAGCATTACCATGGTTAACCATGAGTTTTTATCCACCATTGAGAATGTGACAAAGTAAGTACCTTTAACTCAAGCAATGCCACCTTAACCATTAGGGATGATGTCATCCCCTAAAATGTGATTAGTTCTCATAAGGTGAATTTTGATTGTACATTTTCCTTAGGAGGTCCATTTTAGACCTCAAAATTCCCCTAATGATTCTTCAATGAAGACATGAAGCGAGACTTCTACATCCTGAAGAACACGGTGAAAATTCTGTATGACGATGGAAGGGAAAGCACTAGGCTTCATGAGAAATTGGTTGCTATGAAGCAAGAGAAATGATGACTTCTTCAAAGAATGCATGAGATGGAGATGCAACTCCATCAAGCCCAGGAGGCCTTAACCAAAAACATGGTTGAAGCAGAGGTAAATCACTCAAATTTGTCTTCAATTTCCTCTTCAGAAAGATGTGTAGGTTCATCTGAAAATCACACTAGAGGTATAGGGTCCAAGTTAATATTAAAAATGGGCTATGAAGGCAAGGGTTTCGGATAACATGCACAAGGCATTATTGATCCTATTATGGTTGAGGAAAGGCCTAAGAATTTTGGTTTAGGCTATGTTCAATCTTATGGCGAAAACTCTACAACCATGAAGACATTTGAGACAACTTCAAAAATAACTTTTTTTGCAAGTTCTAAACCAAAAACATGTCAAGTTTGTTTTCAAGTTGATTGCCATTGTTTGAAGCCTATGTTGCATCAAGATGTTTATAGACATGTAGCTTATGGCGAGCATGAGAGTTTCGACAGCTATCAAGACATGAACATTGATGTTGGTCTTCAAAAGAAAGTTGGAACCTCTACAAGTTCATCTCTTCATGAAGGTAAAAAATATGGATGTGAAAAGCAAAATTTGAGGTATAATTCTTTCCATTGTCAAGTTGATTATGTTTTTGTTAAGCATGGAAAATCTGCATGCAAGAATGGAAGAAAGAGTTGTTGTTCCTATTGTGGCATGTGTAACCATGAAGTTTCAAAATGCTAGAAGAGGATGAAGGCATACAGGAAACAGTTGAAGTGAAGGCAACTTGCTCAAAAGGTGCAAAATACTTGCACACATTTCCAGAAGAAGGGACATGTTATTGCCCAATGTTGGACATTGAATCCAACTAATCATCCCAAGCATTTGAAGCAAGAGGATAAAAATACTGGTGAAACTGGAACCAAATATTCGATCATTGATGTGAGTCCAAAATATTCACAAGAAGAAGATTTTTAGCAGCAAAAATAGCCATGGAAGTGGCTTGGTAAGAAGTGGTTTGACTTCTTAACCCAGTAAGACATACATCCATTTGTACATATGCAAATTTCAGTTATGTATGAATTTCTGTTGAAAAATTACATTTTTTTGAGCCACCTTTGATCAATGATCAAGGATATGATGTTCAACTACCTTCAATTGAAAATTTCTCGCCATAAATTTCTGAATGAGTTCAAGGAAAATGTAGTTCTTGAGAGGAGGACAAGAGCATTCAAGAAGGGAAGTGTTGACTACCTTCGAGTTTGAGGCTCAAAGGCACTAAGCCAAGCAAGGCAAAGTGTAAGGAGACTGAAAATGTGAGGGTGTTGTACTCTCATCTATTGAACAGGTAATTAGTCTTTTGGGGTCCAAAAGATTCCTAATGTGGAGGAGTGATCAGATTTGGATCAAGGACCTAAGTGATAGCTCAATTTTCAAAGTGTTCAAAAGTGTTTCAAACCTAAGCCACTGAATAGATCTTGTCTTCCTGATTCCGGTGCCACAAACGGTTTGAAAAACCGACACCGTATAAAGAAGTTATTGCATTTTGAAAAGTCCAGTAAATTGGAATTTTTGACATTTGACCAGGGTTGACTGGGTTTTTGAAAAGTAAAACAAAAGAATATTCCAGGGAATATTCTTGGAATATTCCTCATAATATTCCTTTTAGACGAATTGCAGGGTGAAAAGTTTTGAATGGTTATTTGGCAAGATTTTGAAGGTCCAATGGGAAGGCACCACGTGGCCAGCCTTGAGGCCACCATGTGGCCCTTGAACAATGTGGCAAAATTTTGTTTGGGTCCCTGAGGCTCGACCTCGATACCTCGTGCTGAGCATGTGCACCATTTACCAACTATAATATGCTTTTTTTCTTGACATATAATGGAATTCGGGCATATTTATCGTTTAATTGTTTTGAATGCGGTGGAGCGGAGGGGCCAGCCCCTCCCCATATGTCCTTAGCCCATGAACCAAGGGCTACCACCAGTGCGCAAACAGATTACAATAACCGCCAGTGTTTATGGTTAGGCCTTGTCACATGGCCACTCTTCCAAGTTTTATGCAACGGTTTCGCCTCCGCGGTCAACCTAACCACCTTGTAAACTGGAGTAGGTTTAACCAACCCACAGTTAATTACTACAGTTCCGCTCTGACATTTTTGTTAACCGCGGAAGTTTGTGACATGTGCCCAACACCCCTAACCACCCACATTAAAATTTACAGCTATCCTGGCGGGATTTTTTTCCAGCGCGCCTTTAATGATGATTTCCCCTATTTTGAATGGTGTTTAACTACAATGCTCCAAAATTAGTGGAGCTAATTTAGGTGTTACTGGGAAAAATTGTTTATGCTCTATCTTGAGAATTATTTGATCATTCTAGGAGTGTGAATAGTCAATTTCAAATTTCTTGGACATTCCAGAGCCATTTGTAAGGTTTTCAGAGCCATAAGATGACTTCTGAGAGTGATTTAGCTTCAGAGAAGTTCTAGGGGCCACTAGGGCCATCAGGGGTCAACAACAGAATGAGGCCTAGCCAGGGAAGCTAGAGGCCTTACTCAGGAAACCAATAGTCATTTTTGGATTTTTCAGACATTATGGAACTAATGGTGAGGTTTTAAGAACCAATAGAGGACTTATGAAGGCCAAGATGCTTCAGAGAAGTTCCAAGGGCCACTAGGGCCACTAGGGGCTAGCAGGAGAATGAGGTCTATCCAGAGCAACTAGTAACCATTCTCAGCAAACCAGTAGTATATTCTGACTATTTTGAGCCTTCTAAATCCAATGGAGAGATTTTTAGAATATTTAGAATAATTTTGAAGGCCTCTTCAAAGAAGTTTTCAGTGAACCTAGAGCCAGGGGTTGCCATAAGGTGTTGGAGGCGTAATCGGAGCAACCATAGGCCAATTTTAGTAAGTGAATAGTATATTCTGACTATTTTGGAAATTTTGAATCCATTGAAGGAATTTTAAGAGCCATTTGGAGACTTCTTAAGGTCAAGAAGCCACAGGGAAGTTTTGGGCAGCCTAGGGCCAACAAGGGATGAAGGCTTAGATTGGGGAGCCAGAGCTAAATTTGAGCATATGAACAGCCTATTTTGGATGTATGATATATGATGAAGATATTAGGTGAGGTTTCAGGGACAAAAAATTATTTCTTAAGGAGTTAATGCCACAGAGAAGCTCAAGGGAGCTTAAGGGTTCTGACATAAGAGGTCAAGTCTAAGGGAACCTAGGTCTATCTCCAGAGAGATTGCAACATTTCCAAGGGTATGATGGTATTATAAACCCATTGGTTCAGTTCAAATAACCATTGGAGTTGATTTAGTAACTTGTAAAATAAATTTTCCATCTTAATCCCAAAGAGCCAAGTAAATTGACAAAGGCTCAAGGAGACGTAGCCCACGATATTCGAGTGAGCTCCTTTATTAAATTTTCTGTTATGTGTTGATGATTATTTGCTGCACTTTATGGTTGTTGTACATGATTAATATCAGCAAAAACAAATGTTTAATTACTCACACATAAATTTTTAAAATAGTTAAAAAAACATACACCTGAATCAAGAATTCAATTCCGCATAGTCAAGTATAAGCTATATCTTAATTTGTTTAACTGAGTGGGAGGTGCTTGAAAATAATATCAAGTTATACATGCATCTTCAGATCAAACTATAATGGAAAAAATTAGCATTCCTGAAACTAATAAGCAGAACCCACTTAATAGTGAGGCTTATGACAAAGCTTTCAGTACATATGATGTGGAATTGATCACGATAAACACCACTTTAGAAATTGTTCTTAAAATTGAAGAGATAACTCATCTCGATATATTTTACAGTCCTAAGTAGAGGAATATAATGAGAAGGAAAAGGACGAGGAGAAGAGTTGAAAAATCCCAGGCACTAGTTCTTGGAGATGTATCGTTGGATGTTGTGTCTATTATAACTCCGCCGGATTTCTAAGGCGGAAGAAGAAATCCCAACAGAGGTAACCACAAACCAATATTTTGGCTTGGTATCTAGCCCTACCAAACTAGAGAGGGATCTATCCATAAGGTCACAACCAAGAGGTTTGGATAAATTAGGGTTTTAGGCTAGTTATGAGTTTCAGGGGTTTTGATTTGATTTGATTGGGTTGGTGGATGAGGATATTAGGTCAAAGAGGCTAGGTCAGGGAAAATAGGATTAGGTTTTGGGAGATTCAATCGGGTAAGGTAGGTAGAAAGGCTAGCACATTAGTTTTCTTGGGATGGAATGATTCAGACATGTGAGGAGCTAGGAAGAGCATAAAAGATGAATTCTTCCTAAACTGAAAGAAAGATGAACAAACTATGAGAAATTCCCCAAAACAGAGCATGTGAGATGAATTCTGTTTATCAACTTGAAAGTGATCATAAAATATAAGTGCAATGGATTATGAAGAAAACACATTCAAACATATGAAACTGAATAAAAAATAATGCTAGATAACCATACCATAGGTAACCCAAAGAAATAGCTGCAACACTTTGATTAAGCTCCTGGTAAAATAATTACAATAGAGTCTTTGATCAATATTCCAACATCCAACTGATTCCAACCTGTGAAATGACTGAAAAAATACTTGATATAGACCTCAAAAAAACTCCTCCTAGCCTCAGGGGTCAAATCCATGAGAGGAGGAGCAGTGAATATGTCATTAGCTATGAAAGTACTCCATGAAATTTTTAAATGATTGAGGTGATGGAGGACTATGATTTTGATGAGGGAGTGGTGAAAAATACTTTGCATTTGATGGTCATAATCTCTCTTTTGGGAAATAAATGCCATATTGTCAATGCTCCGGAAGAGAAAATAACGTATGTTGAGCATCTTGACCCTTGTGAAGTGCATAAGTAGCAAGATGTGATATGTATAAAGTCTAGAGAACCTAACATCACAAGAAAAGTATTTCATGATGATTTTCATCATGGGAGCATATCTCTCCAGGAGGTAAGAGAAAGGAAAAATCCTCTTTATTTCATTCTTGTATCTAGGTTTAATGTATGGCTCATAGTATCGCTCCTCCAAGTCTGTTTGCTTGAACCATTTTCCCCCAACATTCGAGATTCTAGTGGCAGCTGATAGGATGAAATTGGACAAAGTGAAAGTGACACCAACAAGGATTACCTAGTTGTCATGGAGATTGGAGATGAATAGTTCGGTCAACATAGGATGATGTTGGGCCTTTTGTAGTTTCTCAAAGAATTAAAAACATCCTACATGCTTAAAACATGTCACAGTTATGGGAGATGCCATGAGTTCCCTGGTATTTGTTGGCTCATGTCTAAGGATTCTCCCTCCTCTGCTTGACTTCTTATCCTTTCTTTCTTCTCCCTCACTGTAGTTTATGTTTTGTTCTTCTTCCATAGGTGTCTTAGTATGAAACCCTAGGGAGATGTGATAATAGTGGAATGTAGGTAAAGGGAGTCAGGAATAGTGTGAGGAAATTTAGGGAGATGGGGGAAGGGACTTTTGATTTGAGGGAGGTGACAGGGAGTAGGAATTATGAGGGAATTGGAATAGTGAATTTAATTACAGTTTAGGGATTTTGGAAGCCTAGGAAAGTGAGTAGCAGAGGGTTTAGGGTTTGGGGATGAAAGGTTTAGGGAAAGGGGATTATGTGATATAGGGGTTGAAATAGGAATAACAATGATAAGGGAAAGGAATGTGGGATTTTTGGGAATGAAATTAGAAGTGAAATTGGGAATTGAGAGTGAACTAGGGTTTCAAAAGCAAGTAAGACACCAAATCTTTCACAGCAAATACAAACACCACAAAATCAATTTTAAGAGGAGAGGAATGATGGAATTAGACCTTACCTGCTTGCTGGAGGTCGAATGCACTGTTGCTGAAGATTGAAAGTTGTGTGATGATATTTGGATGGCGTTTTGGAGTTTGCTGTAGAAATTGGGCAAACACGCAACAGAAAGAGAAAACGTGTAACACATAGATCAAACGCGTAGCACACAGAACAAACATGTAATGTAGCCTCTATTTTGTAAAATTTCGCCCTCAAAACTTGAAAATCATGATTTTGTTGAGGTTGCTCAAGGATGGAGGAGAGAAATGAATTTTGTTTTGATGTCATGAGGGTTTATATAATTGAATGAATTTGACTTTAATTCTTTGAAACCCATTTTTCTAATGTTTCAAATTTCACTTTTAAACTTTGTAGAATACCCTTACACTTCTGAACTTTTTTCTTTGACATTTGTTCAGTGGATGAATTGAGAACTTCTTGCACTTTGAAATGTGCTTGTTTGGCATGTGGAACTTAGTTGGCAGCTTGGGAATAAGGTACTTATTACATATAATGAACATAAAATTACATAAATGAAAAATAAAATTACATCTTTGTTTTTGGAATAAAATTACATTTTAGAATGAAACTCACACTTGAAAGCATAATTACAACTTTGAAAACTATCTTTACATGCTTGCAAATCCTCTTTAAATGGTAAAGGGATATGATTTGGATCACTCTCATTCTTTTTTTGACCTTATGCAATGAAATGGTGTTTTATTTAGACGTTGAAAAGTGAAAACCTAGAGACATAATGAAGACCTTGATTGACCAGACTTCATGGTGACCTGATTGACATAATGACATGATGAAAATAACTTTCATGACTGAAGTATGCTCAGAAAGACATGAAGGTGGGCCAAAAAGTATGAATTTTTGAGGAAGAGTGATGTTTTTAGACTAGGACTACCATTAGTGAGTAAATTTTTGGATGAAGACCTAGGTGAAATGACAAAAAATTCTAAGCAAGACCCTAAAATGACATGAAAAGAGTGTTTTTGATCATTGATGGCAGGATGGTACTGACATTAACATTGGCCTTATTGGGGATGATAGCTCTGAAAGAGGTGTCATGAACCACATAACTCTAGATTTTGTAGATCAGTGCCTTATTCATTGGGCCAATACGGTCAAAATCCCAAACTAATAAACATGACTGAAAAATGATAACGCAAAAAAAAAAAACTAACTCAAGGAAAAATCAAATGACTAAAAATTGACTCAATAATGAATTACTTGACTGAAAACTAAACTTGAAAATGGTAGAAATTCAATGAAGCCCCGTGGCCTTCACTTTGGGCTCCAAAATCCAATGCTTTTCTACTTCACACTTGCGGAAAACTGAATATTGAAAGAAAATTGCTGCTGAAAAAAAAATCAAATAAAACTGAAATGATACCAACCTACTCTAATATGTTGCCCAATTTCTGATTAGGTGAAATGATCCTTCCAGTGTAACCAATCCAAGAGATGGCTACTTATTGAAGTTTTTCTCTCACTTTTCTCGAGCAGGCAGAATGATGTACATGTAGGAAACTCACAATAAAAAATGAAACCAAGGCTTATGCTGACAAAAAAGATAACATTCATCTTCTCCAATTCTTGCAAAAGACTACCGAAGGGATCTTGAAAATGCTGAAGCATTACCCTGTCTTGAGATCCAGTAGAAAAATACAAGTACTCCCTTCATTCTGATCTGAAAGAACACTTGGTTGTTGATCGATAGGGAGGCATAAGGAAGTATAATGTTTTACTATCTGAGTGTTGGCTGTAAATTCCTCAAGCATGAGAAATTCTGACTCAATCTTTGGCATACTGTCTCTCTCAGGCTCATACTCCTCAAATTCATATCCTAAGTCATCCTTAAATAGAAAACATTCTTCAATAGGGAGTGTTTTTATTTTCTACTTTGAGCTTGGAAATGATACCAAAGGGGTCATATGACCAAGTGAAATAGAGCTTAAAATTAATTTTCTTCAATATTAAGTTAGATTCCTTGCCTGCTGCCCTCGTATTATAAATGAAGGGTCCAATATGTGTTTTTAGTTTGAATTGATACTTCTTCACTACCACAAAATGGAGATCATCCATATTGATCATATTTATTATATATTCTAATGAGAATATCCTTACAGGGAAAAACTTTGGCATCCAATATGAGGAAAATTCACACCCATACACCCTTATTCAAGTGTAGTTCTGTTACAAGTACTTCTCCCCTGTCTTGGTTTTCTCAGCAAGGTGAAAATATCTTCTTATCTTTGGTCCTATTCTTGGCAGAATATCATTGTTCAACAAGAAAGCACATGTATATAGGAATTGGTCAACAAAATCATTGTAGGTGAATTTAATGGTGTGTTCCCTCACTAGGGAAGTCCAATGAATCACCGATTGAGCTCCTCCTTGCTCATCTATCCTCTATAACAAAAACTGAAACCTGTATTCTTGATAAAACACAAATAAATAGACTAATACTGAGGAATATTTGAAACTTCCATATTAATAAAATTTTAACAATTGTTCATTGATCACATTAGCTAGGAATTTGATGTAATTGAATAGAATGGAAGGCTTTTCATCCTTTGAGCTGATTGACAAGAAGCCCATAATGAATTCATTTACCCATTGATCAGAGTGGTAACCTCAGAGACATGAAACTATGGAGATGATTTGTTTTGTCATCTCATGAAACATAGAGGCAGGGTATGGGGGATTCTTTTTGGGTAGCTGGGCATATTCAGGTAGGAAAATTTGAAAAATATTGGCTCTATTGATGAAAGTGAGGTTTCTATACAAATCCATAAGGGTTTCTTCCAAGAATGTCTTAAGAGATTTATTATTTGGTATTTGCAGCATTTGGGTAATCAATTCATAAGTAATGGTGAACAAAACATCACCATTCTAGACTATAATGGATTTTTGGCTAGGAATGTACCTGGAGTGGCACCAAGTTACAAATTTTGGAAAGTGGTGGGTTTGGGAAAAAATGAATTGGGGAAGGAAGGAGTCCCATGGCCCCAATTCATCAATTTGGTCAATGTGGTTTTATTTTAGCTAATTATGTAGCTCAAATAAATCAAATTCACAAGTCGTCTCGAGGATTTTATATTCCTCATCTACCAAACAGAGGTGGTTTAGGTCGAAAATTGGAGGTAGCCTAGGGTTTTATTCTATCTTCTTTGATTTTTCTTTAGGGGCCATGATAAACAGAAAATAGAATGGATTTACTGAATTAGCTGGGAAAATTTGAGCTTGGTAGATGTTCTACGGTTGTGGTAGGTAACCCAACATTCTAGATGCAATACAAATTCTGGTTGGGCTGATTGGATGCGATGGCAGTTTGAATTTTGATGATGAGTCCCTTTTATAGTGTCACGAAACAAAGTATAGATGGGGGGGCACCGATCAGGGTTGTAGGCGTTATATTGGAGAGATAGTTCACTAATGGATCACAACCAGTATGTAGATGGATACGTTAACTAGGATAATTTTCACATTGTGAATGTGTAGTTAACGATTATTTGGAGCGGGCTGTATAGATGGAAGGATGGAAATAGTGGAGGAGTGGGGGAAATAGCAATGGTAGGGAGAGTTGGGTAGAGCGAGGGAAGGATACATGTCGATAAGGGAGTGGACATGAGAAGAAGACGTGGCAGTGGGGGGATTGGAGCGGATGTTTGAGAGTCAACTTTTTTCAATATTCGAGAGTGTTAAAGAGTGGTTTTCGGAGGGGGGTGGGGTGGGGTAATAAATGGTATTAGGTGGGGGGGAGTGCGAACCATGCGAGTGGCTGCCAGGTGTTACACAACATTTTGTCACTGTCCCTGCAATCCCCATCTCGCACATTGGAGGGTCATTTCTATGACTAATAATAAGTGTCATGCCTTGCAAAGACCATCATTACATCCCTTTACATGAGAGAAATATTCCTTCTGTTGATAACTCCCCGAGCAGAGCTTCAAAAACACTTGTTTTTGCCTTGGCGTGAGTAGTCATTTCTTCCCTCGCACCGATGAGGAAGATTAGCACATGGCCCCACGCTAGTTGGCGCTGTGTCCCAATTAGCCACCCGCGCCGAGCTGTTTATGGAATGTTTTTTAAAAATAGAGGCGGAGATTCCACTCTAACAACTTCGAGGATGAATCATTGGGAGAGGTTGGACTAATTAACCACAGACTCCCTCCTTTAGTTTATGGTTTCCACCTCTTGTGGGAACCTCCTAAAGGATAGGCCTCCCTTCCACCTTTGTAGGGATCCTAACCTCCTCCTTTTCCTCTATAAAAAGAAGCTATCTCTCCGTGCATAAGCTAGTTGAACATGGAGAATTAAGTACACTTTAACTGAATTGTTGAAGAGATAGAACAAGAAGGAACTTCCTTGAGAGAGCTTAAGCCCATGCCTTCATCCCGTCCGAATCCCCTGATGAGTATCTGAGACGCACTTCGGCTAAACCCCACTGGAGGAGACTGCGATGTCAAATCTTTGGCTGTACCTCTTCCTTCTATCAATACATACATGTGACTATTGTTTGGTTCCCAATTTATGTTATGTCATTTGTTTAATGAAATATGCTTAGCCCTCTTTGACTGGCTAGTAGTTATGAATGAAGTTATTATGTCCTATGCTATTCTTGTTTGTTTTTCTATGTGTAGGTATCTGAGCATGACTGCAGAAGGATTGTGACTTGCCGAGGTAGGAGCGAGAGGCCACCACCACTACAGCCACGACGACAGCATTGGAATCCAGGTAGGTTGATCTACGGTGTCCTCTTTTCATTCAGTAATTAGGAACCGAAACTCTAGCATGTCTCTTTGTTTCTAGACCCACTCTAGGGCTAGAGGGATCGCCTCTGTCCGCAGAGGGGATTTACCTTCTTAAAAAATTGGCGAATCCATTGGGGATCAGTGTGAGTTTGTTGTTTTAGCTTGTTTGAGTTGAATTCGGTCGTTGGCTTGCTTGTTTGTATTTTTATGGTTTGCTTGCTTTTTTGCTATCCCCTGTTCAGCTCCAGAGTGTCAAGATTGACCTTTGGTCATTGGGTTTTCCCTTTTCCCATTGTTATCCGGCTTGGCGCGCTTTTCGTTTGAACAGTCGCACCGATTGGCGCAGGTTGCTTTTGGTGCAGTCGCGCCAACCCCTGTTTGGCGCTGAATACCGCCTCACAGTCGCGTCGAATCCTGTAGGATTTGGTTTGCCCTCCTTAATGAGTCTTTTGACCAGTTGTGCTTGACTCTGGGTTATTTTTTGTGTGTAATTAAGCCTTTGGGACTGTTTTGACTGCTGTAGGCTTGTTTTTCTCAGTCGTTTGTCTATTTTCCTATCAGTGTAGATTAAGGCCTTAGGGTTTCTCAGTGTCTTTGTGCACTGAGCCTTTTGTTTGGAGATCAAGTCTAGTCGATTGTTGTTAGTCTCATTCTTGGGTCGATTGCGCTAAGTTTTCTTGATCCTTTTGAGTGTTTGCTTTGGTTGAATGATCATTTCATTTTCGATTGATTCTTCTCCTTATTGCTCCAAGCATAGATTACATTGCTTGTTTTGGGTCATTTTGAAAACTTTCTTTTGATTTGGAAGATTGCGGCATTAGTTTGAGTGCTTTCTTGTGATTGTTTTGCATTGATTGAGTCATTCAATTTTGATTCTTACATTCACAATACTCAAGCTAGTGTTTATTTTGTTTTTCGTGTAATTAGTGCTTTTTGTACTCTTTTTCATTGAAAAACCAATTTTTTTTTTTTCATTCTTTCCTTTGCATTGAAAGTGAAAAGTTATTTTGCATAACTAGCATTTGATAATCTAGGAAAGAGTTTTTCATTTTCGTTTGATTGCATTAGATGCATTAGTGGATTTCTTTGCATATTCTCATTTTTTGCTATTGTTTGAAAGATCTCTATCCTTCTCGTAATTAGAATTCATTGAATGGAAGATGGTATTCTTTTGCATATAGCTTGCATTTATGAAATTTGAGGTCCAAATTCGGTAATTCCTTGAAACTGAAACATAATCCAAGATCAACTTTAAAATTCATTCAATTAACCTAATTAAGCATTGAAACCTAACACAACATTTTTAATGGTCTAGGCTAGAGACGTGTTCCGGAGTCTTAAGGCCTAGTAGTTGTCGCTCGCCATTTGGCTTTAGACAACGCTAGTATGGACTTGTGCTCCCCGTACTGTCAAGTATATCTAGGTTGCAATACTTTTATCCATAGGAAGTCGAGTCTGCCGCCTTGTACCGTGATACACTGAACACATCACTCGGGGAGACTACCTGCACATACATTAATTCCTTGGTCATTTCTCTTTCATTTGATCACCTAGGTGTATATGGCAGTTCATGGAAATTTGGTACACCCTCTTGATTAGTGTACCTGAGTAGTCATTTTGATCTTTTTGTGACTCCTTAAAAAGAGAAGACATCATCAAGCACTTGTAATTTCACGCTCATTTAAAATTGAAAGTGACTAGAGTCATATTTTGCCTGTTTCTCAACTCTTAAAATATGAAACAACGAAGTCCGGTTTTAGGGTCATAAAATTAATTACCTATGATCATACACCCGTTAAAAGTTTTATTACTTGGCATGTTTTTGTTTTCCTTAGATTTTGATCTTGGAGCCTTCGAATGGTTATCTTTTTTCCTTCCTATTTTAAAACACAGTCACAGTGGTAGAACCACCAGTTTCATCGTCCTTACTGCCTCCTAGTGGTGGTTCTTTTCCAGATGTTTCTTTTAAAACCCCTCAGTCCACTAGGTTTGTCGAGTTTTTGCAGCCTATTCTACTGTCTGTCCAACCTCTTGCTACTCGATCTCCTCCTAAAGAGTCATTTGAGTTCAATTGGCCTCCTTCAGGTGCTTGGTCTGGTTTTTGGGAAGAAGGAGATTTTCCTCCTCTTACATCGGGATCACCGTTTTTAGCTGCTATTGTACCTCCTAGTCCCCGTACTCTTTTCGAAGATATTACGACAGAGTTAGACATCGATTCATTCAGTCCTGTTGACAATGAAGGAATGCCTGTTTCTATAGGAGAATATTAACTTTTTCCTGAAGATCTTCCTCGTGTTTCTACTCAGTATTCTCCATCATCAGTGTCACTTCTACTTGGATATAGGTCCTTGAGTCAGATTATGTCTGGTGTTGCATCTATAGCACAATCCAGTACATCAACTCCTCCTCAGAGTTTGGTCCTCCCTTCATTAGAACTATCAACTTCGACACCTGGTTCATCGGTTACTGTTACATCTGTTCTAGTCTAACCGACTATCTGTGTGGCTTCATCCACACCGATTGTTATGACTCAATCTTCTGGATCTTTTCACACTCGCAGGTCTATTTTTCTCAATCCTACGTGGCCTGTTAATCTCGATCGTCGTAGATCACAGTCTAGTGCCCCGGAGGCCCCATCTGATTCTAGTGCAGTTTCCACTACCCTAGTGATTCTTGGCGGCCTTAATTTCGAAGAGTATCTGTTGGCTGTTAAGTAGCAGAGCTCTCAGGGTTCTCAGCATCTTTAAGCTCCTGTAAATCCTAGATTCCATCCCTGTGATGTTGTCGGTAATCCCGTTTATTCATTACCACATCATTATGATGTATATGGTAATATTGTCTATTTGCCTCCTATTGATCCTCATCAGGCTGTTTATGATCCTTATAAGACTGTTTCTCATCTTGGACCCACCTTACCCGTGCAACCCTCTAGCTTGAAAGGAAAACCCTCATCGGGACAACCATTAGGGGAATTTTGAGGTCTAAAATGGGCCTCCTAAGAAAAATGTACAACAAAAATAAACTTTATAACAACCAATAGGATTCAAGATGATGATGTCAACCATGGGGGATGATTCACCATTTTTAAATAAAAGGGTAAAAATATTAAAAAATAATAAAATAATAAAACTACTTTTTCAACTCGTATTTTCAACTTATCTCCCAAAATTTTTACTCAAATTTCAAGCGAGAGTACTCATTGGATGCGAAATTTAATTCCTCATCCAAGGATTACCCATGTTACATACTTTCGATGAACTCTACTACACGAAAAATGAGAAATACATAAAAAACGTGATTGTAATCACGTTTTTTTATGTATTTCTCATTTTTCGTGTAGTAGGACCCATCAAAAGTATGCAACATGGGTACTCCTTGGATGGGGAATTAAATTTCGCATCCAATGAGTACTCCCGCTTGAAATTTGAGTAAAAAATTTGGGAGATAAGTTGAAAATATGAGCTGAAAAAGTAGTTTTTCCATTTTTCCCTCTAAAATTTGATGATGTCATCAAATCTTATTTGATTTTTTCCACTATTATTTTATAATTTTCTTAGGAGGCCCATTTTAGACCTCAAAATTCCCCTAATGCTTTGGCTCAACAGGGCTCTACCTCTGGTCCACAGGGACAACCTTACAGTCCACAAGGCCAACCTTCATAAGGTCAACCTTTGGTCCAACAAGGTCAACCCTACAGTCCGTTTGGTCAACCTCAGAATCAACTAGGACCATCTTATGCTCTTGGGGGGGAAATATATCCACCACAGGGACAACCTTTTGCACCACAACCACCGCCACATGTTCCATATGGCCAAAAATTTGTGCAACAAGGAAAACCCTACAGTCCTCCTCCGGGTCAACCTGGTTATCAGGGACAACTTGGTCCATTGCAACCATCGGGCCAACCCCTCCCGCAAGGGCAACTCGGTGGGCCTCAGTATTCAGTTCAACCAGCTCAGCAGCCGGTTCAACCTGCTCCTCAACCGATTCAATCGGTTCCACAATTGGTTCTATCTGTTTATCTAATTCAGCTACGTCCCCCTGCTCAGCAACCCACTCAACCTGCTCAACCACAAGGCAATTATTGCCCTCAAGGTCAATATCAGCCAGTATATAGTGCACCCCAAGGTTTTTACCCTCAAAATCAACCTTCATTGGTATATAATCAACCTCAAAGCCATGCTTACATTCCCCAACATAATCCATACATTGCTCAACAGGGAACTGAATGGTCTCCTCAGACTCAGTATCTTGGTCCTCAACCCTAGTATCAACAGAATTATCCTACTTCTAACCCCTATGGTCAAAATCCTCTGGGGCAGATGTGGGGGAAGAATTCCTCTCGGACTGGGTGGAATGTAAACATGGGTCCTTATCAGATACCTCCAATGACTTTCAATCCTTAGTTACCATTTCTTGCTACGTTGGAGTTACCAGATGTGTCAAATTTAAAAAACGTTCCCATTCTTCATAACCCATATTGGCCTCCGGTTCCAACCAAGATTCCTGGTGATTGTCCTAAGTTTTAGGGCAATGCTGGCAAAGACCCCCAAGCTCATGTTATGACTTACCACTTGTGATGTTCCTCTAACTCTTGGGTTGACGATTCCATTCGAATCTGTCTTTTCCAGTGAACTCTTATTGGTGCCACTACAAAGTGGTACATTGAGCTGTCTCGTGTCATATTCCAAGATGTCAATTCTTTAGCCATGGAATTCCTTACGCATTTTTAGTTACCGATCCGTTATGAGACTGGGACCCACCTCCTCACTTCATTGAAATAAGACCGAGCTACTCATATCTCGGATCTTATTCATGAGTGGCGACGTCATCGTCGTATGATCAAATTTGAAATTCCTGATTAGATTTTGACTCATTGGTTCACCACCTCCTTTGTCAATCATATTGCGAAATACATAGCTATGGAGGCATGTGTGACCGAGGAACAAACCATTTCTTACGCCCACTACCTTGATCTTGTGTACTCTCAGTCTGATGCATTGTATGATATCTTGCTTGATGCTCCCCGACTTGGAACTTATAAACCACCAGCGACTCCATTCATCGATGGTATTATTGGTTCCATATCTCAGACTTCTCAGAAGTCTTCTTCTTCAAACTCTAGGAAGTCAAAGTCTACTTCTTCCAAAAATGTTGCTTCTTAGTCCACCTCAAATTTTGGTAAGCCCGCAGAAGTTAATAACGTTCAGGGCAATCCGACGGATAATGCTTCTAAAGGTAAAAAAAGGGTAAAGGTAAGGCCAAAGCCGATACGTTGAAACAGGATTCTCAGAAACCTCGTACTAGTGATGGTTCTCAACGTAAGACGAAGTACCCTTGTTGGATTTGTGATGAAGAGCACTTCACCAAGGACTGTCCTCGACGGTCCAAAGTGAGACGGTTGCTCAAAGGCACCCAGGGAACTCTGGTTGTTCTTAAAGAAACTTTCCCATCTCAGCAGACCCAAATCAGTCCTTTGCCCCATTTGGCTCTCAGGTTTTCATGATGAACAGTTCTGCAGCCATTTCTATTGCGACTCGATTGAAAGATTATATTGGATCGCATTAGGCAGCAGGGAAAGAGATCGCTGATGGTCCTCCTCCTTCGCCTGTTTCTGGCCCTCTTAAGATTGAAAGGCCCAGTGCTAAATCCGTTGTACGACCATCTTCCAAAGGTGTACTCCATAAGTCTTCCTACAATCCCAACGCTCGAGCCACTCAGAATTACAGTATTGTTGAGGATTTGGCTTAAGCACCGTCTGTGATGTCTGCATTAGAAGTACTTCATATTTGTCCGTCTTAACGGAAGGATTTGTTGACTGCGATTGGTGGGGTTGATCCTACCGATACTAGCCTTCTCGCTTTCAATTTAGAGAATTTAGTTCCACGACTTCCGCATCAGATTGCACTTATTATCCAAGTGGTTATTAATGGTCTCAATATCCATTGAGTATTTATGGACGTGGGTGCATCAACCTGTAGCATGTCATCTTCTTGTTGGAAAGCTATTGGTCCTCCAGCCCTGAATTCATCGCCAAATTCCCTTGAAGCATTTGATGGAAGGGAATCAAAGCCTTTATGTGTTCTCGCTAGTTTACCAATTATTTTGAAAGGGAAGATAGTCAATGTCGAGGTAGAGGTAGCTGATGCCAAACACAATTATAATCTTCTCCTCGGTCGTAGTTGGAATCACGCCATGTTGTGCATTCTGTTAACTCTCTTTCGTGTTCTGATATTTCCACACGAAGGAAAGATTGTTACTGTTGATCAATTGTCCTTCTTCACCTCTTCTTCAAATAACAACGTTCCATATGTGGATAAGATTCCTACTCCCTACGAGAGCGTAGATCCAGGCCTTTTCAAGGATCCTGCCCTCATGGGTATTTTTCCTCTTCCTCCACCAAACACTGTTCAGATCAATATGATCTCTCGTTCTAATGACCCATGGATTATCCCTTCACCTGAACAGATCGATTCTTTCAGAGATTTGATGCCATTGAGTCCAATTGAGATTGATTATTGCGAGCTCATTGCAGCTTCAGACACTCCGTTTTCTGATGGTGCTCCTTTGAGCATGTCTCTTGACATTTATTCTCAATCCCCCTAGCTTGGTGATTCAGATTCACTTGATCCTTCGAAAGAAGTGTTTCCCTCCGATGAGGCCATCGTGGAAACCATGTCTCTCGAAGAGCTGCCATAGATGATAGTCATCATCATTCCTCATTCATGCCTAGTCTCAGGGCCATGTCTACGTGTCTTGAGAGATTTTCATCTCAGGTTCCTTCTTCTCCGCTTCAAATGCCGGTTTTGACGCATGAAATTTTTACAGAAGGTAACTTGAGTAATATTACACAGATGATGCCTATTGAAATCTCATTTAAACCAAGATTCATTGAGAACATCCATATCGGGGTCACTTGTTCTTTCGATGAAGTCCAAGTTTACACTAGCCTTTTCTGCGAGTTCCGTGATGTCTTTGCATGGTCTTATGAAGAAATGCCCAACATTGATCCTAGTATAGTGGTGCATGAAATTCCTACTTACCCTGGTTTGAAACCTATTCGACAGCGTCTTCATCCTGTGCACCCTAGAAAATTTGTTGCCATTAAAGATGAAGTTGAAAAACTTCTCAGAGCTAGTTTCATTTATCTGATTCCCTTGACAGAATGGGTCTCTAATATTGTTCCTGTAGATAAGAAACAGGGAACGATTCGGGTCTGCGTTGATTATCGTGATATCAATCGAGCTTGTTCTAAGGATAATTATCCTACTCCATTTATTGATCAAATCATTGATGACTGTGCTGGGAGTGAAATTTTTTCCCTCATGGACGGTTTTTCTGGTTATTATCAGATTAACATTCTCCCGACCAATCAACATACGAATGCCTTCATCTGTCCTTGGGGTACCTTTGCATATAAGAAGCTCCCTTTTGGCTTAAATAATGCTGGGGCCACATTTCAGTGAGTGATGTCGTATGCTTTTCACGATATTCGTCACATTGTTCAGCCTTATCTAGATGACTTTCCAGCTCATTCAGTTAAGCATATGGATCATCCTGAGCATCTTTGTCAGATATTTCTTCATTGTCGATGCTACAACATTCAGCTTAATCTGCACAAATTCGTCTTCTGCATTTATTCCAATAGACTCTTGGGGTTTATCGTGTCTAAAGATGGAATTCGCCTCAATCCGCTCAAGGTTGAGGCTATTTTCAATCTCCCTTCTCCCTCCTCATTACATCAATTGTAGAGTTTGCAAGGGAAGGCTAATTTTCTACGGCGTTTAATACCTAACTATGCAGAAGTAGTTAAAGGATTCACACGATTATTAAAATAGGGCGTCCCATTCTGTTGGGATGAAATTGCTCAGAAGTCCTTTGATGCACTGAAAACATTGCTTGTCAATGCTCCTCTACTGCGTCCTGCAAATTATCATCGTGATTTTTCCATCTATTTAGCTGCCACTTTCAGCATGATTGCCATGGTTATGGTACAAGACGATGATGACGGTAATGCGCACGTCATTTATTACTTGCCTCGTAACCTTCTCGACCCTGAGACATGCTATGCACATGTCGATAAGTTAGCATTAGTAGCAGTTCAGGCCGTTCAACGCTTTCGTCATTATATCCTTTTGCGTATTGTGATTGTGATTTTTGATTGCAACCCTATGACCTATATATTATCTTGACAATTGCTGGTGGGAAAATACTCGAAATGGACTGTTATCGTCCAATTTTTCGATTTGGAATTCACTGCTGCCAAGTCAAAGAAATCATTAGTCTTTGCTGATTTGTTCTATTCCCTCCCGTCAGACTCTGCTCCGTCTCGTTCTAAGGAATACATTCCAGACAATACGCTTTTCTTGATTAGCACCCTCGATCCATGGTATAGTGATATCATCCTCTATCTCTAGAATTCTACTTTCAGATCTGAGTTGACGAAGGATTCCCGTCAACGCATCCGGCACCAATCACAACCTTATCATATCATCGGAGATACGCTCTATCGCGTTGGAGTGGATTCCATACTCTGCTAATGTTTGACTCTCGAGGAAGCTGAGAAAGCCCTAAATGATTGTCACAGTGGTGCCTGTGGCGGTCACATGTCTGGTTATGCCAATAAACATAAGATTCTTCGTGCTGGTTATTTCTAGCCTTCTATCTTCAAGGACTGCATTGTCACGGTTCGCAAATGTCATGATTGCCATATCTACCAGTGCAATATGCGTGCACCACCTGTACCTCTTCATCCTGTCATTACCGTTGGTCCCTTTACAAAGTGGGGCATTGATTTTATGACGTGTAACCCTCACTCGGCTGGGGGGCATGCTTATATTATCGTAGCCGTTGACTACTTCACCAAATGGGCCGAAGAAATGCCTACACTTGCTGCTGACAGTAATACAACTGCTCAATTCATATTCAATCACACCATTGCTAGGTTTTGTGTCCCTCAAGCCATCGTCACCGATCATGGTTCCCATTTTCGGCATTTTATGGTGGCAGAGTTGACTTCTAAGTTGGGTCTGCATCACGAAAACTCAACGCCATACTATCCTCAGGCCAATGGCCAGGTTGAAGCCGTGAAAAAAATTCTTGTCACCATGATTCAACGCACGATTGGGATCCACAAGTCCAATTGGCATCTCATGTTATTTTCGGCTCTTTGGGCGTACTGAACCTCAGTTAAGAATGCGACTGGATTTACTCCTTTTCAGTTGGTTTATGGTGTAGAAGCTACTCTCCCGATTGAGTGTGAAATACCTTCACTCAAGTTGGCTGTTGAATCACTTCCGAGCACTTCACCAAAATAAGAGTGTCTCCTCTATTTAGAAAGGCTGGATGAAACTCATCGCTTTGCTGCTCTCGTTATTGAATCACAAAAGAAGCGGGTCAAAGCTCATTTTGACTGATCAATTTCCCCTTGTTCCTTCATTGAAGGAGACCTCATCCATCTATATGACCAAGCTCATGATAAGCTGGGGGCAGGAAAATTTCAACCCATGTGGCATGGGCCCTACATTATTAAACGTGTGTTGCAGAATGGGGCCTATGAGCTAATTTATTACGAAGGTCATCCTTTAGAACAACCCAGAAATGGGTTGTATCTCAAAAAATATTATGCATGATTCATTCATGCATGATTTGTGTACATAGGTGTTGTTTTCATTTCTGTACATGTTTTGGTTTGGTGTGCTTTGCGAGCGTTTTTCCTGCTTATTGGGTCTTGCTTATTGTGCATATGTTTATTACCCCTTATGTTGGTTTTGGGGATGGTGCTTCCCGTAGTACCAGGATTTGTCTTTAGCAGCCTGGGTAATTTATAATCCTGCTGGTGAGTTGATAGATCTGCAAGGTATTTTTCTAGGATGGACTACAAACAATGTCGCTAAGTATAGTGCCGTTATCGAACTATTAACTAAGGCAATTAACCTCGGAATACGCACATTGCTTGTAAATATAGATTCACAGCTTGTTGTTCTTCATCTCAATGGGCATTATTCGGTCAGCAACCCATACATTCTGAGATTATATTTACGTGTTCATTTGCTAGAAATACATTTTGATTTTATCACATATCAACATATTCCTAGAAGAATGAATGCATTAACTGATACTGTGGCTAACATTGTATTAGATAGACATTTGCATAATATGTAAAATCATCATCATATGTAAAATATCCATATAGGAAAATATATATATATATATATATATATATATATATATCGATTTTTTTGTATCAGTGTGCATCATAAACTCAAAAAATATGTGTGTTTCTGTTACATCCTAAGACATCTTGTCTCTCAAAATATGCAGATATAAAACCTAGGTGTCTAATCGACATGATGCTCATGGTAGCATGTCACTACCCATACAAGATGCCTCAGAAAGCGGAGAATTCGGCTTGGTACCCCTACAGTATGTCTATGGTAGTCATGAGGAACGTTGTCGAATCATGCATAGTCCGAGACTCCATGTGTGATACCCTCTAAGTTGCGCACGATCTCTTCTTCCTCGCCTCCCTCGCCATGAGGGTCAAAATTGCGAGGGATTTGCCTCGCTATCAGAGACATGCCTGCAAGTCTCTCTGGGCCAACATCTGTGAACAAATGGGTTTAACGTCAAAACATGCATAATTAAAAAAATAATAACACATGAAAATTAAAAATGAGTCTGTTCGGATCACCAGTAAAATATGTACCAGAGTAGGGCCAGTCCTCCACGATAATCAAGTGTCGGCGGAGCCAATCAAAGAACTCCGGTCTCCAGGACATCTGTTGACCGCCCCCTACCCTTGGCATTAGAGCTTCCCATCGGTCCATCTGTGGTTCCCTCGCTGGTGGTGTCGGGACTATGACCTCTTGACGCTGGAATATTGGTAGTTGTTCCAGGAAGAACGATCCCAGGATAGACTCATAACCAAATTGATTTAGTTTGGTCTTCTTGCACTTTTTCAGCTGGCGTTTCATATTTATTGTCATGGCCTCTACCCAGTTGTAGATGGTCGGTGTCAAGAATTCTATAGGAAGAAGTAGCTGTGTCTTTGTTACTTCATGCAGTGTTTGTGATCCCGTAGCTCGTGTGATGGTATGTAGCACTAATTTTAGTGCCAAGTTTGGGATAGTCTGGATATCAACTTTCCCACTTCCCGATCCCTTCCGTGCCCCTGGACATACCCTGTCAATCACCGTGGACTTGTTCTCCATGCAAGGCCGGGTTCCGGTTAGGATTGGTGCTGCTCCCCTCTGCGATAGTCCTGTTATGAAATAGACATCAGAAACATCAATCTCGAGTTCTTGGTTTCGAAGGATGAAATTTTCTTGATTCTCATCCCATATGCTGATCAAATACTATAACAGCTCCTGTTGAGCACGAAGACACAGTGTCAAGAAGAAATTTTTCAATCCAGAGTCTCTGAGAGCTTCCATGCATCTCTCATTTTCCATGGCAAGCTCATCTTCTTCTCTGTGTTCCTATTCTTTCCATTCGATCACCATTCTGTCGCTTTATACCTGCAAAAATATTCATACGGATAGTATTAGCTGATTTAGAAGATTGGATTTGTAAAAAATTGGGCCCTTAACTTGCATTTTTAAAGAAAACATTATCTGCACAGTTGGCACGACTGTTTATAAAACAGTCATGCCAATGGGCGTGCCCCAGTTCAGAAAAATGGGTGATTGGCGCGAGTCCGTGCCCGAAACTCGCGCCAACCACAGTGCCCTAAAATTTTCATTTTCCTCCTTAGAAATCCAAATTGAAGGTTGTAGGAAATTAAGGAGGACTCAAAATCAAGGGGAGGATGTCGGCTCTTACCTGCAATTGACGGATTCGAGATTGGTCTGCCGGATTGCTCGTTATTGTCGCCACAAAATCACAGTGTAAAATGGGTAACTATTGCTCCACAAGAGGTAAAAAGTGAAAATTAATTATTTTTACCATTTTATAACTTTTCACAACCCTAATTAAGTTTTAAGACATATTTTTCGATTATTTTATTATATTATTTCGAAAAATGGGTTTTACACATATCTCTTGTGCAGTGACAGGTTTTCATGCGACAATGATGAAGTAACGAGTTATATTTTATACTTTTTCAGACTCGATAAAAATATGAAAAAGTCACTACTGGAGTCATCTTTCAACTCTTTTTTGACTCTCTAAAATTGAAAATATTTCCGAGATTCTTGTCGTTTTGAAGTCGTTAAATGGCTGCGAAGCGATATCTACCTAGTATACATTTACCCCTTTTTCGGGTTGGGATGGATTATTTAGGAAAAAGGAATACCTTAGCCTATCGTGACTAAGAGGTTCTTTCAGATATTGTTTTCTACCTTTTCAGATCTGAGAGGCTATTTAAGAAAAGGGGAAAGTTGGAGTTTTATTTTCTGCCTTCTTTTCAAACTCTCCAAACATGAAAATATTCCGAGTTCTCCCTTTGTCAGACTCGTTAAACCCTGATGACATCAGACTTCATCACTATGACGTTACTTGAGTTCCTCCTTCCTAGGACTCGTAACATGTACTCGGTTGGATTTATCCAAAGGAAAAACTTACATTGCAAGCATATGCTATCCCCTTCAAGCTTGTTTTAAAAAATAATTGAGGTACTCGCCAGAAATGGTGGGGAAAAATGGAACCAATTTTTAGTTATGTTGGCAGTATGTTGCTCTTGAACATGGCACTTGTCTGCATTCGTGTTGGGTTGGGGACAACTCATTTAGTCATTTTTGCCTCCATGGGTTTGGGTAATCTCTTTTGACCTCTCATTTTCTCTTTGCCACATCATCATGACCTCAGATCCCTTGATGTCAAACACTGCCAAATCCAATGTCGTGTCAGTGCTATGTTCAAGAGAAGTTTTCCTCTGCATTTTTCAACCTCCCTCTAGTTCTCTGTTGGTCTCGATTCACTATCATCATGTTCCTCTGTCTCGTGCCGATGAAGTGGGAAACATTATGGCCCTCCTTCGACCAGGTTACTTCCTGTTGACCTCAACTCATTATCAAGGAATCTGATCTAGAGAATCCCTTCTGGTACCTTGGAGCTTGCATGCCTCAATGACAGGTTCTTCGCATTCAACGCAAGGTTCACATCATTGGCCTTCAATCGAGTGATTCTACGGGTGTTCGATGTCAGATCACTGTTCACATTCCATGGATTGTACCTTTCGTACCTTGAGGGCCATTGTCATTATTGGTGGTTTCTCTTGCGTCTGTTAAAAGTTTCCATCATTGGCTGGTAATCAGACGATTTTCTTGCATGTTTGACTTCAACTCATATATTCGCATGCTTGAATTTGTAATTTTTCGGGTCGAGATGGAGCACAAGACCTTGGGTTTTGTCTGATAAAATCCAGGCTGTGATTCTTGTGGATTATCATGACTTATTGCATGAATCTTTTTTATTGGATGGCTGCGACCATACCTGAGTCTATTTGTTGATCCTTACTGCTGGATGGCTGCGTCCGTACCTTGGAGCTCAGTTTTTATGTACTCTATTATGGATGGTTGCGCCCATACCACATATTCATGTATTAGAGATATCAGTTGTATTTTTAATTGAAGGTTTCCAACAACGATGTTTAGTTCGAATGCGTTCTCATAAAGCATTTTTCCCCTCCCTCTCCCTTGGACCTCATGCTTTAGGGGGCATATGTTACACAAAATTTTGTCACTGTCCCTGAAATCCCCATCTCACACATTTGAGGGTCATTTCTATGACTAATAAAAAGTGTCATGCCTTGAAAAGACCATCATTGCATCCCTTTACATGAGAGAAATATTCATTCTGTTGACAATTCCTTGACCAGAGCTTCAAAAACCCCTATTTTTGCCTTGGCACGAGTAGTCAGTTCTGCCCTCATGTCGATGAGGAAGATTAGCACTGGGCCCCATGCCAGTTGGTGCTCTGTCCCAGTTAGCCACCTGCACTGAGCTGTTTATGGAATGTTTTTAAAAAATATAGGTGGAGATTCCACTCTAACAAATTCGAGGATGAGTTATTGGGAGTGGTTGAACTGATTAACCATGGAATCCATCCTTTAGTTTATGGTTTCCACCTCTTGTGGGAACCTCCTAAAGGATAGGACTCCCTTCCACCTTTGTAGGGATCCTAACCTCCTCCTTTTCCTATATAAAAAGAAGCTATCTCTCCTTGCATAAGCTAGCTGAACATGGAGAATTAAGTACACTTTAGCTGAATTGTTGAAGAGATAGAATAAGAAGTAACTTCGTTGAGAGAACTTAAGCCCATGCCTTCATCCCGTCTGAATCCCCTGACGAGTATCTGAGACACACTTCGGCTGAACCCCGTTGGAGGAGACTATGATGTCAAAGCTTTGGTTGTACATACATGTGACTATTGTTGGGTTCCCATTTTGTGTTATGTCACTTGTTTAATGCAATATTCTTAGCCCTCTTTGACTGGATAGTAGTTATGAATGAAGTTATTATGTTGTATGTTGTTCTTGTTTTGTTTTCTATGTGTAGGTATCCGAGCATGACTGCAGAAGGATTGTGAATTGCCAAGGCAGAAGCGAGAGGCCACCACCACTACAACCACGACGACAACATTGGACTCCAGGTAGGTCGATCTACCGTGTCCTCTTTTCATTCAGTAATTAGGAACCAACACTCTAGCATGTCTCTCTGTTTCTAGACCCACTCTAGGGGCTAGAGGGATCACCTCTGTCTGCAGAGGGGATTTACCTGCTTAACACCAGGTTGCAAAGTGTTGGGGTACATGAAACCACATTTTAGATTTCTCCCCTGTGGTTAATGTTTGGAGGGGCTGGGGGGTACCAAATTAGATGGCCCATTGTTGATCCTTGTGGCCCATATATTGGCCATCAAAACCTGCGATGCGTTTATCGCAAGATGACAAAATGTCATGTTGGCTGTAATTACTTTATTAAAATCCGTGATTATACTATACAAAAAGCACTTTAGAATATTAATCTAATTTTATTTGCTAATTAAACCATGATTGATCAATGTGGTCAATTAATTTAACCCTAAATATCCTATTTTAACCACGATTACATTGTGTGGTTGATTATTCACCCTTATACACTAATTACATTTAATCAAGCCTAATCACACGTAAACTTATAAATCCTATTTATCAAATTACAATGTGCTATTTTAACTAGCAACACATTATTCAAATTTTCATAAGGTATTACTAATACATTTTTTCATTTTTTAAGTGGCATTTAGACTTGCTCGCTGATTATTTGGGGTATTTTCACTTTTTTTTCTCATATTTTTTTATATTTTTTCATATTTTTTTTTCACATTTTCTTCTATTTTTGTATCCCCTTTTCTATTTTCTTTTTCTTTGGAAATAATTTATAGGATGGAATATTATTTACAACATCCTATAAAATAAAACTTACAGACAATACAATTTTTATCCTATGTATCATAAGACCCTAATGGATGGGATGGCTAGGAGTGATTTCCAGTGACTTGAGGAGGTGTGGTGGCCAATTGACCATTTCCCCGCATTAAAAAGAATATTTTAATTAAGGGAAATTTTCTCAATGATTAAAATAATAATAAAATAGGAGCTTCTAAAGGAGTACATCAGATCTATAAAAAGAGGAGGAAGGGCCATTAGACAACATGTTCGATTTGACATTGCTTCTTGTATGTGAGGTTGAGAACCTAGTTCTCTACTCCATTGGTAGCCCAGGATGGAAACCCTCATGTGATTTAGAGAGATTGGGCAAGCACCCATCTCCCCTTGGTGAATTCATCCAAAATTCATAGGAGAGCTTAGCATTGGTAGTTCAATTAAGTTTTGGTGGAGGGCCCGTGCAACATTGTAGCAGATCCTTGAGGCCAGTTTTATCTCAACTATCTCAACTATTTCTCAATTCAACATGTAATACCCTAGTTCATATATATTAATAAAGATGAGATTATTTTGGGTAGTTGCATGTTTCTATTGCATGTATTTTCCTGTTTAAGTTTACATGGAAATCTTCTGTTAGTTAAATAGTTATTTATTAAAGAAATTCTGGTTAAGCGTACTTCCGTAAAATTTTCCAAAATATTTCGGTTGGAATATTAGAAAGGTGAAAGGTCAGAAGTTGCATGTGAGGAGGAAAATGAAGGAAAATAGAGGGAAAATGAAGAAATTAGAGGCATCAATAATAATAAATAATCAGAGCATCAGTTTGGGGTCTTTTGCCAGTTTAGTTTTGAAATTGGTTTCAGAGAGGAGAAGAGCACCAAGAGGAGAAAACAAGGAAGCAAATAAAGGAAGGACAAATAAAGCAAGGATCAAGCAACGAAAAGTTAGATAAAGAAACTTTAGTGGAAACATTTGCAGGTAATAAGTTGCATATATGATTTCCTAGCTGATTTTGGCATGCATGGTATATGCATGTGTGCATTTGGTTCATTTTTTGTCAGTGGCATGGGTTTTTCCTTGTTTAATAGTGGTTTCAACCTTGCCTTTCCATTTTTGGATAGCCATGGTGTGATGGGATTCATTCTTGGTAGATATTTGGATTTACAGAAGGTTTTTGGATCCGGGTGAGGTGGTATCAGGAAAATCCCAAGGTTTGGGGATGTAGATGGTTTTCTCTGGGAAGTCCTCAACAAGTGGGTGGATACAAACAACTTCCTTAAGGGATGGTGAAGGAATCTGATGCATCCAAGCCTGGTTTTGTTTTGAGAAATTGGGACCAGTTTAGGTGAGATCATGGTAGTGTGAGGGTTGAGGTGGTTTAACCTCTAGATTCCCTTTGCTTATGTTTTGTTTTTTCCCATGATATTCCACATTCATTCTTGGAATAAGGAACGAGGGTGATTGGATGAAAGGAATATTTTATTTAGCTCAATCTATGGTTAGGTGGTATGTGGAAGTCCCTGAATCAATTGGATTTTTCATATGATTAATAAGAACTATTTCCCCTTATAATTTATGAGTAATTGTACTTGTTATTATGTGGCTTTAATGATTGTGTTATCATTTTTATTTATCTAGTTATATGCTGGTTATAAGCATGATTTTATGATAGATTCAAGTTAGGATCTTATCATGTTTTCACTTGTAAATGACTAGTTAATGAATGCATGACCTAATAGATGTTATTGTAGCTATCGTGAGAGGGAATTAGTCCTTCTTGATGTTTCTCAGATATGTTTCAGACCTCTATGTTCATATATGCATTCATGACCTATAGATTTCATGTTCACCATGTGTTTGAAGAAATGTCTGTCATGGTTAGACTGCGGTAGGTCAAGCGCTTGATTATTTTTTGCGTTATAGGATTTATCCTTGTGTCATTTATCATTTCTAAAAGTTTCATCAAGTTCTGGGAAATGAATTGGAGTATATCCCTAAAAATGTGGCACAAATTTCGCGATAGAAAACACAAAACCGTGAAATTGAGACTACAGTTGCATAGATTCAGTCTTATGCATGTGACTGGAGGCTTTCAGTTGCATGGATGTAGACTTGTGCATGCGACTGGGAGTTCAGTTCAGTGAAAAAGCAAGTTAACTCACGGTCTGGGCACTCAGAAGGGTGTTTAAGCTCTTGGGTGTCCTATAGCACCTAAGGAAAGTCAATAAAGTTTTGGTTTGTCGATTCCACTTCCTTAAGTTGATCTAGGAGGTTGAATAATGTCACAATACTCCTCATCACATATTTACCCCGGTGGATTGATGAACTTGGGTAAGTGTGGCAGGAAGAAGTTATAAAGTGGTAGAGAGCATGGTTCAAATACTTGGATTGAATGGGCTAGATGCATATGGTTTGTTATCACCTAAAAAATGATGACCTAGCCATTTGTAACTAGGTGCATCGAAATAAATCATGTAGGATTAATTTTACCATAGTAAAATCACTTTCACTATAGGAAATAATTCAGTAAACCATTTTTATTAAAATTTTTCTGATTAAAATTAAAAACCCCATTAGAATAATTGAATAAATCATTATTTATTTAATTTTCTCTAGGAATAATTATTAAATCATTATTTGATAACTATTCCTTGTCATATATAACTAAATCACCTATGAATACTTAAATAAATATGTATTTCTTTATTATTCCTTAATTCTATTTTTGGAATAAATTATTAAACAATTATTTCATTTTCACACTTTTCTTAATCCTCGTGATGTGATTAATAAATAATTGTATTTGTTAATTACTTCTAAATACATATATTTGACCATTTTGAATATCATTTCCCTTTGCAAAAAATATAATAAAATATTCCTAATGATTAGATCTTGATTTGATCAATAATATTTTATTATTTCGCATTTTCGAGATTAACCCAATATTTTTTATAAATAAGAGGGTTTTACATTCATTTTTCACCATGATCACTATCATTGTCACCATTATCGTCTTCTCACATTTGAGCTCCCACTTGAGTTACACTTTTTGTTTTGGGTTTTCTACACATTGAGAGAGAGAAAAGATAGCAAAAGAACATGGACATCAAAGGACCCATCCCATGGAGGGTATTTGAAGACCCTTGTTGTAGATCTACTTCACTAGGTGTTTTCTAATAAAAATATTATTTATTCAAAGTCTTCTTCTATTTTGTTATTGCATTAGTTATTTCTTTTTTGTTTTATATTTTGGATCACATATGAAGCATAGACAATCATATTTTGTTTTTAGGGTCACGTGTCATGAGTGACATAAGTGAAGCATTTTTGGTACATCTTTATGAAATCTTTAAACTAACAAATGGCGACTCCACTGGGTCTTTAGCGACACTGTCGTCAACAAATGACGACTCCACTGATGTAGTAATTCAAACCCTTGGTGACTATCTTTTTTTCATGAGGGGAAAGCTCACGGCAAACCCGGGCGTACTTCCCCTGAATTTTTGGATGGTACGCGCGGTAAACCGTTCGGTGGACTTTCGGCGTCTGACCCCAAAGGACTCAAAGATCGAACCCGTGACCTCCCTCAACGGAGAGGCCCACGTATTGGCTCACTACCACTTGAGACAACCCTTGGGGCTCCTTGGTGACTATCATTTCAATGGTTTTCGGTATTTTCTTCAACTATTTTTAGCCTCTCAACTTCTATTTTTAGATCTCCTTTCTTTTTATAGAAATGTTTTTGGATTTTGTTGGTTTTTTAGATCTTTCTGCAAGTCATAAGCACCAGTCGAGAAGGGGACAACAAAATCTGGGCGAGATCTGCTGACCAAGAGTACTGGGAGAAAAAAACACTTTTCATCCCCTTATCTACATTTTGGAACACATTTTTTGACCAGTTTTATACGTTCTGCACTCTTTATAGGTGAGAACCTGCATTTTGCACTTTTTTAGATTTTTTTTTCTTCAGAATTGTCGATTGTGATGTGTGTGGACTGCGAAGGGTTTCTTCTCTCTTTTGAATCACCCTAGGCTTATATTCTCTTTTTGGAGGGAAAAAACCCCCCTAGGGTTTAGAGTACACCTCCACCTTTTAAGGAAGATATTTGTTGAGTTGAGGAGTCTAGTGTTCAACATTTTCAGCCACTGATTTTCAGGCTCTGATCCATTGTTTTGCAACCCTCTAGGATAGTTTTCTTCATCATTTTAAGCCCTCTAGATTTTAGTTGGCTTACACCTTAGGATCCCCTTGCATGTCGTAGGTTTTAGAGCTTCTTCCCTATCCTTTACAACAATTTTCACCTCTGATTTTTGTTGTTTTTATGCACCATTTATAGAAAATTATTTACTTTAGATCATGGTTCCTTTGACATTATATATTTTAGGCCATTTGTGTTTGTTGAGTAGCTTGTTTGAAACTTGTTTTTTAGTTTTTTGATAGTCTTTCGAGTGGGGTTTGTGTGATTGGATTGGTTTTTTATTTTACTATCCATTTACAACATTATTTACAGTTTTTCAACACTTTATTTTTAGCAGCACGTGCATCATTAAACATGCTCAATTAACTCATACGTTGAAGACACTTTTCACACACACTTTAAAACCCTAAGTGAACATGAGCTTGGTTAACACCACCAAGCCAATACTTGAGACAAGCCACATAATAATAATATAACAAACGTATATTAACCCACTTGGGCACCAGGACCAAACATTCTATGTAGTTGGGTGTAGGATTCCAATAACACCCATAAATCACTTACATTAAGACAAAGAAGTTGAATTATTCAGGATATTAAAATAATTCACCATCCCATGGTCCAAAGTTGGAGTGCATCATAAACTCAATTTAGAGGGGGTTAGGCTAGGTCATCGTGTGAGTAGTTCTCCTCAAGGCTACCAACCCGTGGTAGGGAATTTAATGTAGTGGTTGATCACCAAGAATTTCAAGAATCTACCACCCCTATGGGATGAAGGGAACCCTAGTGACCAATCATAGGAAAACACCCTATAGGACTGTTTGTGGGCAACAATAAGTTCTCTAGCCCACCTTTCTCTGGACAACTCTACTTGCGAGGATCATATTCTGTCAAGTGAGAAGTATTTTGGAAGGTCATATAGAACAATATATTTATAAATTTTTTGAGGATTTAGACCACCTATAGGCTATAGGTTAGTTTCTTTGATAGGATGTGTTTTCTTGAATTAGAGTAGCATCTTAAGAATGTTAGTTTACACTTAGAACCATTGCACTAGGTGTTTTCTTGTTGTTTGTTGCTCTTTTTTCCATATCATCCTTTAGTACTTTGAGTCATCATTGTATTGACACCATTGTGCCCCCTAGGTGTTTTTCATGGAGAATTCATGGCCTTCACCCCCAATTTATGTTAGGACATATTACTCCTCCCCATCGAGTTAGAGTTCATCCTCCTAGTCCTCCATCGAGTACTCAGTCTGACTCTGGTTCTACTGATTCTTCTAGTTATACCTTTGATTATGCATCTTCCCAACCCCATACCACCACCATGTCAGGAACTAACGTGGGTTTGGGAAAGCAAGGTAGCCCCACAAGAGGAACATCTACCAGTATGGTTACTCCTCCTCCATTTCTACCCTTTTATGGTTGGTTTGAGTCTCCCTGATTTTAGTCAGATTATCAACGAACCTCTTCTCCATGACCCCAATTGGCTTGTTGTGCCTACTAAAATTCCTTCTGACATTCCAAAATTCAAAGGAAATCTTGGAGAATATCCAACAAATCATGTTACCTCATTCCATATGTGGTGTTCATCCAATTCTATCACTGAAGACTCCATTTTTCTTTGCCTCTTCCAGCGCACACTTACTAGAGTTGCTGCTAAGTGGTATGTGGACCAACCATGTGCCTCCCATTCCAATTTCATGAATCTTGCTAAATCATTTCTATCCTACTTTCAATTGCACTCCATTATGACACCAGTAGTGAACTCTTGACTTCTTTTTGTCAAAATTCTGGCACTCGCATATCTGACCATGTTTAATAATGGCGCATAAGGAGGAGCACGTATAGGGCCCCTGAATTCAAATACCATGTTCATATGGATTGATTCCTTATATCTCTTTTGGCCCCCTTAGGTAAATATGTTACATCCCACTTCCCCCAGTTTGAGAAAGAAGCAGTCCTTCCCGATCTGCCTCGACTCAATGCTACTAACACATTGGAGGTATCTCATGTCGCAGGCAATATCTTTGGATCGATTTCACATCCTCAACCTCCACCATATGGCGCTCCACCTCCAATGAGTTATGGTCAACCCCAAGTGGGGACCAATTCCTCTTACACTTATCCCCCTCCCAATCCTTCACATGGTAACACTTATCTGGGTCCAATAATGCCATATGCATATCCCCATACACATAAAAAGATGCCAGGGCTAGTGATCTAGGTGGATATTGGTGGCAACCTACCTATTCCACTTGGGGCCCTACCGTTGTCTCTTTCAGTTTTTTTCACAACTTACTATTTTTAGCAATTTTTTGGGTCCTGAACTTCTAGAGCCGTTTCGAAGCCCAAAACGGAGATAGTATGCCGAAGTTACGTCCCCGGGAATTTGAAACACCAATTTACCCAAATAGGGCCCATAGTTTTGGCGCTTCATCTCCTAGGGTTAGGTTTTTGGACGTTTAGAGTTCTCCATTGTTTATCCATAATAAATAGGCCCTCGAGCCTCATTGTAACACAGTTCAGAGGTCTATAGCCACCACATCTCTTCTCAGAGATTCGCTACCAACACCCTAGCTATTTTATTTCCATCATGTTTGTAAGCATATTTCTGTGATTTGATACTAATGAAATGAAGCCTTATTTATACTGTATTTCTATGTTTATGGTTATTTATGTATTCTGTTGCGTTCTTGCATAAATCTGGATCAGTGGTATTAGAGCGGTCTGCTTTTTCTCGATCCTTCTTTGCATGTCCCCAACGAGGTTGGGTATAAGGACTTAGGGCTTGATCTGGTGGAACCTTTGCAAGATCAGCCTCGCAAACCCCGACGAACGCCCATGGGGGATGAAAAGAAAGATGAGGGATCAGGAGATCCTATCAAAATATTGCTCGTGGAGGCCCTCGAAAAACAAAGGAATGCAATGATGGATAAATTTTCCCAAATCCTTCAACGACTTCCCATCGGTGGCGCATCTGCATCCAACAACCACTCTGGAGGCGTGACTCCATTTAAGGTACAAGTAAACTTTGACATTCCAATATTTGAGGGTCAAATAGATGCAGATGCCATAGATAGGTGGTTGAATCTATTAGAAGGATATTTCTTGGTTCATGACTTTTCCGACCGGGAGAAGATTATTTTTTCACTCCTCAAAGCTACCCCCCATGTCAAGGATTGGTGGGAAACCTACATTGAGAAAAAAGATGAGACAGAACCCTCTCTGTTCTTAGCCATGTAACCCACTTGGAATTATTTCCGAGATGCCATGAAGGAACAATACTATCTTGTGGGGAGCTATGAGGAAAAGTACATACAATGGACCACGCTGCGGTAATAAAGGGATCAAGATGTGCATGAGCTAATGAATCTGTTCCATACCATGCGCAAAAAGTTGGGTATCAAAGATTTAGAGAAACATTTGGTGCTAAAGTATCACGGTTGTCTACATAGATACATTCAGGAGGAAATGGAGTTCCGCGACATCTCCTCGCTTGGTACGACATACCGGTATGCTGCCAAGATTGAGCAGAAATTCAAACAGAAGAAGCGAGACTTTGGATCTGCGAATCAAAAGCAAGGGAAAGGTGCCCCCAAGCCACAAAACAAAGGACAAAGCCAAGGCATGGCAGCCCAAGACAACCTGCCAAAGACACAAGCAAAGAAAAACACCGTGAAGCCAAAGAAGGACACGAGAAAGTGGTGTGAGTTCCATAAGATCTCCACTCACAACATAAGTGAGTGTCGGGCCAAGCAGTCGCTGGTGGCCAAGATGAGGGCTTCTAAATCAGATGCATGCTTGGACTCTAAATCATAACTTGACAAGGTGAATGACAAAAGGAAGCAGATTATTGATGCGGAGCCCAACACCACTATTTCCACTACGAAGATCGAGAAGGAGGAACCAGAAGATCCAAAGGAGGCAGAGTGTCTCTTCCACTCCTAGATGTGGGTAAAGGGTTCCACACTACAGTTCATTTTCAACAATGGGAGCCAAAATAACCTCATTTCAGTAGATGTCGTGAAGCAGTTGGGCTTGCCGACCACAACGCACCCACAACCATACACCATCGGGTGGCTTCACCAAGGACGGGATCTCCGTGTCAACCAGCAGTGCCGCCTTCCCTATAGCATCAAGCCCTTCAAGGATGAGGTATTGTATGACATTGCTCCTATTGATGTTTCTGATGTATTATTAGGCCAACCATACTTGTGGAAGCGACATGCTGTGTATGAGTCCCGACCTCGCGCTGTTATTGTTACTTTGGGAAATAAATTGTACAGGATACTAGAGGTACCACTGCCTCCCACTATCTCTTTGGTTACTACAAAAAAATGTAGTAAGCTCATTTCCCAAACCAGGAAAGTTGTTTTCCTAATGATCCACCCCCAGGGCAAGAAGAAGACTGTGGCCACGACCTCCAAACATGGCTCCTCTACATGACAACAAAAAATGGACAAGGTTGTAGAGGAGTACGGGGACATCTTCTCCTCACCCACAGGGGTGCCTCTACATTGTCAGGTCAAGCACCCCATTGACCTGACCCCAAGTGCGTCGCTACCCAATGGACCGATCTATAGGCGCTCTGTTCTGGAGAATGATGAAAACAAGAGGCAGATTCAGGAGCTGCTGCAGAAAGGTCACATCCGGCCAAGTTCATCTCCCTATGGGAGCCCGATCGTGTTAGTACAGAAGAAGGATGGGACTTGGAGACTCTGTATTGATTATCGGACACTGAACAAGATCACTTTCCGGAATAGGTACCCGATCCCATGGATTAATGACCTTCTGGACCAAATCAAAGGGGAAAAATATTTCAGCAAGATCGACTTGAAGTCTGGGTATCACCAGGTACCAATCAAACCCTTTGATGTGTGGAAGACTACCTTCAAAGCCAAGGAGGGCCTTTTCGAATGGCTTGTCATGCCTTTCGGATTGACAAATTCTCCTGCAACCTTCATGAGGTTGATGGATGACATCTTGCGTCCATTCACCAACTCATTTGTAGTGGTATACTTGGATGACATTCTGATCTTCATCCAGACTTGGGAAGAGCACCTCCACCACATCCGAGAAGTCCTCCAAACATTGCGGCAACACAAATTGTGTGCCAATTTGGAGAAGTGTACTTTTGGCATTACCCAGGTTCAATATCTGGGATACATTATTGATGAAAGGGGGGTGCATGTGGATCCAGCCAAGATCCAAGTCATTTAGGATTGGCCAGCCCTAACCACCCTAACAGAGCTTCGCAACTTTCTAGGTCTTGCTAATTTCTACTGCAGGTTTGTGTTGGGATTATCTCATATCACTTGGCCCTTGAGTCAAGTCACCAAGGGAGGAGCGAAAGAAAAATTCTGTTGGTTGGAATCTCAACAGAAGGCGTTCGTAGAATTGAAACATCGCCTCTGTTCTGCCCCAGTGCTCACATTACCAGACTTGCAACAACCATTTGAGATCGAGACAGATGCCTCTGACTATGCTATTGGGGTAGTTATTACTCAAAAGGGGCATCCAGTGGCATATCACAGTGAGACATTGTCCGACACAGTTTGAAAGTATCCCACTTATGACAAAGAAATGTATTCCATTGTGCAGGCTTGTCGACAATGGAAGCATTACATTTTTGGGAAGGAGACAATCATCCACACAAACCACCAACCCCTGCAGTTCATACAGACACAAGGGAAGTTGCAGAATGATTTCCATCAGAAGTGGTCCACATATCTGCAACAATTTCATTTGAACATCAAGTACAAGAAGGGTAGCACCAATAATGTTACAGATTGCTTCAACCGACCACCGATCATGGCCATAACCACCGTTCTTAACTCTTGTGGGCATGAGACTTCTGATTGGCCACTTCTCTACAAGAGCAATCCATAATTCAGCTACACATACAAGGCACTCTTGGGGGGTATGAAAGTTCCAAATTTTCACCTCCAAGATGCACTATTATGTCACCTTGGACACCTTTGTGTTCCTTCAAGTGAGCATGCCAATATGATATGGGAAGCGCACTATAGTCGAGTCGTTGGGAATTTTGGGGTCGAAAAAACAGTGGCAGTACTGCAGAAGTATTTCTATTGGCCAAACCTTCGATAGGATGTCGGGAAGTACATAAGATCCTGCAATGCTTGCGCCATTGCCAAACTGAACATCAAGAAGCAAGGGCTCTATACTCTGCTACCTACCCCTAGTCGACCTTGGGAATCCATCTCCATGGATTACATGTCAGGCCTTACTTATACTAAGCATGGAAACGACCGTGTTTTCGTGGTCGTCGACAGATTCTCAAAGATGGCCATTATGGCTGCCTGCAAGAAGAATATCACATCAGAAGCCACTGCTAAATTCTTCTTTGAACGAGTGTGGGTACACTTTGGGATCCCACAGTCTATCATATCAAATTGCAACAGCAGATTCCTCAGCACATTTTGGTCCAACCTCTAGTCAATGTTGGACACCAAACTCACCAAGTCCACAGCTTTCCATCCCCAAACTGATGGCCAAACAGAGGTCGTCAACAGGATGATCGTACACATTCTCCACATGTATAATTCAAAGTATCCACGCACATGGGATGAGAGCCTTCAGGCTATGTACACCACAGTTATAACTAGGCTCTCCATAGCTCAACTGGCCACAACCCCTTTCAGGTGGGCTTGGGATTCTAGCCACTATGTCCCCTTGACTTAGCCATGCCATTTGCAGCTACTCAGGCCGATTCAGCTCATGTCTAGTCTGAAGCTGACAAAGAAAATAACTTCATCGAGCGCATTCACACATCTGCCAACAGGTTCATGAGATTGAGAGTGCAAGCTTCTGTGATCCATAACATTTTAAAATATAAATCTTCGGGGAAATCACATAATAAATTTATTTATTATTGTTTTTATTTATTAATGTTTTTAAAATCCTTTATTTTATTTTATTTTATTATTATTTTTATTTAATTATAAAATTTCTTGACTTTGACTTTGATTTTTAACCGTTTAACTTGTATTTTTATTGTTGGCCGTTTTTAACTTTTGTCATTTTAAGGTTGGCTTAATTTTATTTTTTGGTTTATTTTATATTTTTATTTTTAATCTTATATTTTTTTGACCATTTTTTAACTTTTTAACTTTTCTTGGGTTTTGACCGTTTCTTCTCTCTTCATGGTATAAATGTGTATGTCAGATCAGCCAATCTTCTTTATCCTGATGATGAACTACAGTTGGTAGTTCAAAACGCGTCGGTTTCTAAATTTATTATGTGTTTTCCTGGAAGATTTATATTTTAAAAAGGTTCATGAGATATTGGACAGAGCCAATGCTAAGTACAAGCAACGACATGATCAACATTGGGTGCCACACAACTTCCAGGTAGGCAAAAAGTGTGGCTATATTTGCAGAAGGAGCACCTCACTGGACCCCACCGCAAGATTCACTCGCTTCGATATGGGCCGTACACCATCACCAAGGCTGTAGGGAACAATGCCTTCGAGCTCAGTATTCCACCATTCCTTGGTCTACACCCATTATTCAATGTAGACCGCCTTCATCCCTACTTCCCACTTCTATTGGACACCTTTGAAATTTCAGAAGAACTCACACCAAAAGAGTTAAATCCAGACTGCATGGAACATGCCACCATAGACTGTATCATGGACATGCAAATCAAGAACACTTGTTGACAGAAGATCCAACTGTATCAGGTTGTCAAAGCTAGCCAACTCCTGCACCAAGGCAAGTGGTTCACCAGGGACCAAGTTCAACAGAAGTTTCCTCATCTCATGGAGGAACTCAACGCAATGGGGACCATTGCTTCCTAAGGGGGGAGGAATGATCCAGGTGGATATTGGTGGCCACCCGCCTATTCCACTTGGGGCCCCACCATTGTCTCTTTCAGTTTTTTTCACAACTTACTATTTTTAGTACTTTTTTGGGTCTTGAATATCTCGAGCCGTTTTGAAGCCCCAGACGGAGATAGTATGCCAAATTTACGTCCCCGGGAAGTTGAAACACCAATTTACCCAAACGAGGCCCATAGTTTTGGCGCTTCATCTCCTAGGGTTAGGTTTTTGGACGTTTAGAGTTCTCCATTGTTTATCCATAATAAATAGGCCCTCGAGCTTCATTTTAACACAGTTCAGAGGTTTGTAGCCGCCACATCTCTTCTTAGAGATTCGCTACCAACACCCTAGCTATTTTATTTCCATCATGTTTGTAAGAATATTTTTGTGATTTGATATTAATGAAATGAAGCCTTATTTCCGCTGTATTTCTATGTTTATGGTTATTTCTGTATTCTGTTGCATTCCTGCATAAATCCGGATGAGCTAGTTGTTGCTTCACATGTTCAACCTAATGTTTCCCCATCTCCTTGATATTTGTATGCACCTCCTATCACTCCATCCCCACCGAAACTAGTTCCCTAGCATCCCATGCCTCCTCCACCTCTACCACAATGGAAACCTCCTCCTCAAGGTCAAGTGTATTCTCAACAAAGTGAAACCAATCCCCCAAACCCTAAGAGACAGAACAAGGGGAAAGGTAACCAGAACTAGACATCTCAAGGTAATTAGGGTAATCAGCATCCACCACCTAATTCCCCTTAGGGAAACCAACCTAATCCGATAGCCTAGCAACAAGGCGGACAACCCAAGAAGAACAAGGCTCTTCATATGAATAAACCTTTTTCAAGTTGTGAAGTATTTGGCCATTATACTCACAAGTGTCCCTTTTTACGTCAGATGTGCCAAGCATGGGAAGCTCAAGCAATTGCTTCTCTAGGACCTCAGCCCGTCGCTCCACCTCCTCCTCCTCCTACTTCATCTCAACCGATTGTGATTACCAATAATTTTCCTCATCAGGGATATATTGCTGCCCAACCTGCACAAGGTCATGTAGGTCCCAAACCTTCACAATCTGGTCACAATGATTATCAAATCCTTACGATTAATTCAGATGAAATCAATACTGAACAATTCAACCTCTAGAATTGGTCGCACAAATATGACAAGCCTCCTGCAAAGTCAAGGACTTACTACCAACCCAAAGTTTCCATTAAGCCTTTGTCGTCAAAAAATGGTACCTTACATATCCCTCTATGTACAGGTTAGTCCACAAGATCCCCAAAGGTCTATTACGTCGAAATGTTTCTTCTGATAAATCCACCCATACCTATAGCATAATATATGACTTGGCATAGTCCCTTGTTGCCATGTCAATGCTGGAAGTCCTCCAGACATGCCCATCCCAACATAAAGTTATAATCTCTGCTTTGGGAATTGTGGATCCTTCTGATGATCGCATGATTCTCTTTGATGTTGAAAAAGCAGAACATTCTCCCCTTCCTTCATTTGTTTCATTTCAAATACCAGTCTCCATAAAAAACACCACTGTTCAGCGAAGTATCATATACGAAGGCGCCTTCACTTGTGTGACATATGTTAGTGTTTGGAAGCAACTTGGTTCACCTGACCGGTCTCCATCCACCATCACTCTTCCTACTTGGGACAGTCATCCCTCCTATCCCCTCGACTTATATCACAACTGTCTAATTATTGTTGCCAACAACATAGTCTTAATTAACACCGAAGTCATTGATGCGCCTTCAGATTATAACAACCTTTTGGGTCATAGTTATACCTATTCCATGTCATTTTTCGCATATGTGGCATTTCACATGATGTACCTTCATCATAATGGAAATATCGTCACTATCGATTAGTTGACTTACTATGATCCTAAGTCTCATACTTCCCCTCACTTGACTATCTCATCAATGAATGATAATAAGACTATCATGTCCCTCACCAATGTTTCACCTGGAGTCTACAAATATTCTAGACTGCTTGGAGCTTATTATGGACCACCATTTGTTCCCTATGAGCCTAGATCTTCCAATGTTTGTATGCTTCAAGTGTCACATTATTCCAATAAGTGGTTTGGTATTCCTTCACAATGGTTAGCCCCTCCGCAACTGATTGCTCTCAACTCAACCCAACCTTCAGGTACAATTCCTCAAGGTCCATTTCCTTCTGCTGGTATCTATCCAAGTCCTTTCCAACCTGGAACCATTCCCCTAGGTCTTAACCATCCAAGAGAAGTTCCTCCAAGTCATTGCCATTCTCTTCAGATACCTTTCTTGTTCCCACCACCAGGAATATTTTCTACACATGTCATGGCTATGTTGAGTTTAACTAACATCACCATGGGGATCCCAGTATGGTACATTGATCCTCCCGTAAACACCCCTCCTTATCAACTTGAATCTTACATTGTTTTGACCCTAGTTCAACCTGTTGTTACTACCCCTTCCTTTGCTTCAGTTCCTCAAAAACCTCAACAGGAACCCAATCCTATTGCTAAAGCATCTGGTGAGGGGGAAAAGCCTAGAAAAAGGCAACCAAAGACAAGGAACCTCAAACATCTCCAGCTCCTCCTAAGCCTCCAAAGCATACTCCTCCATTTACTTTGTATGATGTTATTGGGCATGCCACTAATAATTATCCTAAATTACCTCATATTAAAAATGTGGTCTCATATATCTTTCCTGACTCTAATATTCCTGAGGTCCATGTCACCTTACTCGAGTAAGCTAAGAAGAACAAAACCTTATGCATGGATAACCCTTATGCTTTGTGTGATAACTATGGCCATTATTCCCATCACTGTCCCCATTTAGAAGACTTTCGTGATACACTACAAGTCCGTCGTGAGTTATATGCCAATCGTAGTGATTCGACTTCCCCTCTACCTACGGGTTATAGTTCCATTGTTATGCCAGAACAAGAGGTCTCTCAACCACCCATCGTGATCCCTCCTACTGATTTCGAGATGAAAAATCGTTTTGCCCCTATTCTAATATACTTATCGTCATCAATGTGATCGATCTATTTGGACTCTCTTGGATTTTCCTATTGTGATCTTGTTGAAACTTCTTCGGAGAACACTTTGGTCTCAACATCAATAGAAGTCTCATCTACTAGTCATCTGTCTCCCCTTTTTGATGATGTGCATATGAACCTTGTCTCTCATGAAGATGCATCATGTAGCTTTTCCTTGTCATTTGGTCCCTCCTCCTCCTATCCTCCCATCTTCCATTCAGATGATATGCACCATCATGTGTACTTCCTTCCACAAAAAACCCATGATCAATATGTTGTGGAGTCCAAAGAATCCATCCATGGTAAAGTCGATTGGTTTAAATACCCCTTACTTCCAACCATATCTACCTTGCAGTCATTGCATTACCTTACAATGTTTATGTAAGGGGGAGTCCACATTTGAGAGTCCAGGAGAAGCACTTCACCCCACCCCTCCTAGTGCATCTTATCCAGATCTTGGGGGGAGGCCCCCAAGATCAAAAAAATTGAAATGGATCTAGAAAGATAAATTATAATGCGAGAAAAAGGAGAGAACACATAGAAAATAAAACGACGAAGATTTTTTTAATTAAAATAGAGAATAACTGTAAAAGCTACATTGTGGTGGAAAATCTATCCTTTTAAAAGATGTGACTTGTTACTTATAGAATTTTTTAGTTACAATACCACATGTAAATTCCATGGGTGGGTAAAGACCATGGGTGAATGAATACCATGGGAAGATGTCACTTACAATACCATGGGTGGATGCCATTTACAATACCATGGGTAAATTCCATGTGTGGATAAATACCATGGGTGGATACATACCATGGGTGAATGAATACTATGGATAGATGTCACTTACAATACCATGGGCAGATAAATACTATGGGTGGATGAATACCATGAGTTTATGCCACTTTCTATTAGGATCATTCCTCCCTCCTTAAGAAGCAATGTTCCATTAGGGGAATTTTGAGGTCTAAAATGGGCCTCCTAAGGAAATTATAAAATAATAGTGGAAAAAATCTAATAAGATTTGATGACATCATCAAATTTTAGAGGGAAAAATGAAAAAACTACTTTTTCAATTCATATTTTCAACTTATCTCTCAAAGTTTTTACTCAAATTTCGAGCGGGAGTACTCGTTGGATGCGGAATTTAATTCCCCATCCAAGGAGTACCCATGTTTCATACTTTCGATGGGTCCTACTACACGAAAAATGAGAAATACATAAAAAAAACGTGATTACAATCATGTTTTTTATGTATTTCTCATTTTTCGTGTAGAAGAGTTCATCGAAAGTATGCAACATGGGTACTCCTTGGATGAGGAATTAAATTCCGCATCCAACGAGTACTCCCGCTCGAAATTTGAGTAAAAATTTTGGGAGATAAGTTTAAAATACGAGTTGAAAAAAGTAGTTTTATTATTTTATTATTTTTTAATATTTTTACTTTTTTACTCCAAAAATGGTGAATCATCCATTATGGATGACATCATCATCTTGAATCCTATTGGTTGTTTTAAAGTTTATTTTTGTTGTACATTTTTCTTATGAGGCCCATTTTAGACCTTAAAATTCCCCTAATGCCCTATTGCTTGAAGTTCCCTCCGCAGAAGCCTTTGTTGAATATGAAGAGCCACTTAATAGAAGGGTTTTTTATGGTTAACCGATAACTATGATGAATGAAGATACAAGGATGGATACCTTGTAATTCTTGTGACCAACTGTGATATTGACAATGTGCGACCTAGTAAATGGATTTCGATGAAGTGTGCGTTTGTGGATGACCCATAACCATGGAAAATGAAGAACCGAGGATAGAGATACCATGTAATGCTTGTGACCAACTATGATACTGATAGTGTGCGGCCTAGAAAATCGACTTCGATGAAGTGTGGGTTTGTAGATGACCCAGAACCATGAAAAACGAAGATCCAATGATAGAGATACCATGTAATTCTTGTGACCAACTATGATGCTAACAATGTGTGGCCTAGAAAATGGACTTTGATGAGAAGGATTTTGTGCAGTTGACCCATAACCGTGATGTTGACTATTGATGAAGTAGTAGGTGCTTACACAACATGGGGTAGGAGAGCATGTCTCCAAAGAACCCAAGACGAACATTTCTATGCTGAAATTGATGAATGTGAAGCAAGTTCCTACTAAAGCGGGGTGGGAGGGCACATCTCCAAAGGGAACCCGCTCCGAATGCTACTTCGGATTTAAAATGGGCATAACTCGGTCAACATAACTCAGAATATTTATTATAACTTGTTTTTGGAAATATAATAATAATTCTAGATCTTCTCGTGTGTTTTATATCGCTATCTGGAGAGTCTGGAAACTCAGATTCACGCTGCAACTATCCCATAGTCACAAAATTTCTAAAAAAAATAGATGATTTTAAATCAGTGATAAATCCCTTGTCCAGACTCTGATTCGATCGATTGTTTTTTAAGTAGGGTGATTCAAGGGGAGATAATATCTATAATCATTTCTTCGAAATTATGCACTAAAAATTGAAAAATATGGTAGGAGAGTTTCCATCCACGAATTGTCATTAGAAAAATATCTGCTTCACTGTTGATTTTAACTCAACGATATCTCCCTCAGCCAGACTTTGATTCGACTGATTTTGTTTTTTAAATTGGATATTTTTTTTGCAAAGAATCCATATTTTCTATTTATTTCTGAAAATTTTGCACCAATATTTTTATATCGGCTCTACAAAATCGTCACCCAAAAAAATCCTACAAAAAAATGAGAAAAAAAAAAAATTTCCGCTTTGCCCAAAAAAGTACTCCGTGGACGTTATTGAACTTGCATGGATTTTTACAATGATGGCTGCAAAACGTTGAAACTGAAATATGCTTCAAACCCTCATTCCCATGGATTCGTAACTTGAATCTGATACCACTGATTCAAATATTTGGGGGAGGCTTCCAAGATCTAAAAAATTGAAATGGATATGGAAAGATTTGAAAAATTAGAATGCAAGAAAAAGGAGAGAACACACATTAAATATAACCACAAAGAATTTTTTTATTAAAAAAAAGAATAACTGTAGAAGCTACATTGTGGTGGACAATATGTCCTTTTACAAGATGCGACTTGTTACTTCAGCATTTTTTAGTTACAATACCACAGGTAAATTCCATGGGTGAATGAATACGATGGCTAGATGCCACTTATAGTACCGTGGGTGGATAAATACCCTGGGTGGATGTCATTTACAATAACTTGGGTTTATCCCATGTGTGGATGAATTCCATGGGTGGATACATACCATGGGTGAATGAATACCATGGATATATGTCACTTACAATACCATGGGCAGATAAATACTATGGGTGGATGAATACCATGGGTGTAGGCCAATTTCCATTCAGATCAACATCTGGTAGTGTCGACTCTAGTACCATTATTCTTCCCCATTTTGAGGAACCTCTAGAGTCTCATATCACTTTAGATAGATGATCCACTTAATCATTCCTCCATATTACATCAACAACCAAGTCCCTTAGACATTGTTGCTATTCAACCACCGTGTCATCTAGGTGAGCATCAATTCATTATACCTGAAGCCACCCTTTGGTATAGTGACACCACGTATGTGAACCCAGAAATTCAATCGATTTCATTCATATATGTAGTTCCAAACAAGATTGGTAATCCACCATTTCCTTTGTCTATTGTATCTATCCACTCTTCCCACAAGAATACAATAATAAATAACAAATGGTGAACCACATCATCAAAATGTGTTTAGATTCCTCTATTATAAATACATTCGACATGTTCATAGCATGTTATCACCATACATACAAAATGATAGGCACCTATATTTCCCCTACATATCATCTTCATCCTCTCGAGGATCTCGTTCTTATTGGCCTAAATGCTTGAATCCCTTATTTGATCACATAGAACACAATGGCACTCCACAAACTCATCTATCTAGGGGGAATCATTCCCACTTGATCAGTCGCCCCCCATCATCATATGATGGGGGGACGTATTCCATTATTGGGGGCATGATGGCCCCTAGCCACCTTCTCTCTTAATTAACATAAGTCTCGGCCTAGACCCCAACTATCTAGGTATGGTAAATTATCCTATAGTTTGTCTTACCAGCCACTTTGGCAGCCATATATACATTACATATCATAGATGTTTGATACCATATCTTCAAATATTCTACTCTATGTGATATCAAACTTATCACTCGCTCTGCATGTTTGACTTGGTGGGCGGGGATGATTCTAGACCTTCTCTAGTAGTCCATTCATATATTCCTTTCTTACATTGATTCTCCATCAGGTAACTGTCTTTCCAAGAAGAATTAAGGCCATTTTTAGATGCGTAAGGCCACCTACCTGAAAGTCATAGATATGAATTCCAATGGTCGTTTTTTTCACTAAATTCTTCTCAATATTTAGGGCCCCATCCTCTCCAAATTATCTAATAAATCACTATGCCAATGAATTGGATTTGGGGACAAGAAGCCCTTTTATAGGAAAAAGCCTAGTTTTTTTGTCACCCATTGCGAACAAATTGTAGCTTGGTTTGATGAACAATTAGCACCATTGGAAATATCTCACTGAGTTCTCTAATGGGTCTCCATTTGTTTTTGGTAATTTTACACTTCACCAGGTTGCCATTTTTTCCATGAGATTTCACTTTGCTGCCAATTCACATTGAATTTCTTCATATGAGCTACCTGTACTCGAGTACCATTTTAAATTTTCAATTTTCGACAAATGTGTTGATTTTCATCACGAGTAACCATTATTTACTCATGTTTTTATGGTCCCCTCTAGGTCTCTTCCATGTGGTAGCATCATCAAGTCACCCTTGTTCAGAGCATCTAAGACGAGTCACCCTTACATCACTGGAGTTTGTTACGCGTACCATTGAGTCCAGTTACAATGTTTCATCCATATTTGTGTCACATTCATCCCATTTTTCTCATATTTTTCCTCCATATATACTAAACCGTCTCTGAAAAGTTTCTGTCTGAGTACTTAACCATCCAATCTGGAATCAAGTCAGTTGCTTCTAGGTAATCCATGCATGTTATGTTCTGATAAGGGAAGTCTCTAGTCTTCCTCTCATCTTGTTTCCCTCCATCATCATCCCTGGGGTCAGTCCATTAGCCACTTTTCTATGATCCCTCTTGTCTTTATTGAGGATTTTTCATTACCTCAACTCTGGTGGACCCTCCTTTGTTGACTTCAACACATTTATTCCACGAGAACGGTATAGAGGGTGATGTACCTTGGTTCTACATTTCATCATTGTTTGGTGCCTCAGATCAAGAAAATGGAATCGTTATTTCCCATTGACTTGGTTGTTTCTCGCGTGCTCTGCTCAAGCTCATTATCGCATGATCGAGAATCATACACTTGATGTTCCATTGATCCAACCAGTTGTACCAATATTTCCCGTGTGTGTGTGAGATGTTCTAGACCTCATGAGGGGGTGTCCCTTCAGGTAGCTACCCACATGCTCAGATGTCATCTGATTATTATCCAACCTCAGATGTAGTTCCACCAATTTGATGGGCTTAGTTTTAGCTGCTTACAACACCCATAGCACGCATGTATCCTTTAGATTATCCATTCAAATATTCAGAGCCCTTTCCTTTTTAGTAGGGCTTCTTTGATTGTGATCGCCCCTCACCATGTCATCTTGAGGGGAATTATGTCTCATGTACTTAACTCAACAAATGTTATTGTATTCAACCCTGGCCTTTTTTTTTCGAGGCACATTATGTATATGTGACTAATTGTATTATTGTAACCCATTCTGGCCCATTGATGCTAGCATATCATGTATCATGTATCATATATTTTGTAGCTCAATCCCGCATTGTTTGGCGCACCATTATTATTCGTACTCAGTTATCTCGACGTGTATGGTTATGCCTCCCCCGCCTCATTTGAGATAATGTACTGCAAAATAAAAGGAGACTTATATCAAATTATTTGGTCTCACCCCCTCCATTCCTTTGTCCTTCCTTGCTTCACTTGGATCTCTCTCTCTCTCTCTCTCTTTGAATCCCCTTTGGTGTCTCATAGAAGTTTAACCTACAATGTATTTTGATCATACAATTTTCTCCTAACACTCATACATTTGGGGACAATCTTTTATCACCTAAAAAGGATCACCTAGTCATTTCCAACTAGGTGGATCAAAATACACCATGTAGGATTAATTTTACCATAGTAAAATCACTTTCACTATATGAAATAATTTAGTAAACCATTTTTATCAAATTATTTTTTATTAAAGTAAAAAGCCCCATGAGAATAATTGAATAAATCATTATTTATTTAATTTTTTTCTTGGAATAATTATTGAATCATTATTTGATATTTATTCCTTGTCACATTTGACTAAATCACCTAGGAATAATTAAATAAATAATAATAATTTATTATTCCTTAATTTATTTTTGGAATAAATTATTAAACCATTATTTTATAATTATTTCATTTTCACACATTTCTTAATCCTCACAAAGTGATTAATAAATCATTTTATTTGCTAGTTACTTCTAAATAAAGATATTTGACCATTTTGAATATTTTTCCCTCTCTAAAAAATGTAATAAAGTATTCCTAACAGGTAGATCTCGATTTGGTCAATAATATTTTATTATTTCCTAGTTTTGATATTAACTTAATAATTTGTTATAAATAAGAGGGCTTTCTATTCATTTTTCACCATGATCACTATCATCTTCACCATTATTGCCTTCTCACATTTGAGATCCCACTTGAGTTCCACTTTTTGTTTTGGGTTTTCTACACATTGAGAGAGAGAAAATATTACTAAAACACAAGGACATCAAAGGACCCATCTCACGGAGGGGGATTTTCAGACCCTTGTTGTAGATCTCCTTCACCAGGTGTTTTCTAATAAAAATATTATTTATTCAAAATATTCTTCTATTGGGTCATTGCATTACTTATTTCTTGTTGTTTTATGTTTTGGATCACATAAATTTTTTTTTCTACAAGGTTTTATTGTTTTTCATTTCAAATCTGAAGCATAAACAAACATATTTTTTTGTTAGGGTCACTTGTCACCAGTGACTTAAGTGAAGCATTTTTGGTACATCTTCTTGAAATCTTTACACTAACATTATATATAGTTTTTTTTATAAAGTTAACATTTTTGTTAATAAATTTAAAGAAATAAATAGGCTCATTAGAAACTTTAATAATAATAATAAAGTTATGACATTGGTTAAATTTTAAAAATAAACTTAGTATTAAAATTAAAATTTAATAATTTTAATATTAAGGTTATGCTTAATATTAATAGGTTTAATAATTTTATTTTTAATATTAAAGTTAAGATTTATAATAAATTTAATTTTCATAAGTTTAATAATAGGATTAATATTAAAGTTTAATCATTTTAATATTAACTCTATGCTTTGTTGAAAAGTCAATAAGAAATGTGCGTCTCATTTAATTTTCCCTTAATTAAAATGGACAATAAATTGTAATCTTATCTCATAATCACTTGTAATAGTTAACTGAGTGTGATAGTCTCAGTTAGCTCATGAAATTAAAGTTGAGGGTGGTTGGTGAGGCATGTAGAGTGATTCTATTTGTTTTAGAGTCCAAGTTGCAGTTAGTGTATTAGTTTAATGCATGAGAAATCAATTAACTCAATTAAGTGAGTTAAAGTCAATCTAACTAGTTGTAATTGATTGTTGCAATAGTGAGAGGTCAAGTGAATTAAACCAAATTTAATTCACATGCAATGATCTTTCAAGTGAGTGATGATTTACTATTAATAGTTGTAGGCTTGTCAGTTCCGATGAAGAACCAGTTGAGGCAGAGGTTAAAGGGATGTTATCTATTAGTTGTATTATTAGTAAATTTCCAGTGCACAATTAGACACCCATAGGATTTCCCATGAAAAGTGAAAAAAATACAAGAAATTTCAATGATCTATATATATATATATATATATATATATATATAGGTTTTACAAAAACCTTTATATCTATGTATATTTTCCTTTAAAAAAAAATTCCATAACATTTGTAAATGACTCAAAGTCATATAATGTGCTATAGGGATTCACCCATTTATTATACATATAATTTTGGGGAGTTTATTAATTTTTTCCCTAATCAAAATAACAAATGAGAACTACAAATCTTAATATCAAATTAATATAATACAAATTATAAGAAAATTATAAATTTAATATTTCACAAGATGAATTGATATCCCAATACAAAATTATCATAGCACAATACCAATTTAACATGAACGAAAAATTGAATGCAAAAATTGCATTAACAATTCTCTCACATTACAATATACAATAGTTTCATAAACTCTTTCAATTCAAAATTGTTAGGTAAAGAAATCTATTTTTCTAGTAAGTTTCTTGGAGTCTCATAAAATTTATCATTGCAAATTCAAAAAACATGGAAGGCTAATTACAAGTCGCGAGTGCAACTAAAACAAGGTCAACTGCATAGCGGTAGTCCCTGCTTGGGACTACCAACATGCAATGTCAGTTTGGAATTTCAGTACCTCCAAGCACAACGCAAATGTGTAAGGCCCTGTCCCTAATTTTCAATAGCTGTAGCCTAACTAGCATTTTGGAGAGGAGAGATATTTCTATGATTGTGATGGAAATGCATATTTTGATGCTTTCACATTCACACATTATGAAACTGGGAAATTATTTTCACGGAACATTTGAAACTATTGTGTCCAATAGAGTGGTTAGCCAACAACCTTCATATTCTTGGCTAAATGGAGGATAAAAAATATTAAATTTGGATTCTTCATTAAATGAGAGCACTGGACTGTTTGACATGCGTGGTGAGGCCACTTTTGTGGAAAAGGGAATAAAAAACACATTGCGAAAAATTTAAACTGTCAAGTCTAAAATATAATTTGGAAACAAAAATACCAGAGGATGTTGAATGCTAATGTCAAAAAATAAACAATTCACTTGGCAACCATGTACATGAATTCAACTAGTAAGGGAGGTTCCATAATATTTAACTTTTTCAACTTATTTGAATGTCCCAAACAGAAGTCAAGGACACCATTCTTCAATATATTTCTAGATTTTTCTTGATGATATTTGAAGGTAGACTAGTATTATTGTAGAATAGGAGATTAAATGCACTGTTTAAAGATTATATGAAGCAGAGAGGGTGCATATTTTAACATGTTTCATGCATTTATGCTAGCAAGGAGGGCATAATCTTATCAGAAGTATTCAAGTACCTCCATCTAGGAATAATGAAGAATATAAAGGGGTGAAAGCATTGGTTTATGAAATGCAACCCAATTGTTTCCATAAGATGGAAAATGGTTGATTTTATGCCTTGAGGAAATAACAAGAATTTTTTTTTACAAGATGAGAAAAATACGCAAAGCACTAAGTTAGATTTTTCCTCATAAGCTTTAGATTCAATGGGTTAACTAGGACAAATTTTTTTTTGGAAACATCTAAAGACAATCATGATTGAAAGACCGGTGACATCTACATGCAAATGATGTAATCCTACAACTTGAACAACCTACTTTATTGCCTTTTCTAGGACTAGACATATTTGAAGTTCTGGCAAGACATATTTGAAGCTGAAAGAAGAATAAAACGCCTAAGGGACATAGTGAAGCTCAAGGAAACTACCAAAAAACCCAAAAGTAGAGGAAAATACTGAAAACGAAGAATGAAATTTGCTAAATATCTGAATCGTAAACCAGTGAAGCATTCATTAATATGGTACATGCTCTATGAATCCTAGATTTTAGGATAAAAACTATGAAGAGTTGTCCAGAAACTAAAGATAAACCTAAGAGAGAATGATAGGTTTGTCCACTATAAAATTCAGTCATCCACATGTGCTTCATGCATAAATTTACAAAACCACTAGTTTATAAATTAATTAATAAAGTGTGATATTTTAATCACTTTAATTAAATATCAAGGACAACACATTTTATAACTAAATATGGGGTCCTTATATTTGTCCATTTGTCCATAATGTGATAAAGGTGACGCACATGCAATATTTCTCCAAGCAAGGAGCTATGTGACCTCTGTTCCTACACTGCATTGGATTTCTCTGTCATTTACAAAAAATAAATTTCTCCAAGAAAGGGGAAATGTGACTCAATGATAGGGATATAGATTTGGATCTGGATCTCGAAATTAAGTTCTTATACTCCAAGCAGAGGTTTATGTGACTAGATGGTAGGGATTTGGGTCCGGATCTTGAAAATATGCACCTCGACGGGCCTCTGTTTCTGTACAAATCATATCACCATGCATATAGTTATGTACAAATCATGCCAGTTACATATAAAATGTAAAATTTCAGAGGTTTCATAGTTTCTACAATGGTATATTTCAGAGGAATTCCCTCTAGCTAGAGTGGGGATACTGTATTCATGTTTATGACATCCACCGTAAACAATCTTAGGCTTATCAGTGGAAGGAGGATGTAACCAAGGATTTTTAGGGTGCCAGCAAGCATGGTTGAAAGAAAGGAGAGCTCACCATCTATCAGTGATATGGGATTGCTCGAAGAGGTAGAGAAGGTTTTAGAACTCTAATAGAACCAATTATAGATTTGCAGGTCTGGTTTGCATGCTACGTTATTGCTGGAAAGGTTATGCCACCGAACTACACCCAGGGTGAATGCACTCTTAACACCATATGTGTAGATGAATTTTGCGAAAAGTGTGCCAAGATTAATGTAGAAATTAGTATACACTAAGCATGCATACATCCAGATTCCCTTGATCTCACAATATTTAACTTCTTGCAAAATACAGAATCATTCCACTGTTAATATTTTGTGGAAAATTAATTGCAAACACACGTGAAGCATAAATAAAAATAATCGCACATAACATAGTTGTTTAATGGGAAAGCCTAAAGTTGAAAACCCCAAATATCATATATTATGTATCATGGAGATCATGTAACAATGTCATACAAAGCTTAGTACATGAAGCTCTCAGTACAATCAATCGTCACACACTAACATAGAAGAAATCTGCAAATTCATGCACCGATCTCTGCCCTCCTGCTAGCCTGCCTCCACTGCGCAATCCCTGCTGAAGAATAGCTTTGAATGAATTCGAATTACCATTTCCTTGACTGCGCAATCCTCATTGGAAACTCCAATGTGTGTATGGTGCAATCAATGCATCACCATAGTCACAACAGATAGTTCATCTTGCCCTTTCACCTATCTCTCCACTGGGTCTCCACTAGAATTTCCATGCACTGTAGTTAACTGTTGTATTTTTTAGTTGATTAATGAGTTATTATTTTTGAATTAATTAACTAATTAATTCACTCCACTCTCACTAGTGTATCATTCAGTTAGACTAGATACAACTAGCTCAACTGAGTCTAACTGAGTTAGACTGAATACAACTTCATGAACTACTCTTCCAACTCTGTCATAACTTTGCCACTTCAATTCTAACTGAGTCCTCCATGCATGAACCACCAGTAAACCCTAGGAATTGTGTAATTCCTTCAACCCACTGATTTTCCAAATCTGTGCACTGAAACTAAGTGCTTCAAGAGAATAAGTTGATGTTTATTGTCAGATTAAGAGCTAATAATAATCGACACTTCTATTTTTAGATCAATGATATATAAATAGACTTCACCCAATATTCTAAAAATATGATTTCATCTATTTTTCCAACTTGACCAACCATCCACAAATAGCATCCTGCAACTTTTGAAATATGATCACCATGTCTAAAAATAGACATATTCTAAAAATAGACTTATGCCAAAAATAGCCCGCGGGCCCACTTAGTGAAGGCGACTCTTTTCACTAAGCTCATCATCTTGTTGAATCTCAACACTCCCTCTCAACATGATAGGGATTATCCTTCACCCTGATCCTGCCTCTATGGTATTCGAATTTTCTCCTGGTGAGCGCCTTCGTCAGAATATCTGCATCCTGATCTTTCGCAAGTATGTACTGAAGCAACATGATCTTCCGCTGCACACAATCTCTGATATTATGATATCAGATATCAATATGTTTAGATCTATCATGAAACACAGGACTAACCGAGAGTTTAATGCAACTCTGATTATCACAATGTATCACTATAGGATCTAAATGTGAACCAAACAAACCAACCAGGATCTTCCTCATCCAGATAGCCTCACATGCAGCTTTAATTGCTGCCATGTATTCATCTTCCGCTGAACTGAGTGCCACGGATCTTTGTTTCCTGCTGTACCAAGAAACTACCGTAGATCCAATACTGAAAATCCCTCCTGATGTGCTCTTTCTGTCTGTTGGGCTGCCTGCCCAATCTGCATCCGTGAAGCCATGCAACTTCACCTCATCCGTCTATCTGTACCATAAACCATACTCAGATGTGCCCCTAATATATCTTAGGACATGCTTTCCTGCCTTCCAAAAGAGCTTGGTAGGCTTAACCATCTCTTCTGAAAGTTGGTTCACCACATAGCATATGTCCGGTCTTGTATTAACTAAATACATAAGCGAACCTACCAACTCTCGATAAACAGTGGCATCCACTACCTCTGCCAATGTAGCATCCTATTTCCTCCAATTTCCTATAAGAGGAGTGTCGATAGGCTTGCAGCCTTGCATGTGAAACTTCTCCAGTATCTCCCGAGCATACTTGCCTTGAGACACAAACAGTTCACCTTCCCGCTACCATGTTTCCAATCCAAGGAAATAATGGAGGCCCAAATCCTTCATCTCAAACTCCTTTTCAAGATCTACCTTGGATGAGTGTATCAATTGCTCATCACTCATTAGTATTAAATCATCAGCATAAAGAACAATGATTAAAATCTTACCCTCCACCACAATTTGGTACAGGTTTGCATTCGCCTCACTCTTGGTGAAGCCAAGTCCAGTGAAATAGTTGTCGATCCGAGTGTACCAAGCAGGAGGTGCTTGTTTCAGCCCATACAATGCTCTTTTGAGCCTGCACACATGTGACTCATTGTCGAAGATCTCAAATCATTCAGGCTGCTCAATGTACACCTCTTCCTCAATGATCCCATTAAGGAATGCAATCTTCACATCCATCTGATGAATGTGCCAACCCATCTGCGCTGAGAGAGAAAGGATGGTCCTTATGGAAGAATACCGTGTGACAGGTGCAAAGGTTTCTTCATAATCAATCCCCTCGATCTGTGAGAAGACCCAGGCAACAAATATTTCCTTATACTTCTTGACACTCCCATCAACAACTTGCTTTACCTTGTAGATCCATCTTGATCCTACAACTAATTTTTCGACTGGCCTTGGAACAATATCCCAAGCACTGTTTCTGACAATGGAGTCATACTCCTCCACCATGGCATCTACCCATGTGGGTTCCTGCACTACTTCTTCAAAAGAATATGGCTCTGTCACGATACACTTGCTCATAAGAGCCATGTATCCAGCAAATTGGTCAGGTGACTGTCTTTGCCTGCGCTGTGATGTAGGAATTCCTACATTCTGTTCCGCATCAAGCTTCAGTCTCTCAGCTTCTGTGGTCCGCTTTCTGCCTTGTATGATGTTTGGTTCTGCATGAGTGGACTCCTCCACTCCATGAATCTCCTCTTGTGGCTGATCCACATCTAGAGGCTCATCTTTGGGAACAAGAAGTTCCTCCTCTGCATGCAAGTGTAGCTCCCTCTCAAGAGACAACTTCATGGCTTTCACCTCATTGAATTTTATATCCCGTTGCACCACAGTCATCCGACTGTCTAGAAAATACACATGATAATTATGGGGTGTTTCTGTGTACCCCATAAATATCCCAACTTCTGCAGTCGGCTCCAAATTCTTCCTGGCATCCTTTGTCACGTGAATGTAAATAGATGAGCGAAAAATCTTCAAATGAGAAATATCAGGCTTCTTACCAGTAAAATATTCTTCAGGTGTACTCATGCCAAGTACTCTATGAGGACAACGGTTTTGCACATAAACCACAATCTTGCATGCTTCTGCCCACAAGTGCATCGATAGGCCTTGTTCATGTAGCATTGCTCGTGCAACACCCACGATCATTCTGTTCTTCCTCTCCGCGACCCCATTTTTCTGTGGGTTATGAGGTGTTATGAGTTCTCTTCGAATTCCTTCTTTGCTACAGAAGTCTTTGAATTCGCCCGAGATTTATTGACCACCATTATCGCTTCGTAGAGCTTTCAATTGCTTCCTTGACTCCTTCTCCACCAATGCTTTGAACTCACAGAACTTTGAGAACGTTTTGCTCTTCTTATACATGAAGAAGATCCAACATCTACGAGAATAGTCATCAACAAATATAACATAATACCTGTGTTTTGTTGTTGAAGCAACAGAGAAAGGTCCACACACGTCTATGTGAATTCTCTCCAGGATCACCGAAGCACGATACTCCTTCTCATGAAAGGTGGTCTTCATAAACTTACCCATAGTACATCCCTTGCAATGATCTGACTACACAAGAGTACCCTTGGGAATTCCAGTAGAAATATGCTACAAAATCTTCAAAGCGCCATGGTGAAGATGGCCCAATCTCCTGTGCCATAATTCGCCCTCATCTCGGCTCACCACTTCTTCTGCTTTGCCCACCATTGCAACACAACCATATACCTCTAGCTTGTAGATATTCTTAACTCGAATCCCTATCCTGTTGGTTTGAACCATTGTTTTATGTCGAAGGAAATATTTTTCCTCACTGAAAACAACATCATAACCTTTGCCTTCCAACATTGTGACCGAGACCAAGTTCTTCTTCAGACCTAGAACATGCATAAAATACTTCAACAAGAATGGATTACCGGACTCCCTCTCAAAGGTAATGGTCCCAATGCCGGTTGCACTATATCGAACATCGTCGCCCATCTCTATATGCATCTGGAGGTTCTTCTCCTCCAAGTCACTAAACAATTCCTTGTCTCCCGTCATATGGAAAGACACACCACTATCAAGATACCACACCGATCCCATATGGCTTGAAACCAAGGATGCGATCAAAGAGAAATCAAGTTCAAATTACAAGGCTAAGGCCTCTCCAGCTACAGCTCCAACAACCTTCTTGTTCTTCTTTTTCTGTGGGTAGTTAGTGGTGAAATGCCCATGTTCGTGACAGTGAAAACACTTCACTTTGGACAAATCCTACTTCTTGCCTTTAGCTTCGGATTTTGAAGGAAATTTCTTCCCTTTCCCTTTCCTTGCTTTGGAAACCAAAGCGAAATTCTCTTCATCTTCATTCTTCGATGAAGAGCCATCCCTGGTACCCGCCTTATCTCCTCTCGCACAATATCTGACCAAAGCCACTCCCATCCAGACAGTTTCTCCCGTCCATTGACAGAGTCTTCGTAGCTACGCCAAATCTTTGGAAGCCCAAGGAGATCCAAGCTCACCAAGTCTTCATCATCAACAGTAACCCCCACAATTCCCAGTTCATCCTTGCAGTGGACAAACTTCGTAAGGTATTTTGGAATACTATCGCCCTTCTCCATTTTTATTTTTCTGAGCTTGTCTTTAAGCGCCAACTTCCTCTAGTTTCTTTTGCTTTGGAAAAAATATGTCAAAGCCTTCCACATTAAGAATGGAGTGGCTTTCCTATGAAGGCTGGACACAATATGGTCCTTCACACCTTCCAACAGAATTATTCTTGTCTTTGTTGTCAACTTTTTCCATGCGTCAAGTAATGCAGCATTGCTAGATCCTGGCTTAGGAACATCGCTATTGATGAAATCCTTTAGTCCATTATCCTCTAGCACCACCTCCATCCTTTCCTTCCAGGCTATGTAATTCGAGCTCCCATAAAGGGCATACTCCAATCGTAACCCATTGAAAGACATTTCAATGTATACTCAACTTCTGCACCAAAAATCTTCTGTAGCAAATTCGAATTATCCACCAGCACAAACTTAGCAATTCTTCACAATTGCAATATTCAAGAATTAACACTGCTTCGATACCATGTAAAAATTAGTATACACTAAGCATGCATACATCCAGATTCTCCCTGATCTCACAATATTTAACTTCTTGCAAAATACAGAATCATTCCACTATTAATATTTTGTGGAAAATTAATTGCAAACACATGTGAAGCATAAATAAAAACAATTGCACATAACACAGTTTTTTAACAGGAAATCCTGAAGCTGAAAACCCCAACTATCATACATTATATATCATGGAGATCATGTAAAAATCTCATACAAAGCTTAATACATCAAGCTCTCAGTACAATCAATCGTCACACACTAACATAGAAGAAATTTGCAAATCCATGCACCGATCTCTGCCCTCCTGCTAGCCTGCCTCCACTGCACAATCCCTGCTGAAGAATAGCTCTGAATGAATTCTAATTACCCTTGCCTTAACTGCGCAATCATCATTGGCAACTCCAATGTGTGTGTGGTGCAACCAATTCATCACTATAGTCACAACAGATAGTCCATCTTTCCCTTTCACCTATCTCTCCACTGGGTCTCCATTGGAACTGCCATGCATTGTAGTTAACTGTTGTATTGTTCAATTTATTAATGAGTTATTATTTGTGAATTAATTAACTAACTAATTCACTCCACTCTCACTAGTGTATCATTCAATTAGACTAGATACAACTAGCTCAACTGAGTCTAACTGTTAGACTGAATACAACTCCATGAACTACTCTTCCAACTCTGTCATAACATTTCCACTTCAGTTCTAACTGAGTCCTCCATGCATGAACCACCAGTAAACCCTAGGAATTGAAAAATTACTTAAGCCCACTGATTTTCCAAATCTGTGCACTGAAACTAAGTGCTCCAAGAGAATAAGTTGATGTTTATTGTCAGATTATTATTAAGAGCTAATAATAATCGACACTTCTATTTTTAGATTGACGATCTAAAAATAGACTTCGCCTAATATTCTAAAAATACAATTTCATCTATTTTTCCAAATTTACCAACCATCCACAAATAGCATCCTGCAACTTCTGAAATATGATCACCATGTCTAAAAATAGACATAGTCTAAAAATAGACTTGCGCCAAAAATAGCCTGCGGGCCCACTTAGTGAAGGCGACGCTTTTCACTAAGCTCATCATCTTGTTGAATCTCAATACTTAATTGGTGAAATATTAAAATGAATGAGATAATACAAGCTTTCACAGATGTGCATGAAAAAGGGGAAAGAATTCATTTTATCGATCTGTTGGTGGATTTTACAATGTGGAAGTGGCAACCCCTGCAAGGAAGGCTCGAGTATCGTTGTAAGGCCCGAATAGATAACATATTGGGGAAAGGCTCATATATTGCTATTAGGCCCAATTATCTTTCCAATCAAGAGTGTGGAATGACCAACTAAAGGTAAGTAGCTCTGGGGGAGGGGCCATGGAGGGAAAAAGAGGAGCTCACCAGTGCCACTTTTAACCAAAATGATCACCTCATTCCACTGGTCACAAAAGGAGATTGATCCTAATTTTTGTTGAGGTGAATGTAGTGTTGGGGAGGTAAATGGGGGGTTACAACATTCGAACACAATTTTGGGTTAATGGGATCTACCTTTCAGTAAGTTATGGATTTAGATGAAGGAAAGTTGTAACTAGAAATAATGTTGAGGGCTCTACCTTTGTTTGTGCAAGTGAGGAGGGGAGCATAGTGTGCATTCTAAGAAAAAGGGTTAAAAAAACACTCAATGTCATGGGCCCTAGGCCCTATGTTTGACTGTGCACATGAGCAGAGGAGAGCATAGTCTCTGACTGCCATAGTATTCACCCTAAGAAGAAAAAGGGTTAAAAACACACTCAATGTCGTAGGACCTGGACCCTGCATTTGACAGTGTAGATGAGAAAAGGGGAGCATAGTATCTAGCTTCCATTGTCTCCACCTAAGAAAAATGATAAAAGACGCACTCAAGTAAGTACAATCTCCATATTTTAAGATTTTGAAAAAAACAAAAGAAAGATTGCAACTGTAGATTTTTCCTGCACTTCTAAAATTGAATGCTTTTACTAATCCTTCAAAAATTGAATGCTTGTACCAATTATTTTGATATGGTTGGAATTTTTTCCAAGAAGAATGGTCCCCACCAAAAAATTGTGGAAAGAAGAATTGGCTCACCTAGAAATTTTAGTAGAAATAGTTCCACTCTAGTTACAAAATGTGAGCCTGGTATTTCAGTGGATTTGAAAGTGATTTTTTTAAGTTAGTTTTCGCTTATGAGAAGTGAAAGTGAAACAAGATAGAAGGCAGATTTTTGCATGCTGTTGTGTTGAATTATGAGCTCAGATCAAGTCTTTCAATAAATAAAGTAGCACTAATAAATAAAGAGGCATTAATACAATAGAGTAGTGTATTTATTCACCAATAAGTGGTGGTCGATAAGAGAGGATGAGGGTATTTACTCACCAATATGTGGAGGTTGATAGCAGTGATAGTGTTAGCAATCTCGGTGGTCGATAGAAGTGATAACGATGGCAAGCCTAGGACACTTGGACAAAATTAGGGGCAGGTATAGATGTAGATTTTGGATTTTGAGAAATGTAAATCTCCTTCTAAACTTAATGAAGGTATTTGAAACCATAAACATTAAATTTTTCCAGACTAATGCTAAGTCCCAAATAACATTAGTTAAGTTTCAACGAAATTTGATAAATTATTATCCTAAGTTTGAAAGTTAGTAGCCTAAGTTTGAAGGAAAAAGATGAAAATCATACATCATTGGCGACAATAAGACTTCAAAACTGAAACTTTCGTTAAAAGTGTTTTTGGACCCGATTTGTTGGGTAAAATATTGGTTAAATGGAAAATATGAAAACGATCAACCCAAAATAATACAAATTCAATTGCAAAGCGATCACTATAGTCCCTACTATGTCAAATGCAGGGACTAATAAGGAAAGTTATGGAAAATAATTTAGTGAGAAATTTGTGTAGTAATTGGGATACTGAGAAAGATGTAAAATAATTGGGATCAAAATATGGAAATTGTTACACACATTATCATCATTGTTTTTAATTTTCTTGGTATTTAATTTTCTTCCTATTAGGATGACCAATGTTGTTATATTATTACAATTCTAGGATTTTTTTTTTATAAATTTTAGAGATTCTTAAAATTTATCTATCATTTTTATTTTAAGATTACAACTTCACTTAGAGAGAAAGCTTTGAGTGCTAATTATCCCACAACATTGAGAATTACTAATGGCCACTTCATCTCTCTCCAAGTTGATTATGAGGGAAAAATCTATAGGTTATGTATGAGGTGTTCAAAATTCTAATTATTTTAAGATGATAATAGATATTTGTCTTGTATTCATGTAATAAAAATCCTTGAGGAAGAAAATATTTTTGAATATTCTTGAATGAAATCTTCACATATAATTAGTACTAGCACAATCACATTAGTAAATGTGGTTGATAATAACCATATGCACAATACATTTACTAATGTGATTTAATAAATATTAGGTGTATGGTAAAAATTTATAAATCATAATATTATAAACCCTAATATTAAACCCAATATTATAAACCCTAATAATTAAAAATGATAATAAACATTCATGTCTTACATTCATGTTATAGATATCACTAATGTGGAAAATAATTTTGAATATTCTTGGATGAACTCATTACATATAATTAATATTAAAGTGTAAAACAAAATTATGAAATTTTGGTACAAGAAAAATAAAATCTCACTAGAGGATATTTCTCGTATTAAACATTTAAAGGCCCAATCCAACAAATTAAGAAGTCATTGCAAGGAAACTAATTATTACAATTTTTTCAAACAAGTCCAATGGAGATTCCAAGCCTAAATCAAAAGAAAAGAAGGAAATAAAACTTGAAGGAAATCCTTGGGAAGGGAAAATTCCATTCATCAAAAGAAGAAAAAAGCAATGAGTCAAATAAAGAAGAACCAATTTCTAAAGCCACAACATATTGCCACCATTACGCAACACCATGAGAAACAATATTATCAAAGAAAAATTATAAGAATTTTCACAATTACCATGCACTAACATGAAGCTAGAAAATCAACTATTATAAAGATACACATGGAAATAAGAATAATGAATAGTCATATTGGAACAACATAATGACAATAAATAACCAAAGGATCAATCAAAATTGATATAAATGTGGCAACGAAAAAGAGACTTCAGGTTGGATATTACTAGGATAGATGGTTGTTTATATTGTTGAAAATGGAAACAAGAAAGCTTGAAAATGACATCAAGAAAGATTTAATTTAATTTTCCCTTGAATTAAATTAGAATAAAATTGTAATTCCACATCACAAGACGATTTGTGCGAGTTAAATAGGATAGTATGACTTAGTTGGTTTAGTTAATTCGATTTGAGGATCTAACTTGAGTCATGTAGATGTCTCCTACAAAATAGGAGTCCTGGTTGAGTTTAATTTGAGTTGTAATTAATTAACTCAATTTATTTGAGTTAAAATAAGTTTAACTAGCTCTAACCGATGAAGGAACTAATGAGAGGTTGAAGAGTGGAACTTGGACTTGAACCACATCTAGTGATCAATTATATAATTGATGATTCACTCATAAATAACTCATGCATATCAATTATGAGAAAGACCTAGTTGAGATTGGACTTCGAGGGCAGTGTATTATCAGTTGTATAGTCATCCAAATTATACAGGTGGTGCATGCACTTCGAGGAATTCCCCTAATGGATTGTGCAGTATGGTTTGAGAATTTCCCTAATTAATAGGGCCTAATTACCCAAGGAAACAACGCAAAGAAATAGGGATCCTGGAGGGTCGAAAATTGGTTAAGTATTGAACTAGGCTTATTTAGGAAGCAATGAGATAGATCGAGATAGTGCAAAGGTTTCTTTGGTTGGAGAAAAGCATTGTAATATTCTCATATTTTATAACTTATGAAATACAAATATAGCAGGGTTTTTAGCTATGGCCCTAGGAAATATGTGTGTACTGTGTGGTTAAATTTTTTTTCTCCTTCATGTTTTTTGATTTTGCGAGCTAAATTGGTTTCCACAATTGGTAGATTAGATTCAAGTATATTATTTTAGCATATTATAATTATTAGTTTGAATATACAAGGAATATCTACTTGGTATCGGAGCAGGAATCGCTATAGAAGAGAAGAATGCGAGTTTTTCCTATGCAGGTGAACCGAATTTGTAGATATACTCCTCAGGACTAGCAGCAGGATCAAGATGTCTTTCTCTGGATTGAGACTCGAATATTCCCTTGATGGTAGTTCGAATTACATAGCTTGGAAGGACATGATGGAAATAGTTTTGGAAGAAAACGGACTGAAGGACTTCATATACAATGATATTCCTAAGCCTATAGTAGCAGATGCTCAAGATCTGGTGGCCCAGAAGAAGAACATAGCAAAGGCAAGAAGGATTCTATTGGAATGTGTTCGAGATCATATTGTCTCGAACCTCAATGGGAAGGCCACTCCATATGCTATGTGGGATGCCTTAACATATTTGTTTCAGAACAAAAATGACCACAGGAAGTTAGCATTGAAGGAAAATATCAGAAAAATCAAGATGGAGGAGGGCGACACAATGCCAAAGTACTTGACCAAGTTCACCCAATGTCGGGATGAGCTTGGAAGTGATGGTGTTACTATTGCTGAGGATTATCTAGTGAGCCTAGAACTTCTAATCCTTCCCAAGAGCTGGCATAACTACCAAGATTCAGTAAATGGGAGGGAGAAGCTATCAGAGTGGGAGCGATTGTGGTCTGACTTGGTGCAAGAAGAGATTAGGAGGAACACCAAATATGGGACCTCTTCCAAATAAAAGGAAGAGGAATTTGCATTAGTTAGTAAAGGAAAGAAAGCCAAGGGAAAGAAGTCCCAAGGTGAAGAGGGAAAGAATAAATACTTTTCCAACATAAAGTGTTTACACTGTCACGAGTTTGGGCATAATGAAATGTCCACAGAAGAAGGAAAGCAAGAGGGATCTTATAGCAGCAGCAACATGTGAAGCTCTAGATTCACATTTAGAGCTTGATTTTACTCTCATTGCATGTGTTAGTGTCCCGTAATTTGGTAGATTGGGAAACCAAATGATAGAGTAACATCAGACCAAGCTTTGGAGTCCTAGGACCTAGCCTTCCTGGACTCAGAGAGGGCTCTCTCTATTATGCGAAGGATGTGAACTTGTTCGCTTTGTATGTGTGATTTTAGGCTAGATGTTTAGTATATTTTGGTTTGTTTTTGGGTTTTTGAGGTAAAATGATCAAAAAGGACAAATATAAAGAGAGTTCATCAAATCAACAGGGCTATGGGGTCAGATAAAGTCAAGACTGTCTAAATGGTGGACAAGGTATTACTGCAGGGCCGATTTAGTCAAGGTAAATGGATTCTTTGGGCGAAAGTGAAGTGAAATGAACATTAAGTTTGTGAAAGACAAAGAGATATTAAACATATATATTTTTAAAGCAAGTATTCATGAGGTAGGGAAAACCATAAATCTCTATGAATAAAACTCAAACTGATACATATGAAAGATAAACAATCCGGCGATACATAGAAGCATAAGAACCTCTAACTCTAGAAAATCACCTTCAGCTATTGGGAAAACAAATAAGATAAACAAAAAAATCAATCTATGAATAGGGAACTCCTAAACATCATATCTTGAGCTATCAGAAACTCTGAAATAAGTTTTCAAGCATGGACAAAGGGCAAGATCGAACGAGACCTCTTTGACTTAACTAAAACAACCAATATTTCATAGAAATATTTCAGAAATGGAGTTTTGAGAAACTATAAGTAAGAAATGCATACCTTAAATCATACAAGATAGCAAAACATACTGACCATAAATGAAACAAATAACAAGTTCTTGATGGACATAAAGGGCAGTTAAGAATCCTTTAGAAATGATCAAGAAGAGGAAAACATCAAAGCTGTAACATGCAGGATGTTTGAGGTGCTTCCATGAGCATGTATCAACATATAATTTTATGATCTAAAGCAAATGAGAAGTATGGAACATTAATGAAAACAAGGAAAAATAAACAAATCATAGAAACATCACCATTCACCAAGCCATGGAATCCTGCACACAATGCTCCTCCACCATCAAGCCAAGCAAGACATCATCCACTTCATAAAACAAGTATTTCTCCCAAGCTCATAATGCTATATATTTCTCTCAATATATCAAGTTTTGCCTCCTTGTTACAATGAATCCTCTTGGTTTATATAAACCAAAGAGGAGGAAACCCACATAGAGCAACTAGAAGGCCATTGGCCAAAAACAAATATCTAAAACTGTCCTTGAGGCCTAACAAGGTCCAAGGCACAAAATATCCTTCAAAAATATATTTTCGGACCAAAATAGAAAAAAAATAATCATTTTTAAGACCTAACACATAAGAAAAACTTTCTTAACGCACATTTGGCCTAGTCATCACTCAGAAAACTGCTTTTTAGTAAAATCTACAGGAGCATAGCACCAGAAAAAAAATATGTTTTACAGTGTAGTTTTGGCGGACTTCCTGATGTCAAAATGAGTCTAGTGATGGCTCGTTGGAAAGCTACAGATTTATACTTTCCAAAAATACTTGATTTTTTCCAATATAATGCCTGGAAGTCAGTCAAAAAGTAGAAACAGTGAAAAAACCCAGGAGTGTAGCACCTGCTGATATTAGGGGCAGAAAGGTAAAAAATGGTTGTTTTTGGCCTTTTTGAGGGACCAAAGCAGCTTCATTTGACTGAAAATTTCTAAGCATGTTCCTTTGATGTCAAGGAATCCAAAAATATAATTTTATTCAGTTGAGGATGCTCCAAGAAAAAGTTAAGGCACCCATGATTTTATGCTTTTAGGCCTAAAATTCACAAAAAACAAGAATGTCTCAAAAAATGCCCAAATTTGGTGAGTAAACCCCTTAAGGGTTTTTAGAAACATGAAATGAAGCTTGAGAAAAAATTCCAAGCCAGGATAGGACTTTTCCATGTTTTTCCGCCGGGCGCCTCCTTTGGGCAGCTTTGAGTTTCCTTCGGGCAAACTGATTCAACTTCTTGTAGTGCTCGGTCATTCTCCTTTGTAGGCCCAAATCCTTGTTAGCTTTCTCCAATTTTGTTTCCAAATGCTGATTTTCCCTCTCAATCCAAGATTCTTTATCATTCTCAATTTCTAAGGCAAGGAGCTCCGTAAGAGGGTACTATTGTGCACGCGCTGATTCTTCTTCTTTCTTCTTTTGCAATGCTCTTCTAAGACCCATGGTCTTAGGTCTCTTTCTTGCTGGCCCTTCTTAACCATCATCTTTCGCATACTCACCCATGTATTCTTCTAGCCTTACTTGCGACCTTTGAGCTTCTCTTTTGTATTTGAGTGCCTGGGCCTCATAGATTTCCATCTATCCACTCATTTGATTATTCTACATTTGCACAAAGTGGATAATGTTTTTTGATCTTTCTAGGTCATTTTCCGAGTCTTTAATATGAGCCTCCTGGTTTTGCAAAAGAGATCTAAGAATTTCAGCCTCATCATCTTCAGCATCACTGTCTATTTGTATTATGTCAAATTCCCTTTCATGCTCATGGCTACTCTCTTGCTGTTCAATCTTCTCTTTTCCCTTGCCTTTAATGATTTTCTTTCCTCTGGTTTTCTTGGGAAATTCTAAATTGCTCTTCTTTGGAAATTTGCCTCTACTCCTTAGTGCCCTAGTGATATTGCTAGTCACTGTTTGAGTGGTTTTATTCCTTGTTGTTTTGGTGTTTTTTAGCCTTTGCTACTTTTGAGGAAGGAAGCATGGCCCCTTGCCTTGGAGAGGCAGTAAACACATGCTCTTGACTTTGCTGATGATGAGTGAGAGGAGGAGTTAATACCTGGGATTGTTTAGTTTGGTCTCCTACAACCTCAGGGCTGTCCTCTTCTCCAAAAAAATTCTCTGTTTGCACTTCTTGGTTACTTTGCTATGGCAAATTTCCTTGTTCATTAAATTTGATATTTGTAATGAACTCATCATCAGGAGTAATCTCAAAAAGATCATGTTCTTTTTCTGTTTGGTGAGAGATGTCTAGGTATGCTGTTTTTTCCTTTCCAAAACTATCTCTTCCTTCATCCATCTTCTTACTGTCATGACTATTTTTATTACTTCCCTCTTTGCTGTGGCTGCTTCCATCATTTTCATCTTGACCTTGGTATTCAAAGGTGTCACTGTTTTTGATATTTGGGCCTTAACTATTTTGACTGTTTGGGCTGCCTCTATCATGATCACTATTTTCATTTTCTCCTTATGGGTTGCCACTTTCACCATCTGTGATTTTTCCATCCCTTTGTGAGCTGTCTTTATCATCATTAGTGCTTTCACCTTCCTCTTGAGGGCTGCTTTCATGATCTCTTGATTGTTGATCTGTGCTTCCTTCACTGTCCTTACTATTATCATTGTTTTAATTTTCCCCTTGTGGACTGCCTGCCTCAACATGCTTACCTTTCCCTCTACTGCTGCTCTCATCACTTTCTTGTTCTTTGTCACCATCACTTCCTTATTTGATTTTACTGCATTGTTCTTTCTTGCTGTCATCTATGGAGGATGGTTTTTGTTAGGGAGTAGAATCATGAGAAGAAGGGGAAAAATAAGGTGAGGAGGGCAAGGAAGGAGCATGAGGAGGGGCTTGGGATGAAAATGGCCTGATTTGTAGTGGCATAGAAGATGCAGAAGTGAAATTAGGGTGAGAGATGAAAGTTTCCCAAGGGATGCCCTTTTGTTCCAGTTGGTGAATGAGAGAGTGATGGAATAAACTTGCTTTATGCTGAGTTGGAGGCTTCTTTTTAACAATGGAAGACATCTTGTCTATAATTTTGCACAGGAAAAAGGGTAGGTTTAGCAACTTAGATTTTGTGAAATGCATAAGGAGTCTGATGTGATAGGAATATACTCGGGAGAATCTACCTTCACAAGTGAAAAACTTCATGATTATTTTCATGAGGACTGCATAGTCATCTAGAAAGTGTGAAAAAGGAAAGATGGAGCTGCATGAATCTTGATGATTTGGTTTTAGAAAAGGCTGATAGTGGCTGAGGTTAAGGTATGACTATTTTAACCAATCCTCTCCCATGTAAGGGATTTTGGTTTCTTTAGAAACAACTCTAGGAGTGAGTTTAAAATCTAGACCCGCTATGTGCACTTTCTTTCCATCCAATCTCAGGGCAAAAAACTCAGTCTAATAAGGGTGACTAATCACCTCTGGTATCCTAATGCAAAAATCAAAGCAACCTACCTCTTGAAAGCAGGACAAGACTGAGGGAGAGGCAGTGATTTCTTGAACAGTGGTGGGCTCAAATATGTTATGCTGACCTCCCTTTTTAACCTTTTTCTTTGGAGGCATTTTGACCTTATTTTTTCTTCTCCAAAATAAACTAAACAACCCTTAAATAAAAATAGGCTTTATTTTCCTTTAAAATTTCTTTCTCCTTTAATTTAGTTTTCAAAACAACATTTATGATTAAGAGAAAGAGGGGAGGAAAAAGGGAAAAATACCTTCACAGCTTCTTTGATGTGGTGAAAAAACCAAACTGGGTAAAAAAAAATCAATTTTGGCTCCTTTTTGCAGTAGTTGATGGGTGCTATGCTCTTGCACACAGGTGCGTAGCGTTTGCATGCTGGGCCGGGCACCCAGGTGCCTTTTGTACGCTGGGCCGGGCAGGTGTGCACGCTGGGAAAAAAGTGAAATGGGCCATGTAGAAATGTGAAGTGGCTGTGTAGATAGGCCAAAAACTTTGGAATGGACTACAGAATGGTTGGGCAAAAGGGGTGTATGAAAAATTGGGTGCTTGAGTGATGGTCTACTGGCATGAAGGTTTGTGGGCACCGGGCGGAAAAGCTGAACACTGGGCGGAATGCCAGGCGCATCACACTAGCATACAGGGGCGTCGCGCCCCTTAAAAATTCCTTTTGCAGCCTTCTATAGGCGCGTAGCACCACAACACAGGCGCGCCGCGACCTGGAAAACATGCATGGAGCTTTGTCTAGGAAACAGAAAAACCTCCATTCGTTTGTTGATTTATGAAACGAGGAAAAGATATGCCCATTGAGGGATTTTGTGTCTTTTTAAATGATTTTATGGCATGTACTCTTCTCCTTTTGGATTTTTTCAAAAAAAAATCATTAAACCTTTGCCTCCTTGTTTCGGTTTTTTTTTATAGAAAAACAAAAGGTGACTGTTTTACCTTGTGCAAAGGTTTAACTTACTTCCTTCCTTGTCCGAGGGCTGTTTCTATGCTTTTGAAATTTTGAAAATTTTGACCTCCATCCTTCTTTTAAGGAGACAACTTATTTCAACACCTTTTCACCCTCTACTTATCATTGAAGGAGGTGCTCCCTATACTCTTTGATGTCTATTGCACTTCTACCCAAATTCTATGAAACAGTTTTGAAACATTTTTCACTATGGGGTATTTTTAACCAGAAATTTTCAACAAGACAGATGGTGATTGCTTACTTGTGCAAAAGTTTAATTTACTTCTTGTTAGTGCAAGGGCACTTTCTATCTTTGGAGCTTCATAGAATGTGACCTCTAGTCCTGTTTTTAAGGAGACAATCCAATCAACCTTTTGCACCCTCTACTTATCATTGAAGGAGGTGCCTGCTTTTCTCTTTGATGCCCTTTTTGCACATTCATCATATTTTGAGGAAAAGCTTGAAACATCTCCCACAGTGGTTCATCATGTTTTGCAAACATCAAAACTAATTTTCACTCTTTAATATAAGGCAAATCTCCCTTTTTGCAAACTATAAAATGTGCTCTTTATTTCTCCCTGTAGGGGTAACTCATAGAACTCTGCGCCCTCTGCTTATCATTGAAGGAGGCGCTTTAATCTCTGTTCATCCTTTACTCAATCTGCTTGAGACTGTTCTTTGCAGAAATTTACTTGTGAAGAAAATGAACAGGTATTGTATTTCAAAATCCAACACATTTGCTTTTCCTCTCTTAGGTGTGAACTCTCTTTTGTAGTAGCTTTAGCTTCCTTTGTGATGACAGTGCCTTTGATGATTTTCAATCTAGGTTGCAGGGGTATGAAAAGAGGCAACTGTTCTATTTTCATGTCTTTCACTTTGATGTCTAAAGACTGCTGGGGTCCTTTTGCCTGAAACTGCCATATATAATATTAAAGTGCTGATTTTTTAGAGTTTCAACCCAGAGTAGAAAAAACACCATCCTGTAGTGACATGGAGTGCTCGGTGAATTGTATTTCGACCTTTTGTGCTTATTTTCCATGATGGATGATTCCTTGACATTCTTAGGTATTTTTTATTTGTATAGATAAAACCAGTTTGTTCTTCTTCCTCTCAGCTCTGTGTTTCCTTTAGTTCCAAACAATCAGCTGTTTTGACTTGAATCCTTTCCTCAAAATGTTTCTTTGCCCAATTTTGATTTATGCCATTCATCCTGGCACCCCTGCAGAGATGTCTTGATAAGATGGCTTGATTTTTTGGCGAACTTGTCTGTGGTATAACGAGGACAAACTTTGAAAATCACTTGATCACTTTCTCTTTGGTCATGGGACCATATTTACTCTGTTTATTCTTGAGTTGACTTTCTGAGTTTTGCTGAAACAAGACACATGGCAACTTGATGGTGAATGACCTAGGGGTAACAAAAGGATTTTTTTTTCCAGATAGAAGGACAAGATACTTTGACTGATAATAAAAATAGAGTTCTTAACAAGACATAGGTCTTTTAAGATACTCATCCTAAGCACCATCACCTAACCTGGACACTTTGTTATGAACTTTTAAAAGGGTTTCCTAGACATACTCAGGTCATCAAACAGTAACTTCAGTAAGTGAGAAGGTAACACAGACAACTTGACTTATGTTTGGACAGAATGTTTTGTGAAATAGGAGGATTTTGGATATCAGAGATAAAAGGTTTTACAAGGATGTGATAGTTATGGACAGGAGAAGAAGCATCAACAGGTTGTGGAGCAGCCAAAATTGGAGAAGCAGAGAGGAGGTTGAGTGGAGACATCCAGTAGGGGGGAATTTCAAGCCAAGTGGGAAGAGGGAGCACATGCAGCCATACCTCCAAGTGAGAGGTGGTGTGATGTGAAGCAATAGTCCCAAGGGTGCAGAAATTTGGGTAGGGTCCATTGAGGTGTTTTTTCCTCATAGATCATTACCCTTGCTATAGGGGCCTGCAATAATTAGTAGCAAGAGGATCAGTGTCAGTCAGATACTGAGGAGTGCAAAGAAATTTTGAAAGAAGTGCAGGAGGCTCAGTTGTAGAGTCAACATCAACACAATTTTTCCTAGTAGACAATTGGAGACACAGTTGATTCAGTTTATTTTATTTATTTTTGGATACTTTTCAGTTGTAGATGTTGCAGTCGCAACAACAACAGAGAGAAGTGTTGCATGCAAAACATTCCAAAGGTACCAGTTTGGGATAGAGTTGAATTCCTTTCTTGTTGAGAGGGAGTGCTGCAAATGGCAACACGAAATCTTGAAAATGGCATCAAGAAGTATTTTAAATTTAATTTTCCCTTGAATTAAATTAGAACAAAATTGTAATTCTACATCACAAGACAATTTTTATGAGTTAACTAAGTTAGTATTACTTATTTAGTTTAGTTATTTCGAATTGAGGGTCTAACTTGAGTCATGTAGAGTGTTTCCTACAAAATAGGAGCCCCGGTTCAATTTATTTTGAGTTGTAATTATTTAACATAGTTTATCTCAGTTAAAATTAGTTTAACTAGTTCTAACTGATGGAGGAACTAGTGAGTAGTCAAAGGGTGTAACTTGGACTTGAACCACATCTAGTGATCAATCAAATAATTAATGATTCACTCATAAATAACTCATGCATGTTAGTTCTGAGAAAGATGTAGTTGATATTGGAGTTTAAGCGTGGTGTAATATAAGTTTTATAATCATCCAAATTGTATTGGTGGTGCATGCAGTCAGAGGAAGGCCCCCAATGGATTATGTAGTATGGATTGGGAATTTCCAAAATTAAGAGGCCCTAATTACCCAAGGAAACAACGCAAGGAAATAGGGATCCTAGAGGGAAGAAAATTGGTTAAATATTCAACTAGGATTCTAAGAAACAATGAGACAGATAGAGATAGTGCATATGTTTCTCTGGTTGGAGAAAAACATTCTAATATTTTCATATTTTCTTACTTATGCAATATACTTATAGCAGGGTTTTTAGCTATGGCTTTCCCTAGGAAATCTTTGTGTATTGCATGATTGAAATTATTTATCCTTCATGTTTTGTGAGTTTGCAATCTAAATTTGTTTTTGCAATTGGTATAGTAGGTTCAAGTTTTTGCAAGGTTGGTTGCTAATTCCTTGTAAGCAGGGAAGTGTACTTCGCCGAGTAGATGAGTAGATGGTGTGAAAACAATCTCTTCTCTGCTAGACCACGGTCTCTCATCTATGGTATTCATTGAACTACTGGGAAACGATTATGTATCAATAAATTATTGGCCACATCATTAAACCCCAGTTACAAGTGTTGTTCCTATCCTTGCATTTCTTGACTATTCATCGAAACATTGCCTTTTCTGTGATTGTACAACAAATTCATCGTTTATTATTGTATGAAAAATTGGATTCTATCCACTTTAAAAAAGAAACATCATTACTATAGTTTTCAATGCTTTAAATCTCTTTGGAAGTGTTCAAATTCCCATCCCAATCTAGAATATTTCCCAAATTCTGCAAAAGATAAAGATGTCATGTTAACTATATCCCTTTTCAAATGACTTGTTACTACTTTTACTCCCAGTTTTGTGGATAATAGGGAATTAACATACTCCTTACTCCTCTTGCACAAGCTTTATTCATGGTATAAAATTGCTACCAAATTATCTGCTCCTTACTCTGCCATGTCCTATTCAATGTTTGAAGAATTCATCGCTTAACTTCTAATAGCTGGTGTGGATGTGTTCGAAGTGTTCAATGGATTCACTCCAACTTTTGAGACACGTTAACTTTGGTTGGACTTCATGGTACCCTGGCAGCCAAACATGTCACACTTGACTGCGATTAACAAACCCTCAATCTTTCTCTATACATCGGTCACAATGGTATGTGGTCACCTTCATTGCTCGTCTCCTTTTAGCTACAGATTGGTGTTTTATTAGAAATATCTACAAGGTCTCCTTCCATTGGTTGCACTGGTATACAAACCTACAAGGTTTTTGTAGTTTTTGTATTTGTTTGAAATATACCAAAGGTCTCCGTAGTGAATGTATTTCTTTGAAATGTACACATATTGGTTTTAGCAACATTATAAAAAATTATATCTTTGTTGTAATTACACTTTAATCATTGATATGTATTAGATGGAATTTTTCATTATGCCTAATAAACATCGATGTAATATTTTGATTTGAGACTTGGTAATTGTAATCAATTGTTATTATTTTGAAGTTTAATAAAATATTCAATGTTGATTAAGAAAAAGCATACAAGGTCTATGGATTCATTAAGAGAGAGTCTCTAAATAGATCTAAGGGGATGATTATTAATCTTTGTTATTTATTTTTTATAATCATGAATTTTTTATTTATGAATGATATTTTAATTCGATTTTTTTAATTCCGGGAATAACTTGTTTAGGGAGTATTATTACTTTGCTGGTTCGATCACATCTTTTTCAATGCTTTAAATTTCTTTGGAAGTCTTACTAATGACCATCCTGAGGAACTACCTAGGTTTTCTCTCAATTTGTAATCAACTCCACTACCCAGGTTTTCTCTCTTTATGAAAGGAAAGTTACCTGCTTCATCAGAATCAACCAAGCTCCAACACCAAAAATACACTAGTTGAAGTTGTTGTTTAAAGATATTCAGTAAGTCTAATTCATCCACACTGAATTCCTATATTTGTGATACGATTAAATTTTTAAAACAATAATGATTTTAAATATTTAGTATTAGCATTTCCTTCCCAGATATCTGATAAAATGAGATGTTTGAATTGATAAATAAAAAACTCAATGGTCAACTCTACGATAGAGAGTTTGAACCAGGAGAGTCTGGCTCTGCAAAATGATCTACATTCTCAATACACTTCAAGCATTGTATAACATACATGGTTTTAGGGAAGTTAGAACCATACCCTAAGAAATAGAAACTAATTCCTATCCTAAGGTCTCATGAACCAACTCACACTAATATAGGATTCTCCATTATCTTCAACACTCCCCCTTAATGGAGAAGGGGTTCAAAAATATGCCTAACATCTCCCTAAACATTTCAAACTTAATTTTTCCAAGAGGCTTGGTGAAAATGTCAGAAACATTATCACACGTTTTACAATATACAAGATGGATTTATTTTGATTGAAATTTTTCCCTGGAAAAGTGGACTTGTGTATCAATGTGTTTAGTGTTCTTGTGAAACACCAGATTATTAGCAAGTTTGATTGAACTTTGGTTGTCAAATTTGATTGTTGTTGCATCTCTCTGTTCTTCCCCGACATCTTGGAGAAGTCTCTGCAACCAAATTATCTCACATGTTTCTGCACACATAGCTTGATACTCCGCTTCCGTTGAAGACAATGAGTTATGTTTCTTATTGCTCCATGTAATCACCCCAGATCCAATGCTGAATGCATAGCCTATTATGGATCTTTGGTCATCTACATTTCCGGCCCAGTCAGAATCTGTAAATCCTGTCAATCTAACATGAGAAGAATCAGTATAAATAATACCATAATCTACAGTTCCTGGTAGATACCTTAAAACACCTTTCGCTGCATTCCAATGACTCTTAAGTGTTTTGGACATGTATTGACTTAGCACACTGACTGCATAAGCCAAATCTGGTCTAGTAGTGGTTAGGTAGATTAAGCTCCCAACCAACTATCTATAAAGTGTCGCATCTACCTCTTTAGAGCCATCCTCACTCTGAAGTTTAATGTTCTGCTGTAGTGGTAGTGCTGCAGCCTTGCACTGATACATCCTAAATATTTCTAGTAGACCTCTGAGATACTTACCCTAGGACATAAATTTTTTTCCTGAATCTCTCCAGATCTCGAGACCCAAACAATATCTTAGTTCACCGAGGTCTTTCATTTCGAACATTTTTGAAATTTGCTGCTTGATTTATTTGATTAGATCAACAACATCACCTGTAATAATTATATCATCTACATACAAAGAGATCAACACTATGCACCCCTTTTCATCTTTCACAGTATACAGATTAGGGTCATTTTTACTTCTGCTGTAACTGTGTTGTAGAAAAAATGAATCAATCTTTTCATACCATGACCTGGGTTGTTTCAGCCCATACAAAGCTTTCTTTAATCTACAAACTAAATGTTTTTTCCCATTCTGGACAAACCCCTCAGGTTGTTCTAGGTACACCTCCTCTTTTAATTCCCCATTTAAAAATGAATATTTTACATCTAGTTGGTGAATCATCCAATGTTTCTTAGTAACTAAAGCAATCATCATTCTGATAGTATTTAGTTTAGCTACGAGGGCGAAGGTTTCTTCATAGTCAATGCCTTCTTTTTGTGAATACCCCTTTGTTACCAATCTAGATTTTAATTTATCTATGGTTCCATCTGCATTAATCTTGGCTTTATACAACCATTTACAACCTATGTTTTGTTTGCCTTCGGGAAGTTCAACCAGCTCCCAAGTGTTATTTTTGAGAATAGATTCATATTCCTGTTCCATAGCTTTTTTCCATTCACTAGATTGATTTGCTTCTCTATAACTAGAAGGTTCAACAACATTCATCATACTAGTTATAAAGGCATTTTCCTTGTATCTAGCAGGTAATTAAATTTGCCTACCTGATCTTCTGAGCATTGGTGTAGCTTCCAACCCATTCTAAATTTCCTTTGACGGACTCAGATTGATTGTTGTATCTGAATTCTCTGCTTCAACCTTTTTCTGTTGATCATAGTTGCTACCTGTTTCTTCACTTCCTTCCACCAAAAATAGAATATCCCATTCCTCATTGCGTTTATCAGATTCATCATAAACCTTCTCATGGAACATGACATCTCTACTAACAAAAATATTGTGAGTAGAGGGATTAAATAATCTATAATCTTTAAATTGTGAAAAATACCCTATAGAGGTACATCTGATGGCTTTTGAATCTAGTTTTCTTCTGTCTTCCTTTGGAATGTGGGAAAATGCTTTAGACTCAAATACTCTTAGATGTTTTACTACAGGCTTGAATCCATATAATGCTTCAAAAGGAGTTTTAAACTCGAGACTTCTTGTAGGACTCCTATTTTTCAAATAAACTGCAGTATTCAATGCTTCAGCCCCAAAACCATTCGAAAGATCCTTACGTTTCAACATGCTCCTAGCACACTGCACCAATGTTCTGTTCTTTCTTTTCACTACTCCATTATGCTGAAGAGTATGCGGTATTGTGAATTGCTGTAATATCCCATGGTATTTACAATACTTGGTAAGTTCCTCCTTCCTGTATTCTCCCCCTTGATCGGAGTAGAGAATTTTTATGTGCTTCCCTGTTTGCTTTTCAATCATATATCTGAACTTCTTAAAGTATTCAATTGTGTGGCTTTTCTTACTCATAAAATACAACCAAGCAAAATTTGTGCAGTCATCAACAAACAGTAGAAAATACAGTGCACCTCCTAATGACTTTGTTTGCATGGGTCCCCACAAAGGTCAGTGTGCACTAATTCAAGTATGTCTCTCTTTTTCCTTTCTACTTGAACAAATATTTCTTCTCTATGCATCTTTCCTAATGCACAAGCATCACAATCATTATGCACTTGTTTTAATGTAGGAATATTTCTTACCATTTCCTTTTTCTCAAGTAACAACAAATCGTTGTAGTTGATATGACCAAGTCTCTGGTGCCATAGTTCTTCTATAGTCAAACTCGATGCTGTCAAAGCTCGATATGGTGCTATTCTCACATCCAATTTGTACAAACCTCCTGTTCGAATTCCTGAAGTAATAGTATTCATGCCATCCAACTGATCTTTAATATAATAGTTAGATTTAAAAAATTCTACCTTGAGATACTGATATGTAATCATGGATACATAAATCAGATTCTTCGTCACTCCGAGTACACACATTACATTATGAATATATCTGACATTACCATTAGGTAAAATAACATAATTTTTCCCACACCCCTTGATATGATGAATTTTGTCATCACCAAGGTAGATTTGTGCTCCGTTGTTGATTTCTTTAAAATCTCCGAACCATTTTTTGTTCCCCTTCATATGTGTGGATGCTCCCGAATCTACATACAAGATGTTTGCATCGACATTCTCATCAAAGTATTCCATGAACAATATGAAGTCCTGAACATGGTCATCATTTGCGAAATGACTTGCATGTATTTTATGCCTCTATTGTTCTTCATGAAATTTCTTCTTCCTGCACTCCTTAGCCATATGACCGAGTTTTCCGCAATAAAAATTTTTAATTACAAAGTCGTTTTTATTTGGATACATACCTTGAGTTTTATTCGGTCTTTTATGTGGATTTCCTATATTTTGTTGTGATGGATTTCCTTTTCCTTTAAAGAATTTCTTCTTTGCCATTAGCGCAAGATCTGCATTTTGGGGTTTCAGGGTCAATCTTCTTTCTTCTTCTTGCATTAATATTCCTGTTATTTCTTCAAACTTATTTTCTCTCTCGCATTTATCCTAGTGATAAAAATTTGGTAATCATCAGTCATACCATTCATGGTAATCGTGACCAAATATGCATACGCAACTATCTCACTGATATCTTCCAATTTGTTCTTCAGATCTTTAATCCGCGATATGAAAGAAACAATTGTTTCATTCTCCTCCATCTTTATGGATAAAATATTTCTCTTCAAGAACAGAAGACGATTTGTATTCCTGATCTCATACAAATCCTTCAATACTGTCTAGATTTCGCTTGCTGATTTGCATTCTCTGATATGCGGTATGATGCAGTCTTTCACTGACATCTTCATCAACGTCTTTGCTCTACCTTCTCTCTTCTCCCAATCTGGGACCGATGCTACTCTCATTGCTGGCTTCAGCTCATCCCCATTTGCAATCGTCCAAGCACTTTGCACTTCTAGCACAGTATGCATCTTGAATTTCCAATTTGAGTAATTGGAGCCATCAAGTTTGTTACTCTCATTCAAGTATGCTTCGATTATTTGATGATTCAAAAAAAATACTTGATAGGAAAAAATGATAGATCTACCCTAGATATTTACTTAAGGAAGTGTTATGATAAAGATCTACCTTATCTGCGATCAATCCAACAAGTTATTTTTCACGTTGTGCGACAGTCTTTCGAATCCTTTGCACCAACAAGGTCTAATTCAGATCTCCTCCTTCATCGACAAATTTTCACCGGATCCCTTCATCAAAGACTTTTCATTGAAATTCTTCCATCAGTAGTGGTGTACACTAGCTCAGATCTCCTCGGCACTCAAAATGACATTTTAACCATACTCTTCTTAAGAGGATCAGCAATCATCCCTTTTTGAAAAAAAAATTTAAAAAAAAAAAAACACTTTTTAAGAACCTTATTAAAAAACTCCACTCATAAAAAGAACACTTGAAAAATTCCCTTTGAAAATTAATTCAAGTGCATCTTTCCAAACAAATGCATGTATGAGAAATCCCTTTGAAAAGCGTTTCACGTAAGGGAAGACCCCTCTTAATTAAAATCACTCGTATAAAGGTTTAAAATGAAATTCTCAACCCTTTAAAACTTTAATACGAGCTCACTAACGCATCCATTGTTAAATACGACAGTGTGCTAACGTTAGCCTGAAGCCACTCTTCGGCGTTAGTGCCTTAACGCACCAAAAATCAGATCTGTCTGCATGCATGAAAAATCTGGTAGCTGTTTGATGATTAACGTGGTTCTCTGCAGTGGAAACCCGCATTATAACACTCTGTATCTCACTACGAGATGCGTTATAGCGGAAATAAGCAGAGAAAAAAAAATTCCACACAGTCATAAAGGGATTCTCCTCTGCCAACTGGATACTCATAGGGATCACAATGCTTCGGCTATGAATCTTCCCTAGAGCTCTAATACCATGATAAAATGAGATGTTTGAATTGATAAATAAAAAAATTCACTGGTAAGCTCTACGATAGAGAATCTGAACCAAGAGAGTCTGGCTCTGCAAAACACTCTACATTCTCAATACACTTCAAGAATTATATAGCATACATGGTTTTAGGGAAGTTATAACCATACCCTAAGAAATAGAAATTTATTCCTATCCTAAGGTCTCGTGAACCAACTCACACTAATATAGGATTCTCCATTATCTTCAACAATATCTATGCTTTCACATTCTGTATTTACATTTTAATCTTTACTAATTAGTTTGTTGCATGACACATTAAATCAAGTAGAATGAATGCATCACCATAATAATTAATGCATATCTTAGCTGACTAAGGGAAACAAGGAAAAAAAAAGCGTAACAAAACAAGAAATCAATCCATCATGTAAGCGAAGCAAACTATGATTCTCTGAATTATTAAAAATTCTCCCATTACATCCAAATGTCATATACAAGTATTTGGTGCCTTATACTATTTTCAAATCCATGAAGAACTACAAAAACAATAAGTACTATAGCCTCTGCAGCCCAAAGGGACATGGACTAATAAGGAAAAGAGTTTCAAAGTTATTACCTTGAATAAAATAATTAGTATATTTATCCCAATTATATTTTGACAATTAGATGCTTTTGTTCTTATCCACATGTGAAGAATAAAAGTCATAATGAAAGAGGTTTTGAAAGGTAACATATCATGTAGAGTAAGCGATTAAGTATATTTTTCCTCATGAATGAAATTCTGGAGTCCATGGGGTCTTGGTTAAATGGTGATGAGGCGGGCTCTTATAATACTCATCACAAGTTCAATTCCCTTCCCGGATAGGGGTGATGTATTTGGACATGTTGATGAATATGGAGTAAAAAAATAAAAAGGTGAAAAAAGTGAAAAATGAAAAATACTACCAAACTTACAAAAAAAAAAAGAAATTATGGAGTCCAATGGAGGAAGGATAACAAAAAATTATTCAAAATGAAATTCTGGAGTCCAATGGAGTAAGGATAATAAAAATTTATTCGAAAATGTTATTGAGTAAGTGTATTATGTAATATATGTTAAATAAAAAATAATATTATTAATAAGAAAATTTAATATTATTCATAAATAATACATTATTTCAATAAAATATTTTTTATATCAATTATATATAGATATTTTACAAATAAAATAGTTTCATATTAATTATATATAATAATTGAAAGGAAACCAAATATTTTTTTGTTTAGGAGATGTATAATATGAAGCTAAAAATATTAATGGAAAAGAAAATTATTTAATGTATATAGAATAAATATTTTAGTAATGGTTATAACACTAGTACATTTTGGGGAAATTCCAACACTTGGTTTCGACACTTTTGACCAAGTGTCGGAAATTTCCCCAAATTTTTTCAATCCCGCCCGAAACCGTCGCTATACCGACGTTTAGAGAAAAGTGTCGCAATACCAACACTTAGACAAAGTGTCGCAATTGCGACACTATGCCCCAAAGCGTCGCTATTGTGATGGCTGCCTCCAAACGCCGCAAGTGCGACACAATGTCTAAGTGTCGCAATTGCGACATTTGGAGGCATCCATCGCAATAGCAATGCTTTGGATGCCGTCAGTATAATGACACTTATATGCCTTTGCAAAATCCGTGTCACTTATGGTTTATTTTTTATTTTCTTTTGCTTGAACTAAGTCTTATTTCCATGTGGATTGTGCAATTTCACTTTTATTGCATATTATAGAATGTGTTTGTTTATAAGATTATATGATACATGTGAGATAAAGGTTTATTATTTATCATATATAAATAAATTTTATCAATATTGTACATTTACACTTTTATGAGGTGATGTTATAAGTAAATTCATAACTATCTCTTTTTAATCCTCATTTTACTCCATGAATATGTTTGGAAATGAAATTTCAATAGATTAATTTTCTCCTAACCTATGTATCATCAATATTGTACATTTACATTCTTAATTATGAGGTGATGTTATAGGTAAATCCATGAATATCTCCTTTCAATCTTCATTTTACTCCATGAATATGTTTGGAAATGAAATTTCAATAGATTAATTTTCTTGCTATTATATGTTTTACGAAGATATGGTAAGGAATTCTCTCTTGTTCTTCTTAGAAATAATTATATATAATTTTTTTTTCAAAATAGATTAAAAAAATTATATGAGAAAAATTATTAATTCATCAATATGTGTGTGTGTGTGTTGTGATGAATAATTTCATAGTTCAACTTAATGGTTCATTATATAATCATGTGACCATCACCAATGATATATCTTAAAAAGCAACTGAAAAGCCATGTGTACAAAATCGATGTATACTCTAGAGAGTGGTTTTCATATCACTATGTAAATTTTTGTATGCCACTTCAACAAAATTATAAGATAAACTGTAATACACATCATATATGCACCATAACAATTGCCATACAACTAATTTGTTTTAGGATACATGTGGCATTCTAGGGGTAAATTCCATATGATGTGTATCTCAATCTATTAGGTGTTGGTAAGTTGTGAGTATCTAAGAAATGATAAGGAATATACATACATCATGATCTTGTAATGTGATTATAAATTGTGTCTATAATTTCCATAAAATGTATAAATTTATAAGTGAAGAAGCACTTGGCTAACACCGCTAGGAAAAGAATATAAAACATTGAGATCAATTGATCCTACACCTCCTACCCTTGTTTGGACATTGTAATAATTTGATCCTGCACCTCTTTGCCCTTGTTGGTCTCTCTTCCCTTTGTGTCATGTTTGTGTCATCACCATTGCACCACCAAGGCATTTATCCCGGAGACTTATTGGCCTTCATCCTCAGTTTCTAGTAGGAAGACTTACTCCTCCGCGTAGGATTCGAGTTAGTCCTCCACCGATTTTGCACTCCGATTCTTCTTCTGGTTCATTGGGTTCTCCTTTTAATTCTCCCCCTATCACCTTCACCATATCTGGTTCAGGACCTAACACTGGTGGTAATCCCAACCCTGATGCTGGGAATACTACTAGTGGGACCACAACAGGAACTACCCTAACTGCTCCCTTGCTCCCCTATATGGCAGGCCTCAGTCTTCCCGATTTCAACCAGTTGATAAATGACCCTATACACCATGAAGCTAGTTGGCCTGCTATCCTAACCAAGCTCCCTTCCGAAATCCCCAAGTTTGAAGGAATTGCTAGAGAAAATCCTACAAATCATATTCGATCTTTCCACATGTGGTGTTCATCTAACTCCATTACCGATGACTCTTTCCATCTTCGGTTGTTCCAACGTATGCTTAATGGTGAAGCTTCTAAGTGGTATGTTGATTAGGCCTCATCCTCTCATACCACCTTTGCGACTCTTGCCCAGGCCTTTTTGTCTTATTTCCAACTTCCCCTTCGTTATGACACTGGTACCAAAATTTTGACTTCTTTCTGTCAATCGTCTGCGACCCGCCTATCCGATCATGTATAGGAATGGAAGAGAAGAAAGAGCCTATGTCGAGCCCCTACCTTCAAAGACCGTGTCTACATGGACTGGTTCCTTAGATCTCTCTTGCCTGCCATTGGAAAAGATGTCGCATCGCATTTCCCTCAAACTGAAGAAGCCACTCTCCAAATTGCATTAAAATATGACCTGATCTATGCTCAGTCAGGTTATGTTTATACTATTCTACCTGATCTTCCTAGACCCGGTGGTGCCAAAGCACCGGCAGCATCTCATGTCGCCGACGGTATCATTGGAGCTCTCTCTCATCCATATGTTCAACCTCCTGTGGGTTATGGTTTTCCTCAGGGAGGGGCCAACACCTCCTTCACTTTTCCCCCTCCTGGTAGCATGTATCCAGGATATGGCACGCCTCCTCCTTTTGCCCAACCTATTTACCACAATTTTATCCAACCTCCTTATTATCAGTATCCACAGCCTGGTGTGCCAGCTCCTCCTGCATTCGCACCTCAGCCCCCCTTGTCTTCTCAACCCCCGCAACAGTAGCCACCGCCCCCTTAGGGGCAGGTGTATGCACAGCAGGGCACGAATAATCCTCCTTCGACTAAAAATAAGAGGAAAGACATTCAAAATAAATCTACCCTCAGTAATCCTGGACCTAATTCTCAAATTACTGCACCTAACACTACTAACCAGCAACGAGCACTGAACCCAAATAGGACAGGCATGTTCGCATGAATAAGCCTTGTTCTTGTTGTGGTGTTTTTGGTCATTACACTCATGATTTTCCTCTTTTGCCACAAATGCGATAGATGTGGGAGACTCAAGCAACATTGCGAGGACATAAATCCTCCCCTTCTGTCCCTCCAAATGCTGGGCCTATTCAACCAAATGTGTTTACTAATCCTTTCCCTCTGCAAGGATTTGTGGCTACCCAACCACCTAAAGGGAAGGTGGCCACTAAACCTCTTCCTTTTGGTACCTCTGATTACCAACTTCTCATGATGAAATCTAACCAATCTATACCTATAGAAATCAACCTTCAGACTCGGTCCCATCAGTACAACAAGCCTCCCACTACGTCTATCCCTGAGCCACTTTCTTTAGGTTCTACAGAGCCTCTTTCGACACCTACATGGAAAATTTTAGGGGCTAATATTCGCAGGTTGGCTAATTTTCCATGTTTTTTCAAGAAAAAAGATTCGCCAATTTCCATTTTTTTGAAAACTGATTCGCCCAAAGTCTATAGTATAAAATTATTTTATCCTAAAAATCGCCAAAATTTTATATATACTAATATAAAATAATTATAAACCTAAATATTTTTACAAAAATATCATAAAAAAAATTAAAATTTACATATTGGGGACCATTAAGATTCACTAGGTTTCAAAACTTTAAGATTAACTTCCATCCTTAAAATTTTCCCTGGAAACCTAATGGTCCTTTGTAGATCCCTCAACCTAAGGTAGAGGTTCATACCAAGATCCCTCAGGGACCATCACATTTAAATTCTACTTCTGGTAAATCTGCCTATTCGTATAACATAGTAGATGATTTGGCGCAATCTCCTGCTGCCATCTCAACGTTGGAACTCCTCCAGTCGTGCCCATCACAATGAAAATCTCTACTATCTGCCATGGGCGTTATAGATCCTTCAGATGATTGATTGATCATCTTCGATGCTGACCGGTCAAAATATCCTCCTCTCCCTTCTTTCGTTGCCTTGCAAATCCCAGTCAAGGTCCAGAATGCCAACGTTTCCCAGTGTACCATTGATGAGGGGGCATCCACCTTCGTGATGTCCGCTTCGGTTTGGAAGAAACTTGGATCACCTAAATTGGCCCCTTCCACGATCACTCTCCGAGCGTGGGATGGCCATTCCTCCCAGCCCATTGGCCTATTCCGCAATTTTCCTATTACTCTTGCGGGAAAGATTGTTTGCGTTGACGTCGAAGTCATAGATGCCCCCTTAGATTACAACATTCTATTGGGTCATAGCTACACCTATCCAATGTCTGTTGTACCATCTGTGGTTCACCGCAAGATTTCCTTTCCCCATAATGGAAATATAGTCACCATCGACCAGTTGACATATTATGAACCAAAGTCTCAGACCTCCCCTAAGTCCAGAATATCCTCGGTGGCCAATAAGCAAATCATCGATCCCTTGACCAGTGTCTCACCCGGAGTCTACAAAGACTCCTCTTTTCTTGGTAAATTCCCTGGTCTTCCTCCTCCTGTCTCTGATCCCAGCTCATTGAATGTTTGCATGATTTAATCATCTCGGACTTCCCTCAAGAGGATTACTTCGACTATTCAGCAGCTTTGCCCTCCGTAAACTACTCCTAGCCCTTTGATTCAGCCTTCTGGACCTCCTCCTTCTGGCCCTTCACCTACAGCTGGTATCCATGAGCCTCTCTACCCTCCTGGCCCTTCACCTATAGCTGGTATCCATGAGCCTTTCTACCCTCCTGGAATGGCTCCTCCAGGCCTTAACCATCTCAGAGCCATCCCACCTGGCCATTACCCCTCTGATCAGATACCGTTCCTAGCTTCCTCTCCCGGAGTGTTCTCAGTACCTGTTATGGCTACCCTATCTCTTCCTAGCCTGACCCTGGGGATTCCCATATGGTACTTCGACCCCCCAGTCGCTACCCTACCTGTTCAACCCAAATCTTATCTTGCTTTGACCCCAGTTCAACCGGTCCCTATGACTTCTCCCGATGCTACAGTGCCTCAGTCACCTCAACAGGAACCTCCTCCTGTTGCGACCGCTTCAGGTAGAAAGGGAAAAGCTCGCAAAAAGGCAGCTAAGGACAAGGCTTCCCTGACAAACCATGCTTCTCCTTAGCCTCCAAAGCATACACCTCCGTGTGCTTTGTGTGATGTTTTCGGTCATGTCACCCATAGTTTTCCTGAATTGCCTTGTCTGAAGCCCATGGTTAATGTCGCGTTCTTTGAGTCTATGGTCCTGGAAACCTCTGTTCCTTCCTCAACTGCAGCCAAGAACACCAAGACTATTCACACCAACCACCCCTATGTTTTTTGTGATATCCATGGCCATTATTCCCACCTCCGACCCCGCCTTGAGGAATTTCGCAGCTCTCTAGCGGAAGTTTGCCAATTCGAGTCAAAGCACAACAAGTCCACTACTCCCTTATTTGCACATTCTGCTTTAGCAGAACTAGAGAACACATCCACCCTTATTGACATTCCCCCTTCAGATGTCAAAATGACAGAGTCTTCAGCCACTATCCACTGCCTGTCATCATCTATGAGATCCTCAGTGAAAGATCCCCCTGGGCCTTCCCCTTCTGTTTCGCCTGACCTCCTTCCAGCGATCACCTTGGGCTCAACATCGGTGGATCCTTCATCTTCTTTTTCTTCCATCACCCTCCATGATGATGCACATGTGAACCTCTCTTCTCATGACGATGAGTCAAGTAGCTTCGTCGCATCAGGTGGTCTTTCTTCCACCAGTCACCCCATCGTACATTACGATGATGACATTATGGAAGTAGTCACCACCCCTGACTTTATATATCCCCCCTTACATCGAACCCATGCATTTGAACCACATACACCTTAATGTGGCCATTACATTGATACCCAATGTGTCGGTAAGGGGGCACCCATATTTGAGAGTCTAGGAGACGCAATTCTCCACAACTATCCTAGTGTATGTGGTCGTGTCGAATCTAGTACCATTATTCTTCCCCATTTAGAAGAACCTCTAGAGTCCCATATCTCTTCCAATCACTTTAGGAATTATACCCCTCATCATTCCTTCTTCTTACATCAACAACCCAGTCCCCTAGACATTTTTGTTGACTAACCTATCGATTTTCTAGGGGAGCACCAGTTCATTATCTACAAATCCTCTCTTTGGGATAGTGACACCATGTATGCCAACCTAGAAACTTAAGTCCATTTGCTTCATATATGCAGTACCAAAAGAGATTTGTAATCCTCCATTCCCTTTCTCAAACTACATAACCATAACAAAAACAAATGGCACACCACATCATAAAAATGTGTTTATATTCCCTCTTTCTAAATACATTTTGGCATGATCACAACATTCTTGGGGGCACCTATACCCCTCAACCATAAAAATCCCAGATCTCAGCCAAAAACATAATTGAAACCACCTTTCTCTGACAGGTCACACTTTTCAGGTAATTTCCTAAGACAGGTTGCATTTTTCTGCCCAGTACCTGCTACCTAGGTCGTAGAACAAACCACAAAAAGTGCGACCTGGCCTGTTCATGAACTCTGGGTGCCTAAACTGAAATTTTAATTGAAAGAGTAGGGTTAGGCCTTTTTCCTACAATTGATGGATCTCGATTCCAACGGTTGTTTTTTTCACTACGATCATTGAAATATTTAAGGCCTTCTCTCCTCTCTATATTCACCATAGCTACACTTTCCAATGAGTGAATTTGGAGGGAAAATGCCTTATTAAAATAGAAACCCCTGATTTCTCTTTCGCCTATTGCAGCCAAACCGTAGCTCAGTTTTAAAAACCGTCTATACCATTGGAAAGCTCTCACCGAGCCCTCAAATGGGTATCTATTAGTTTTTTGTGATTTGATACTTCACCAGGATACATTTTGTCTAAGAAGGGTCACTTCGCCACTCCTCAAAATCGAATTTCATCACTTGCAACACTTATACTTGGGGGCACCACTTTTCCCCCATACTTATCCACACTCGTGTCGAATTTCATCGTGAGTAACCATCTCATACTCATTTTTTTATGGTCCCCATTGGACCTTTGCTTGTGTGGCAGCATCATCGAGTCATGCCTTGAGAGTGCGAGTGTAAGGAACTAGACGCCTAAAGCTTTTATTTTGTGCTTGTGTAATTCACTGTTTGACCATCAAGCCAAGCCACCAGCTATATTAACACTACTTCATGTTGGGGCAGATTGGCATTCTAATTTTTTAGTGCTATAGTCGTACTTTTTCACTGCTTCACTAATCACAACCTTGGAAGTTTGCAGGGCAACGAGCTTTATTCTTTCTTTGGTGTTTTATGTAAAAGAAAGGATTTGTGAACTTTTTGTAATAGGAAGGGGAAAACTAAATTGATTCTAATTTTAAAATATCAATAATGATAAGTGGTAATTCCTTTATTAAATTTTTATTTTGAGTGAGCCAAAAAAGTAACTTTCGTTACTTTTTGATTACAGCCTTGCAATTACGAAGAGGACTAGTGTTGAAAAGTTATTGGTAAGTGGAAATTAAAGGGCGTAAGAACGTTTTTGAAAAAAATTCAAACGTCAAAATTAAGTCTTCTATCCTTCCTAGCACGTCACGGAAAATGGGAATCCACAAATTCTAGTCGTCAAATACGTGCAAAATGCCTTATGATGGGAAAAATGGAGGACTGGTCCTATGCTGCTACATGAGTTAGGGTTTCATGTGGCAACAGGGAACCTTGTATAGTTTTTCAAGGATAGGAAAGGAGAATATTGTCATTTAATCATCACATGAAACTTCATCACCATTTGAAAATTGTGTCCTAATTTGAAACAATAAGACTACCCAACTATTTCATTATTTAATTTAGATTGTGTAATACAAAAAATATCCTAGATAACTTAAATAATGTAAGCACTTTTGCAAAAATTTAGTGGGAAGAACATTCAGTTACATTTATTTTGAAGATCCACTTGCATTTTAAGCCATTTTAATTAGTCTTTCATGGCTATTCTAGTAAAAATTTCAACCTCTTGTAGAAATTTGTTTGTCACTTGTATTAGAAATGCAAAAATCAAATGTATATAAAAATGATTTGAAATGAAAAAATCAAATGTGCGCTACATAAAAATGATTTTATTAAAAACTACATTAACGTCTGATATCACGCGCGCATTCACCCTCAGCTCTGCAGAACAACATTCGCCCTCAGCTCTTGCAGAATAGCATTCGCCCTCAGCTCTTGCAGAACAAAATTCTCCCTCAGCTCTTGCAGAACAGCATTCACTCTCAGCTCTTGCAAAACAGCATTCGCCCTCAGCTCTTGCAGAACAACATTCGTCCTCAGCTCTTGCAGAATAGAATTCGCCCTTAGCTCTTGTAGAATAGAATTCACCCTCAGCTCTTGTAGAACATCATTCACCCTCAGCATTCGCCCTCAGCTCTTGCAGAACAGCATTCGCCCTCAGCTCTTGCAGAACAGCATTCGCCCTCAGCTCTTGCAAAATGGTAAGTTCTTATTGCAGGCCCTTCCTCCTATAGTAGGGTTGACTCTATTTGGGTTTTTTTTGTCAATTCCATTGGATTGTGTTAGGCTATAGGGTTCTCTCTAGATGTCTTCCAATGTTCTTTTGGATGAGTTTCAAAGAGGATGTGTAAGATGTGTTTGTGCTTGCATGAATTTGACTCCACCAGTTTCATGAAGTTTAATCTATGGATTTTAGTTCGACAAACTCATCCATCTCAACAACCAGTAACGAATTTCCCTTGGTCTAATCTATATTGAAGGTGAAGTGCAAAGTGGTAGAGAATGGGAGATCGAAAGTCATCAACTTTATCACAAGGGTAGTACTCCAAATCGAAAGTGATGAGCTTTAGTTCTCTAGATTTAGGGATTTTCTGATATTTGGGGATTTTCTGATGACATACCAAAGGTCACATGCATACAACCATATCAAGGTCAATGTTGAGATCAATCTCATATAGATATAGGTCACTGATATATAGGGTTAATATCATCATCACTATCCATGGAAACCAAATGGTTACAAAATCTGTGATTGTGGTTGGCTCATTTATAATTATTACCCATTTACAGTAGAGCACAGAAACACTAAATATGGCTCAAGCAGAGCCTTTACAACAGGCAATGGAATTGGAGCTGCTTCATCAATAACCAATAGCTCTACTTGAGAAAACTTTTCATAATCTTGGGGCTGGATATATTACAGAGCAAACAATTGTAGTTATCATTCGTGCTCCAATATATTAATATAATTTTTACATTGAACTGAAGAAAGGGAAACAAGCAAATGCTAGCCATCATACAATGCTTTGACATAAGAGTTTTGATTGACATACTTGAAAAAAAGAACTCATCCACTGATATTTATAATCATTTGAGTTATTCAAGCTAAACACAATGTCAAGAATCAAGATTCAATACCCTCTATTATCTTCATCACCCAATACAAGATTTAAAATTTTCCCAAAGAAACGCTTATTAAATTGGCAGCCATTATTTCTCCCTGCTTTAAAAACCCTACATGTAAATGAAAACAAGCATTGCATTTCAACTACAAAAATATATTAGTGTTAAAATGTACACGTGTGCATCACTTGTGTAGGGTATTCCTTTTCCACTTTCACATTATCCAAGAATGTGTGCAGTATAGTGCATATTTTTTGTGATTTAGATTATCTTGAAAAAGGAAAGGTAAATTATTTCCCATGGAAAAAGAAGGTTTTCCCTTTTTACTACTGGAAATGGTACAACAAAGTTCCATTTCTACCCAAAACTCCTATGAAACAGGAACCAAATAAAGGCTATGTCCTCAATGGACATCATTTGGCTTTGAAAATGGCCATTGCACCATGTTGTTTCTTATATTACATCACGATAGTTTCTTAGGTCATTTCTTGTTTCTTGAGATGAAAAATAACCAAAGAAATTGTGAAGATCCTTTCAAGAAATAAATGACCATTTCTCAATCATATCTCAACTATTTTTTATTTTATTCAGTGGTTGCTTACTTTGAGAGAAATTTGACACTTTATAAGGAATATAACATAAAAACACAAAATGGGAAGGAATTGATGAGGTAGATGACCTTTAGTTGTTGTCAATTAAGAATTGATAATACACGATGCATGTTATGTACTACAAACTAGATTCCTTCTTGGAGTTAGGACATAGAGTATTGAATCAAAGTTGTAGTTTCTAACTTCTTGTATTGGTTCATCAATCTTGAAATTCAGACATTGCATGTCTTCATTGCTTCATGTTTGAATAATTTTCATTATATCGTACAATAGGAAATTAGGAATTATGATTACTATTACTTTATGGATCTGTTAAGTTACTTTTAAGTTTGCATGGTTTAGTGTGAAATTATTCTTGTGTGCCCCTAGGCCCAGGTGAAGGAATGCCAAGGACTAAGAACCCTAGTTTTTAAATGGTATTGTTTCTTATACCCAAAAACCCCTCAACATCACTTCTTATTATTTATTAACAATAGTGTTGTAAATAATTTGAGAATTGATATAGCAAAATCTCGCACTTCTCAAGATAAAGTCCTAAAGCTAAAGTGTGATACCATGTGTAATTCAATAGCCCCATTGTCACCTCACCAACCTCTTTTCACTTCGAGCTAGCTCTCCTCCAACTCAAGGGGGGTTCTCCCTAGTAGATGTTAGGGATATAATGGCCCAACCAAACCAAGTCAAGAGCCCCCTAACTCTCTATGTTTACTACTATCAATCAAAATATTGAACAATAGGGTCAGACATGCATCCTGAAGATAAAATTGCCAGGGTATTTTTGGGTAATTTAAAAGGGAAAGTCCCCAAACACATATAATCAAGGAATTATAACGTGATTTAAAAAATTAAATATCAACAAAATTGTTTAAAGGATATTGAAAGGAAAATGGTGATGGAAGATAGAAAGTGCATTACTTAAATGCTCTAAGGATTTTTCAATAGTTGCTCCAAAAGCTTCACTTCAAGGCCCTTCAAGATCGTCTCCAACAATGCTATACCATCATCTGCAACAATTTTGCTCCAAAAATGTCCTCAAGGTCTTCACAACAAGTTTACTAGAAGTTGCTCCAACAATATATTTAATAAGGTCTTCATTGTCAACTCATCTCTTGTTTGGGTGCCTTAAAGTGCAATGACATGTTTCCAGGACTGAATTCAATGCAAGGCATATTTGAAACTCTAACTCTGTCTTCCGGTGTCTTATTAGAAATTATTTCAATTTTCATTTTGTGTTTTCAAGTTAGATATTGTTTTCAAGTTTTTACATTTATTATTTTATTGCAATGTGGCAGACTGATCAGAGCAGTGCAGGAACAACCCCGAGACAGGATGATCGCGGAAAGAGGCCAGCGGAAGAACATGTAAAGTGCCAGCATTGCTCTATCTTTAGGTATTTTAGCTATTTACATAATTGAAATAATATTAATTTTGTTCAAATATGCAGACACCTAGCCATGGTACGCCTGATGATTCCCTCTATGAGGAAGAGCTTTCCTCATCCCTATCTCCAGCGCTCTTGTTGCGAAAAAAGGCACGAGATGCAAGGTTGGAATTTAATACTTTGATAGACGCGCCTAAAACACCTGAAACATAAGAGAGGATAAAAAAACTTATGACCCAGCTAGAAACATATCAGGTAATAATAAAAAGTCAAAAGGATATTTTTTTTGTTCTGCATGAGATGAATTGTGATAGTTTTATTTTTAATTTTTACATTGACTAAACTAACAAAAAGTTCTTTTGTATGTAGTGTTTTCTGGCACTTGCTGAATCCGGTGTTGGTGGTAGTGGGACACAAGGGCAAGAGATTGCCCAACAACCCTCTCGTACACCTTCTACTCCTTTAGGTGCCAGCCAAGAAACACACCCTGCCCAAGCAGACACCCAACCAACCGCTGAACGTGTTGGCAATGATGAGGCTGATATGGCCAACTACATTATTGCGTTTCCTGGAGCTACACGTGTCAGCTCCACAGGGACCATTAATGGCACGTTATTGGTGAACGATGAAGGTGTCCCTATAAAGCACGTACAACTCCCAGGTAAATTTTAATATTTTAACTATTTCATGTACTCTATCTAAAACATATTTATCATGATTTTTATTTTTAAATTAATGATAATATATATTTTTTTTCTGTGTAGGAAACAATGAGTTCTATAGGTTTTTGGAGAGCCATGCGTTGGTAAATTTTGGCCCAACCATACGCACAAGGTGGAATTCCCAGAATTCCAACCTGAAAAAAGAACTTCTAGATTATCTAGAAGCCCTTTTTGGGGTCGGCACATTTGACAGAACAGCGGTGGCTTGGGTAGCTGGAAAATATTTGAAATATACCAGGAAAACCTATATGATGCAATTGAAATTTAACCCTAGATACGAGCATCCTCTCACAGTTTCATAGAGTTAGTGGAGAGCACTCATCCATGACGGAAAATAAAAAAGGGCAAAGAAAGAAAGAAAAATGCCAACTGGACCCGCAAGGTAAATTACAACTTTAATTCAATAACTTTAATTTTCTCTATGTCTAAAATAAAAGTGTGCTACGTCATATCTGACTTCAATATTTTGATGCTAGGTTGCCTAACACCTCGAAGGAAACCAAAGCTAGGATTGAAAAAGAGGGCCATCACAAGCTAGGCCAGGGCGGCTACTTGAAATTAGCCGCAAGAATTGTAATTAAGTAGCTAAACATCTTATAATTAATTGTATCGCCTTCCAACGTTTTTGTAATCCTATCAAATATGATTAAAAATACACAATATATGTAATGTAGGGTGATGAATTCAAAATAGAAACTACAGAGGAAGATAAAAATATCGCTTTCCATTTCGGCTATCAAGCCGTAGTTGAACGTCGCAGAAGCTTGGGGCAGGTCCCAAGATCCAGAATGACTGATAAGGTGAAACATTGACCTTTCAATATGTTTGTTTTCGTCCGTAAATTTAATGTCTAACATTTTTTTTAAAATCAGGGGAGCATCACTACCGACGAGGAAAATAACCCAGTTTTAGAGCCAGATGTAGATGATCCTCACGTGCAACCTGATCGTTGTAGTGGGGACCAGGCCGATAATGCTACTATCAGTGAGGGTCGTGACGGTAATTAATTTTCACTTATAATTTTTTCTAATTATACCTTGATGGTTGTCCTTATAACATTTTTTTTTTAAATGACAGATAATGTTTCCCTTGAGGATCTTACCACCAGAGAGGAAGACAGGGCAACAGTCCCAACGGCGACAACTGGTGCACCAGGTAAATAATGTCATTGAAATTTTTTTTATTAATATTACCGAAATAGTTCAATGATATTTAAAAAATGACAATTAAAATTTAATATTATCTGTTTTTATAGGCGATGCCCCGTCACTGGATGAGACCAGACATCGTGACTACGCAACTAGGTCAGCAGTGTGGGTCGAAAGGCATGAAACAGGAGCAGAGCACAATGATATTGATGATGTAATTAGGAGCTTTAGAAATAGGAATAAGAAAAAGAAATTTTGATAATGTAAAATATTGTATTATTATAAGACAAACGTTACCATACTTGGAACGTTTTTTGCGTTATATAAAAAACTCATTTATCATACTATTTTTATGTCAAGCATTAATTTCAATGTTTCCTTGCGTACTTTTTGTTGAATTGTTTTTTTATTAGTTATTGATTTATTTTTTTTATGCTCATGAAAGTAAAAAATGAAATATAGATTGGGTATTGGGGAATTGAGAGTGATGTGGGGGGGGAGGTGCCATAAGAGCTTCCACCTTCATGTGGTTGGCCCTGTTTAGTAGAGAATAATTTATTGGAGCGATTTAATCTTGGAGAAAACCTCCCTCGATCCAGCGTAGCAACAAAAAAGTCACTGTTGACTTAGTTGCTACTCTTTCAGATCGTGGGAGGCTTGTTCCAAGTTCATGCAACTCCAATAAATTGTTCTTGAAATGAAGAGGAGCTTATTCAGGTATGTTTTGAGATTTTCAACATATGTTCTAACATTATCATAAGAATTCATCTTAGAGTAAAAAATACTACATCAATTACTTGTATTTATTGTATAGATAATGATGGATTTTGATTGACTTGGTAGTGCAGGTACAAATCCTCTTGCATCATGAGCAATACAACTTGTCAACTAGGGTCATGTCCAGGATATTTTTGCTTGTGCGCTTAACCAGGTTCGTAATGTCACATTTTGTAAGTTCCTTTACAATTCATAATACAATATTAAGCTTGTTCATGATTATTATCTAGGTTTTTTGTATGTGTTTTTTCATCTATTTGATTGTAAGAAACTCTGCATGTTTCATGTTGTTCACTATGATTTCTCCCATTACCACTCCCAGGATGAATTCGACTTTATTGTTACATAGGTTACTTTATTGTTACTATGATTTCTCCATTTACGATTTCATAGGTTACATCATGTAAAGTTATCAATCTCAGGTTGGTGATGAGCTTTAGTTCTCCAGATTTAGGGCTTTTCTGATATTTTCTCCCTCATGTCATTCCTGCATCACCTCGTTGTTTGAGCATGCCAATTGTCTACCACTTGTACTAATTTGCACATGTCAATCTCTGAGTGGTGCCACATTTCACCTATTTTTGGCCCACTTGACCACCTGAAAAACTCAAATCCACACACCATGTGTCTTTATCATGGAGTGCCACATGTCCTAGATATTTAGGCCGATAGGCCTTCTGTTATGAAAGAGATCAATTTTTTTTCGTCAACACTTCTTATCTAGGCACGACACCTGTTACTTGTTTAATCTGACGGTCACAGTATCTCGGGTTACCTTCCAGGTTTAACATACCATTGGTTTCTAGTATATTTCCATGGAATCAGTTTGAAAATACCAGCAACAATCCACACACCTACAACCGTCGACAGACTTGCTGTTTTAGTAGCTGCATTTCTGCAACTGCCAATACACCTGCCATTTTAGTTGCTGCATTTCAGAAACTGCCAATACACCTGCCGTTTCATTTTCCTGGACTCTATGTATGCATATTTTTCATATAATTTTATCACAAATTTAGCTGCAGTGCTTTGACATGCCTTTGAATATTTTTGCAGGTTAGAAGACATTTCAAGCTAGAGCTATTGAATAGACTTGATGAGATAGTTGTATTTGATCCTATTTCTCGTGATGAGCTCAGAAAATTTGCTATACTACATATGAAATAAGTAGCGATTCGTCTTGTAGAGAGAGGTGTTGCTTTAGGGGTTACATATGCTGCTCTGGATCTTGTTCTTCAGGAAGCCTATGATCCTGTAATTAATCACTTTGTTTTACTTTCTTTCTTATTCAGAGTCTATCTTGCTAGGGGATGTGCCCGTTATGGTTTGTTATGAGACCATTGTCAATTTCATCACCGTCCCTCATAATATGTTTGATTGTGTTTATAAATAATAAACAATTATTACACCAAACAATAAACAATTAACTGTACTATGAGTAATATGATATCTGGAAATAATTCTCATTATAATTTCATAACCTCTGCTCTCACTTGGTGGTGTCTATATCACTAAGTGTGTCTTCTTTAAAATTATAGTTACAGCAGACAATGAACAATCAACTGCACTGTGAGTGATATCTTGTAATAATTCTTATTATAATTTTCTAACCTCTACTCTCACTAGGTGTCTATATCACTAGGTGTATCTATTTTAAAATTATAGTTTCAATGGTAGATAAATTTTTATCTTAAAATTATAGCTTTGATGGTGATACCTTGTGATTGATAATGCAATTTGAAGCAGCTTTGGCTTTGACTAATATAGTCTCAGGAACCTCTGAGAATACAAAGGTTGTGATTGATTACGGGGCACTGCCTATATTTGTGGAACTTCTTACCTCTGGGAATGATAATGTTCGAGAACAGGTAGCACGTTTATTTTAGAGGCATAAAATTATTCTTCCCAAATATCTTTATATGTCTGTAATTTTGGAATTTGATTTAAAAAACTAGTACCCAACTTTGAGTTCAACTGGTGTTCGTGTAAGGCTGTTTGGGCTTTGGGAAATTTTGCTGGAGACTCTGCAACATTTAGGGATCTTGCCCTTAGTCATGGAGCTCTGAGGCAGGTGCTTGCCCAGTTGAATGATACTACCATAATTTCAATGATAAGAAATGCTACATGGGCTCTGTCAATTTTTTTCCGTGACGTAAACCCCAACCACTATTTGAACAGGTAAGAAAAATACATTTTGTGCCTCTTCTTCTTAGTTTGCAGATACTGTGGATTTTTTTATAGATCTTGGTTCTTGGTAGATTTGGACGTAATATGGACCTAGGCGCTTGTTCATTACAATGACTTTGTCATCAGGTTTTAGAAAATGCTCAGAAATTTGGGTTTCACAAGGGGATTACCCTTGCTTGCAATTATCAATTATCAATCACATTCAAAAAAAGTCTTTCGTAGCATTGCTGAGCTCTTTGTAGGTGAATTTCCGAGGCAATTTCACAATATCTGAACTAAATTTGTCTGTCCTTTTCAATACTCTGCGCTTGTAAGAGAACCAAACAAACAATCTAGTGGCCAATGCAACAACAACAACACCTCCTGTTGCAATGCCTGCAATTCACCCTCTCTGCACGCATGAATGACTATGGCACCCTCTTTTGTGAATAGGTACTGGAGCTGAAGGTACTGGTTTTGAATAGGATCGTGGAATTCAACATCCAAAATAGTATCAAATTCCACTGCAATAGTATTCCCCGGTGAGGGAAAAAGTTCATTGAGACCTATTGGACTCATCACCCCCAAATAGCCTCCAGGGCTACCCAGAGTGTGATCATATTTGTTGCTGAGTATATTTTTATTTTTTCAGTGAGAGTTTAGGGTTTCTCTAACATAGCTTCAGAAATCTGATTCAGTGCTTGCTTGAATATCGTCACATAATACTCATGGTTTGGATTGATGAGCATGCTCTGAATGGTTGTTTGATTCATAAGAACCACCCATATAGTCATCTTGAGATATTTCAGAAGTTTTCTCGGGTTTCCTTTTTCACCGTTTCTAGTGGGTGGGATGGTGTGGGGTGATCCATCAATACTGGTGCTCTTGTAGTAGGGAATTTTTTTTGGGGATATAAAGGAGCATTTTATGTAGATATCCCATTGGATGCATTCATAGATGGGCACGAGAGGTCAAGAATTTAAATTAAAAATATGCAACCTCTAGCATGGCAACCTGAAGGCCGCGAGAGACACTCGTTAAAGATTGTTTTGTGCTGGCCTTAATATAGTCATGATTTCTTTCTATTATCTTAATGAAAATATGTAGTCTAGTCTCATTAAAATGAGGATTGTGGTTGCATTTCTCTTTGGTTGTTTCTCTCTTAATGCTCCAGAAGTTTCCAAAAGTTGCGATAGTTGTTTAGTTTGCCTGTTACAACTTAAAAGTGGTTTTTAGCAATGGGAGTCATGTTTTTTAAGGTTCATACTAATATGAAGTTCTTGTGATTCTATATTCAGTATAAGAGAAGATGGCCTCTGCTTTGGGCAGTATGACAACAATTTCCACATCTACCTCATTGGGTAACAATGGAAAGGGGAAGAAGTTGGGTGCAATGTTTGATAATTATGGCAGACAATTGTCTTCTCTTTTAGTTTTTTCACCCATTTCCTTTAATCGCTCAAGTAGAAGAGGGACTCTGAGATTACGCGACAGAGAGAAGGTAGTTAATACAAGAGCTATGGAAAAGGATTTGTACTTCAACAAGGATGGCTCAGTGACAAAAAAATTGCAGGTCAGAGAAAAAATTATGTTTAAAGGAAGGTCACCTGCACGTGAAAATTCACTGCGGTGGATCTTTCCTTGTCCACTTATATTTGATTTTAATGTGTTATTTTAATTTTTCATGGAGGGTTGTTTTGGCATATGGTCTGGCATTCAATTGCACACTTACCGAAAGCATTGTCAATTTGTCTTGCAGGCGGTGTGAACAAATTTGCTGATCTTGTTGGAGTCACCCTTGGGGCGAAGGGAAAAATGTTGTCTTGGAGAGCAAGCATGGTTCTCCGAAAATAGTTAATGATGGTGTGACAGTAGCTAAGGAGGTAATTTGTAGATGTGTGCTCCGGTTTTCTTTTTAACGTTGTATTAGTTCCCCCTCTTAAATGTCTTAGATTTGGTAGGCATAATTTGAAAACTCAAAGGTGAAAGGAAACATATTTTTTACCCAGTGGTATACTTGGCCTATGGACTAGCCACATTAGAGTAATGCATAAAGCTTTTCACAACAATAAAAGGAAAGGGTTATGGCTGAGTCAAATTTTATTGTTATTGACAGTGTAATGAAATGTATCTCAATGCTATGGTTTTGGCCTTTTTATCGATTGAATTAGAGGACCCAGTTGAAAATATTGGGGCCAAGTTGGTAAGGCAAGCTGCGGCAAAGACAAATGATTTAGTTGGGGATTGAACCACAACATCTTTTGTTCTTGCACAGGGTTTAGTAAGTGAGGGTGTAAAGGTAACTTTTTGTCTATATTACTGGATTAAGATCATCTATTCATTTTTGTAGGGTCTTATGGTGTTTGGTTTTTTAGTTTTGGGTTGGGCTTATTGAGTCTAAGATAGTTTTTGAGTGAAAAAATTGCTATTAGGTATTAAAAATTTTTGGTTCTTTTGTCAAAATTTATGAGCTTGTTAGGAAATACAAAACCGACAATGGTTGTATCTTAAATTTGTGGAAAATAATTTGAAATGAAACCTTTTTGTTTAGGTTGTTGCAGCAGGTGCAAACCCCATTCAAATTACTAGGGGCATTGACAAGACAATAAAGGCCCTTGTTTCGGAACTCAAAATTTTGTCAAAGGAGGTAAACGCGTCGAGGTGCACTTTTATTATGGAAATAGTTGATGCAATATTGTCATTTAATCCTTACTGCAGGGTAGCATGTTGAGAAGTTTCTTGTGAAACATTTGGTATTCAAAATGACACTTGATCCTATACGACATCATGCACTTGACTTCAAAATTCATATTCAAAGTGTGCCAGACAATTCTTGCAAAATTTCAAATATTTATGTTGTTTTAAACCATTATCTTTTTCATGTGTTGGATGCTGAAAATGTGAAAAAGACTTTGGTATGAAACCAACTGGTGAATAATTTCCAGCAAAACAACCACTTCCAAGACATGATTTAGAAGTAGAACATATGTACTTATGAAGCATAGAAAGATATCCTTAATGCATTGTCAATGTTTGGCTAGGGTTATTTTTGGAGAAAATAACTCCTTATTCCTAGAATAGTGATCTTCAATACAAGTAAATGCCAGAGAAGAGAGATCATCGTGTGACATAAACCTATTAACAAAAGTGAGCAGGGAATGATTATTAATTATGGCATACTAAGTTGTCAGTGATTTTGACTATTTGTCTTTAACATGTAAAAATGTTAAATTCCAAACTTACATCATCATGGTTTGGCATCATGAGCTTGACTAATTGTCCACCATTCTCATAATTTCATTGTTGTATTCATATCTATAAACAACGTTTCAAATAATAATAATAAAGTTCTATAAGAAAAATCCAGACCTCCATGCTGCTGCTCCTTGTGAGACAAAATCAAAATTGCATTACACAATCTGACACATAAGAATCTCCTATATCCCGGTGGTATGTATCCAAATTCTTATAATAGTGTCTTCAAGACTTATGTTGACATTTCCAATGAGATATTTAAGAAATGAAAGATGGAGCCTTCTTCATTGTTGTATATGTAACAGTCTTTTATTAATATAAAGATTGATGGTTTTGTCTTTCTGAAAATTAAATGTAAAAATAATTTATTGTGGTCAATTGAAAAGTTTTTTTTTTAAAGCTTTTCATTATGGAAGGGCGACATAGATATATGCCCTTCTAATTGAAATTCGGACCTGCCCTTCAAATTTGATCACTGTGTGGGACCTTAACAAACAATAAAACTATTTCGATGTGCGTTATATAAAACATATAATAAAACCTTTGTCAAAACTTCAAACGAACCCTTTAGCCATGGAGCCTGCCGGACTTCAAACGACGATAAACCATAATTCAAACCAAATTCGCGTTCCAAAATAGCCTGCTGACATCGGCCAATTTTGTGACGCGAAAACCAAATGAATTCCGCCCTAATATTTTTTGGGTCCGAATTTGGGCTGGCGTACGGAGAGAGAGTTGTGACGCGAATTTCTTATCAAATTCGCCCTAATATTTTTCAGGTCCGGATTTCCACTACGCGAGCGGCCCAAACAAAGATCCTCTCCAATAAATTTCTGTCACGTATCCTCAATAAAAATTTGCCCTATTCCCGGATGCGGGTGCATTCGATGGCGTTTAAGGCGATGGGACATGGATGTGGCGATTTCATATCAATTGCATTAAGTTTTAATGTTGTTCAATCAGCCGATATTTAAGTTTTAAGGTTTTCACATCAAATCGCATTAAGTTTTAACGCTGTTCAAGATCGGACCTCCACTCCTGTTAGCGATTCCGCATGCTCCAATATGATCCGGCCTTCGGCTCTCATCAATGAGAGATTAATTATGACGGGCGTTCTTCGATGCCATTGCAGTCGGGTTGATAAAATGGCATTTCGCTATGGTTTTTCAGACAAGCCGCAACCTTTGAATTGCATATGCTCTCCGGTTGCTGGGTTACACTGCCTGCTCACTGTGACGAGAAGGAGAAGTGGCCAGCTGAACTGCTGCTTAGACCTTGGTGAAAATATTCATTTCTCTCGGTCTGGTCTATGTCTGTATTCCTCGGTTTCTTGGAATCCTGCTTCTCCGTCTCGTCTTGTGCCCACTACTGAGACTGCACCCATGCCTCGCCTGCGTCAAAGGATGTGTTGCCGTAGGGGGAGCACTAGAGGTCAACCCCTGTGCGCTCCCTCCAGCTCCTCAACCGAGTCGTCTTCCGGCTAGTCCAATGATTATTATGCAGGTCTCTATCCAAACACTAGAATTGGGTGGGGTCGGGTTCTAGGATCTGGCCACCGTATGGGATCCCCTGCTCCTCATTTCCCCACCGCTTCACCTTCTCCCACGACGTGCACTGCGCTTTTTTTCCTTTAATTTCTCTCTGAACCACCCACGAATCACAGCTTCAATCACCGTGGTTTTCCGTGAGGAGGCCCAAGTGGAGGAACAATGCACCCGTCCGGCGGGTCTGAGCTCAGAAAAAGCCGGCCAACATTCGGGCCTTCAGGAGGGGAACGGTGGCGTGAATGTGGAGATAGCACCTAGCAATCCTGGACCTTCCGAAGGATGGTTCCAAATCGTCGAGGAACCACCGGAGGAGTAGTTTGGTTAATTTGGTTTTCTTGCTTCGCGGCCCACTTAATTGGGCATGTTTTAGATTATATTACTGTGCTGGACCTCTGTAATATTTTTGAATTCTGTAAACGTTCAAGACTAGTTTCCCCGTATGAGGGCAGTCTTCTTTTTTGATTTTTTGATGACAAATTTTCCATAAGTCTGGGCAATGTTTTTGACTTCGGTCATGCTGTAATTTTATTCCCACTGTTAATAGATTAACTTTACTTAGAAAAAAAAATGTTGCCATGTTTCTATTTTAAACTTGTTTTTTGAAATACAGAGCCATGTTTATATGATTTTTTATAGTCGAAGCGCTGCAGGGTGGTTTATTATATTAATATTTCACGGTCGAATTATGTTCATAACAATTGGAAAAAAAAAATGTTGCCCTGTTTCTATTTTAAACCTGTTTTTTGAAATACAGAGCCATGTTTATATGATTTTTTATAGTCGAAGCACTGCGGGGTGGTTTATTATATTAATATTTCATGGTTGAATTATGTTCATAACAATTGGAAAAAAAAAATGTTGCCCTGTTTCTATTTTAAACCTGTTTTTTGAAATACAGAGCCATGTTTATATGGTCTACGTATTATACTCTTTCTCTATATATCTACAGGAACCTTTTTTCTATGAACAGGGTGGATGCTGTAGCGGGCTAATAATGGAAACAAGCGAGCCTGAACCTTACATCTCGGATGCAAAATATGGTTACCAATTTTGGAATCAGCGGAAACTGAACCTTACATCTCGGATGCAAAATATGGTTACCAATTTTGGAATCAAGTGAGCCTGATCTTACAAGCAAGCCTGTGTTTCTGCAGATGGTTTTTATTTCCGGGAACAAGCGAGCCAGAACATACAATTGACCCTGGGTTTATACATATTTTTGCTCTATCATGGATGCTTTCTGTGTGAGGCATATATCAACAGTACATGTCTCTAACAAACAATAAAACTATTCCATCGCGTGTTATATAAAACATATAACAAAACCTTTGTCAAAACTTCAAACGAACCCTTTAGCCGTGGAGCCCGTCGGACTTCAAATGGCGATAAACCATAATTCAAACCAAATTCGCATTCCAAAATAGCCTGCTGACATCGACCAATTTTGTGACGCGAAAACCAAATGAATTCCACCCTAATATTTTTCAGGTCCGAATTTGGGCTGGCGTACGGAGAGAGAGTTGTGACGTAAATTTCTTATCAAATTCGCCCTAATATTTTTCGGGTCCGGGTTTCCACTGCGCGAGCAGCCCAAACAAAGATCTGCTCTAATCAATTTCTGCCATGTGTCCTCAATCAAAACTTGCCCTGTTCCCGGATGCGAGTGCATTCGATGGCGTTTAAGGTGATGGGACATGGATGTGGCAATTTCATATCAATTGCATTAAGTTTTAATGCTATTCAATCAGCCGATATTTAAGTTCCAAGGTTTTCACATCAAATCGCATTAAGTTTTAACGTTGTTCAAGATCGGACCTCCTCCACCATTGGGGTCGCATGCTCCAATATGCTGCGGCCTTCTTTTGCTCTCATCGATAAGAGATTTATACGAGCATTCTTCGGTCATTGAAGTTGGGTGATAAAATGGAATTTGGCTATGGTTTTTTAGATGACCATGACCTTTTGAATTACGAGATGCTCTCTGCGGTTTATTTGGTTACTGCTGCTATACTATGATGAGAAGGAAGCGGGTTATTTCTTTGTAGACCTTCTTGGTGCAAATGCATATTTCTCTCGTCCCAGTCGTGTCATCTTCTCGAGTTTCTTGGAGATCTGCTTCTCCGTCTCATCTTGTGCCCACTGTTGAGACTGCACCCATGCCTCGCCTGCATCAAAGGATGCGTTGCCGCAGGGGTAGCACCAGAGGCCAACCCCTGTGCACTCCTTCCAGCTCCTCAACCGAGTCTTCTTCCCACTCAAGTGATTATTACGCAGGCTGCTATCCAAACACTAGAAGTGGGCAGGGTCGGGTTCTAGGATCTGGCCACCGTATGGGCTCCCCTGCTCCTCATTTCCCCACTACTTCACCTTCTCCCACGACACGCACTACGGCCGCGGTGGCGTGAATGTGGAGATAACACCTAGTGATCCTGGACCTTCCGAAGGATGGTGCTGAATCGTCGAGGAACCACCAGAGGAGTAGTTTGATTAATTTGGTTTTCTTGCTTCGCGACCCACTTAATTGGGCATGTTTTAGATTATATTACTGTGCTGGACCTCTATAATATTTTTGAATTCTGTAAACGTTCAAGAATGGTTTCCCCGTATGAGGGAAGTCTTCTTTTTTGATTTTTTGATGACAAATTTGCCATAATTCTGGGCAATGTTTTTGACTTCATTCATGCTCTAATTTTATTCCCACTATTAATAGGTTGACTTTACTTAGAAAAAAAAATGTTTCCCTGTTTCTATTTTAAACCTGTTTTTTGAAATACAGAGCCATGTTTATATGATTGTTTATAGTCGAAGCACTGCGGGGTGGTTTATTATATTAATATTTCATGGTCGAATTATGTTCATAACAATTGGAAAAAAAAAATGTTGCCCTGTTTCTATTTTAAACCTGTTTTTTGAAATACAGAGCCATGTTTATATGATTGTTTATAGTCGAAGCGCTGCGGGGTGGTTTATTATATTAATATTTCACGGTCGAATTATGTTCATAACAATTGGAAAAAAAAAATGTTGCCCTGTTTCTATTTTAAACTTGTTTTTTGAAATACAGAGCCATGTTTATATGGTCTACGTATTATACTCTTTCTCTGTATATCTACAGGAACCTTTTTGCTATGAACAGGGTGGATGCTGTAGCAGGCTACTAATGGAAACAAGCAAGCCTGAACCTTACATCTCGGATGCAACATATGGTTACCAATTTTGGAATCAAGCGAGCCTGATCTTACATCTCGGATGCAACAGATGGTTACCAATTTTGGAATCAAGAGAGCTCCGGGTTTCGCATGGTTTTTATTTTCCGGGAACAAGTGAGCCGTAACAGGCATTCGACTTTGGGTTTATACTTATTTTTTCTCTATCTTGGATGCTTTCTGTGGTGAGGCAAATATCAACAAGAAATGTCTCACGCACATTCTTTTTCCCCATATCGGCTTTATGATACTATTTTATGTGTTGAAAACTTATCACTTTGCCTTCAAAACTAGCGATGCTGGTCTATGTTGCTGGTTTATTGATATGGTCTGATGGTATTTTTATATTTTGGACATATCACACTCCTCAAATGATTAGCATTTTTCTCTGTTGCAGGATTTTGGGTACTTTAATTTGTATTTGGAACAATGGACGTCGGTACTCTATCTGTTGCTTTACTATTCTACATACTGCTATTTCACTTTCTTATAGATGCCTCGTGCATATTTGGATGCTTTCTCAGATTGTCGATAATCTCCATGTGGACCGTTACTGGGTTTTATATCATGTCCCTGTATGTGACATGGGGTATTTTTCTATCATTGTCTGGGGTGGGACTTCCACTTTTCTGGATGGATATTTGGGTTCCAATCTTCAGATGTGAAAATGTAATGACTTCATGGACTGTTTTTCTTCATATAATATATTCAAAACATCGTTTTTTCTCTTTTGAAAAAAAAAATTGTTTATAGTCGAAGCGCTATGGGGTGGTTTATTATATTAATATTTCACAGTCAAATTATGTTCATAACTATTGGAAAAAAAAAATGTTGCCATGTTTCTATTTTAAACCTGTTTTTTGAAATACAGAGCCATGTTTATATGATTGTTTATAGTCGAAGCACTACGGGGTGGTTTATTATATTAATATTTCACGATCATTGGAACGCCCACAATTCATAACAAATATTGGAGATTTACTATCCTGTTTTAAAGCTTCATTTTTTTTTTTAAATTGAACCCGCCGTCGGTATACCGACGCTTTGTAAGCGTCGGTCTTCCGACATCTTCCATTTTCGTCGGTCTTGTGACGTCTGTCGATATTGCGACAGTTCCTCCTAGGGTCGGTATTGCGACGCTTTTGGAATGCGTCGGTATTGCGACGCTTCTGGGACGCGTCGATCTTCCGACACTTTTGCAATGCGTCGGTCTTGCGACACTTTTGTACGGCATCGGAATTGCGACATCTTAAAAACATCGAAAGAGCGATAGTATAAAAACATTGGAAGAGCGATGTTCAAAATGTTGGACCACATTTCATCGGAATTGTGACAGTTTACAAACGTTAGAAGAGCAACGTTCAAAATGTCGGACCACATTTCGTCAGAATTGCGACAGTTTACAAACGTCGGAAGCGCGACGGTTTGGGAAACGTTGGAAGAGCAACGCTTGTTTGGAAGTGACGGAAAAAGTGTTGGTAGTGTGACACTTTGTCAATGCATTGGAATTGCAACGTAATGGAAAACCATGTTTTTCCCGTCCTTGAACTGTTGCTCTTGCGACAACTATGTGTCAAAATAGCAACGAAGTGGCTGTCGAAAATTGGGCCAAATTTTCTAGTGACTCCTTATCATGCATAAGAAAATGGTCAAGTAGAGTCTACCAATAAAGTGATTGAAGGAATTATCACTAAGACTTTATATCTACACAGAAGAGATTGGGCAGAAAGGCTTCCTGAAGCCTTATGGGCCTACAAAACTACATGGATGAATACAACAGGACATGCTCCCTATGAAATTTTTTATGGAAAGCAAGTCCTATTCCCTATCGAATTTCAGATTCAAACCTTCAAGATGGCAGTCCAATTGGGACTTGATTTATCAGAAGCACAAAAACATAGATTGGAGCAACTCAATGAGCTTGATGAAATTAGGCAAGATGCAGTTCAAAGAAACATTATAGTCCAGCAATAAAGGGCTAAATGGCACTATAAATATATTAAGGAGAAGAATTTTCAATCAGGGGTTTGGGCATTTTTGTTTGATTCAAAATTCAAATATTTTCCAGGAAAGTTTTAGACCCATTGGCTTGGGCCATATGAGATTGAAAAAGTCTTTGAAAATGGAGCAATCAAGGTAAGGAAAATTGATGAAGAAAATGTACCTGTTCTTGTGAATCATCATCGGTTGAAAGTATATCATAAGCCAATTTCAAGAGAAGAGTTTATCAAGATTTTCCAAGATAATATTGATATGAAGTTAGTGAAGAAGAATTCTTCTTCTTCACTAACTTAGCTTTTATTTGTCCTATATTAAAAAAGAATATAAAAAAAATAATAAAAGAATAAAATAAAGTGTATAAGTATGAAAACCAATGAATGATTGGCATCCTTATACATAAAGTACAGGGTGAAAAACATAGATTTCTGACATCCTATATTTTCCATTTCTTTTCTGCAATAAGTAGTAATACAAAACTACATTCATATTCCATTTTTGCAGCTCATAATATGTAGTTTCATTCCATTCCATAGTAAAATTCCATTCCATTCCATAGTCATATTCCATTTTATATGTTTCATTCCATTCCACAGACATATCACATTCTGCAGTTGATTCCATTCTGCAGCTGATTCCATTCTGTAAGCTGATTTTACATTCTATAGCTGATTACATTCTGTAGCTGATTACATTCTGAAGCTGATTCCATTTCGCAAATGATTCCATTCTGCAGCCACATTCCATTTCATTTAGCATATCTAACACATTTGTACAACCTAGAAAAAAATGACGAATATAGGAAATTGAAGGACTACATTTTGAAGACCAACATGCTAAAAGGCACCTGAAGAATCAACACCAAAAAAACGAAAATGAAAGGTTAGTTCTAAAGGTAAAGTTGCAAAAAATTATTTTAATAGCAAGGTCAAAACATTACCATGTATAAAATGGATGATCATATGCTCCCTTGACATATCATCATTTTGATTTGATTGAGATTTCCATCATATCATAGATCGACCACATCATCCACATTATGTTTCATAACGGTCCACAATATAATCCCCCATTTATGATTAACGGCTATGACCTGTTGACGTGACATATCCGTCTACGTTTCTTAAAAACCCAAATCCATGCCACTTATTTATTCCTACAAACCCTTGATGCCTTTCATCAAATCCGTAATCTAGTTCATTTCATAAATAGAGAAGGATAGTTCTGAAGGTTAGACTCTTCATAATAGAAGGCATGGGACTGATAGTTAGATTAGAATCGGTGGGAAAAATATATATGGAAGGATATCCGCAGATCAAGGAAATGTTGTAGAAAGAGAGATGGCTCAAATTCATAGAGAAATTTGATGGTTTTCACAAATAAATTACAAAGTCTTTTTCTAGGTCTTTTGATGGCACAAAAGTGGAAATTGGAGACATCAAGTTCATAGTTACTGAGACATTCATAGCCGAAGCCACAAAACTCCCAAGGGTTGGCGAAAGGTGGTTCAAAAACAAGGAATTTCATAATGAATCATGGAAATTTATCTTGAAAAACCCTGGTATGGATGTTTCTGTTTTCAGAAGAGGTATCCCCAAATCATCTCTTAAAAATAAATGGACGAACATGCTCTTGGTTTTACAAAAAATTATCACCTATGAAGGAAGGTTTGGTTGCTTTTATGTATATCATATTCGATTGTTGATTAAATTCTTAGAGAATGGTGAAACAAATCTTCCCTTATTTTTAATGAATAGCTTAAAAATAATTTCTAGAAACATGCAGAAGAGAATACAGTTTATAACACTATGAACCATCATGGGTTGATAAAAATATTTGTTGATTTTCATTTAAAAAGTATAGGAGATTCCTCGGAGAATTTTCTTAGCATAAACCATTTCCAAGAAGAACTAGAGAAAACTAAAGAATACAATGTTAGAAAGAGCAGAAGGAAGAGGATTGATACAAACATTGAAGACAGAACTGTATTTTCATTTCAGAAAAATGATGAAAAGTTAATTTATATAGAGCTGACAGAGAACATAAAGCAAAGTTAAGACATGAGGTAAGATAGGAAAGAGGAGCAAGGTTACAAATGAAGAAAATGTAAATCCTCTACAGCTGAGAAGGAGCTATAGACTCCGAGGTTCGATGAAGAAAACACTACCAAAAATGATAGAGTTTGTAATTTTAGATGAAGAAACTCCAATACCATCTCCTATCAATATTTCTCCTCCACCTAGTCCTCAAAATTCTTCTATTCATAATCTTGAAAGTAGTCCCAGCAGAAAATCTCCAAGCATAGACCCAACACAAAAGTAAATATATGATTGCATAAAATCATTGGAGAAGAGAAATGCAACAATGAATCTAGAACCTCCTATCAATCACAATAACCTCTAGTTGATACTCTCAAACAAGAAATTTATGAACTAGAAATATTGAATAGGCATATTAAACAGGAGAATGAAGCCTTAAAAAAGAAGAACAAGTTGGAAAAGTTAATTAGTGACAATACCATTATGCATTTAGGACTGTGGTACAAAAATAACAGGAAGTTAAATAGAAAGAAGAAGTCACTAAACAAAGCAGTCATTAATCTCAAATACAAGCTCCTTATGAGAAAGCCTAGGATGACAATCACTTCAAAGAAAAGAAAAGTAAGGAAATTGGATATGTTAGTAGAAGTGTTTGAAAAAATGAATTAGGAGAGGATAATTCACATTTTTGGTAAATTGCATGAGGACATGTATCGAATTCTTAGTGGGGTTATGTTGAACCTCAGAATTATCCTCTCTCTGACATCCTTTCTCACCTTTTTCCCTTACTTTCTCATAAGTTCTTATACTCTAATCAATGATAAATGTCATGTTTTGTCTCAAGGAATGCATTTAAATGATTTCCATGTTATGATATGATGTTCTTGATATTTGAATGGATTTTTGTAATTTGGCTACAGAATGCAGCCTCTTCTGTAGCTAATTGTTGGTTCTAGAGCTAATTTCATGGTCTGACAAGTTCCAAGGATCAAATGGAGAAATGAGCCACATGGGAATTTCCAAAATCATCTGCACATGGATTTCACCCTATCTAATTGATCGAGATCAATATAAAAGGATGTCTAAGATTGTTGAGATTCAACAAGATGATGAGCCTAGTGAAAATTAAGCACCTTCACTAGGTGGGGCCCACATGCTATTTTTAGTTGTATGTCTATTTTTAGAATGGTAAGCATATTATAAAATTAGTAGGATTTTGATTCTAGATGGTTGAGAAAATTATATCTTTGGATGAATTTATATTTTTAGAAGATGGGTGAAGTCTATTTATAGATCGCTAATCTAAAAATAGAATGCATGTCGATTATTATTAGCCCTTAATAATAATCAGGGAATAAATAATAACTTATTCTCTTGGAGAACTTTATTTTAGTGAAAATATGTGGCACATCAGTGGGCTGAAGGAATTACACAATTCCTAGGGTGGTTGGTGACTCATGCATGGAGGACTTCGTTATAACTAAAAGTGGCAAGTTGTGACAGAGTTGGAAGAGTAGTTATGTGAGTTGTTATTTAGTTTAACTCAGTTAAGTGAGTTAAACTCAGTTGTGCTAGTTGTAACTAAAGATACACTAGTAAAATATGAGTGAATTAATTATTTAATTAATTCACAATTAGTGTCTTACTTGCAAGTGAACAAATACAAAAATTAACTACTTGCATGTCAGATCCAGTGGAGACCCAGTGGAGAGATAGGTGAAAGGGTGAGATGGACTATCAATTGTGACTATAGTGATGAATTCAATGCATCTACAGAGAAATTGGAGATGCCAATGAGGATTGTGTAGTGCAATAAAGGCGAGATCGAATTCATTAAGGGATCTTCTTGAGCAGGGATTGCGCAGTGGAGGCAGGCTGTGAGGAGGCAAGAAATTGGTGCATAGATATGAAAATTTTTGCATGACAGTGTGTGACGATTGTATATTTTACTGAGAGCTATATGAGTTAAGCTTTATATGAGATTGTTACATGTTCCATTCATATAAATAATATATTATAGTTGATGTTTTTAGCTTTAAGCTTTCCTGGTAAAACATCTTGTTATGTGCGATTGATTTTGCTTCATATGTGTTTTGCAATTGGAGATTTAATTTCCGCAAAGTATTAAGTGGAAGGATTTAGTATTTAACATAAGATTAATTTGTTATATTAGGAGAATCCGGAAATAAATTATTGTGTTTATAAATTTCTACATGGTATCGGAGCAGTGTTGATCACTGGAGATTGCAATATTGAAGCGGTGCTGAGTTTTGTGCTGGTGGACAATTCAAATTTGATGCAAGAATTTCTTGGTGCAACAGTTGGGTAAGAATTGAAATGGAGTTCAATGGGTTGCAGATGGAGTATGCACTCAAGGGCAGCTCTAAATACATAGCCTGGAAGGATAGGATGGAGGCAGTGCTTGAAGATAACGGCTTGAAGGAGTTCATTGATAGCAATGTTCCTAAGCCCACTTCGACGGATGCAGCATTACTTGACGCTTGGAAAAAGAAAGTAGCGAAGACAAGAAAAAATATATTAGAAGGTGTGAAAGACAATATTGTTTCAAGCCTTCACAGGAAAGCAACTCCATTTGCAATGTGGAATGATTTGACAGATCTTTTCCAAAGTAGCAGCGACCATAGGAAGTTGGCGCTAAAAGACAAACTCAGAAAAATCAAAATGAGAAGGGCGACAATATTCCAAAGTATCTCACGAAGTTTGTCCAATGTAGGGATGATCTGGGGAGCATGGGAATTACAGTTGCGGATGATGACTTGGTGAGCTTGGATCTCCTTGGGCTTCTAAAGAGTTGGAAGAGTTATCAAGACTCTGTCAATGGGCAGGAAAAACTGCCAGATTGGGAGTGACTTTGGTTGGATCTAGTGCAATAGGAGATAAGGCAAAGTACTAGGGATGGATCTTCATCAAAACATGATGATGAAGAGGATTTTGATTTGGCTGCCAAAGTGAGGAAAGGGAAGGGGAAGAAATCCCATCCAAAATCTGAGGCTAAAGGTAAGAAGTTGGATTTGTCCAAGGTGAAGTGTTTTCCCTGTCATGAACATAGGAATCTCACCATAAAATCCCCACAGAAAAAGAAGAGAAAGAAGGTTGTTGGAGCTGCAGCTGGTGAGGCCCTTTCCTCGCAATTTGAAATCGATTTCTCTTTGATCGCATGCCTGGTTTCAAGTGCAATGGGATCGGTGTGGTATGTTGATAGTGGTGCTTCCTTCCACATGACGGGAGATAAGGAGTTGTTTAGTGACTTGGAGGAGAAATATCTCCAAATGCATATAGAGATGGGCGAAGATGGTAGATAGAGTGCGACCGGCATTGGTACCATTACCTTTGAGAGGGAGTTAGGTAAACCATTTATGTTGAAATATGTTATGCATGTTCCAAGTTTGAAGAATAACTTGGTCTCAGTCACGATGTTGGAGGACAGAGGTTATGACATTGTTTTCAGTGAGGGAAAATATTTCCTTCGACATAAAACAACAGGTCAAACCAAGAGGATATAGATTCGAGTCAAGAATATCTAAAATCTGGAGGTAGTTGTCTGCGCTGCAATGGTGAGAAAAGAATAATAAGTGGTGAGTCGGGATGAGGGTGAATTATGGCATAGGAGATTGGGCCATATTCACCATGGTGCCTTGAAGATTTTGCAGCAGATTTCTACTGGACTTCCCAAGGGTACACTTGCCCAGATAGATCAGTGCAAGGGATGTACTATGGGTAAGTTTGTGAAGACCACCTTTCATGAAAAGGAGAACCGTGCCTCGATGATCCTGGAGAGAATTCACACACATGTGTGTGGACCATTCTCGGTTGCTTTAACAACAAAACACAGGTATTATGTTATTTTTGTTGATGAATATTATCGTAGATGCTGGATATTCTTCATGCAGAAGAAGGATAAAACATTCTCAAAGTTCTGTGAGTTTAAATCATTGGTGGAGAAAGAGTCGAGGAAGAAAGTGAAGGTTTTGTGGAGTGATAATGGTGGTGAATATATCTCAAATTAATTCAAAGAATTATGTAGAAAAGAAGGAATTCGAAGAGAAATCATAGCACCTCATAACCCAAAGCAGAATGGGGTCACAAAGAGGAAGAATAGAATGATTGTTGGTATTGCACGAGCTATGTTGAACACATGTCTTTGGGTCATACACTTGCGGGTGGAAGTTGTTATCACTCAGGTTTTCCTTGAAGTTGTTGAAAAGGAAAGTATACCCGAGGTAACCACAAACCAACCTTTTAGATGCAGAATCTAGCCAATCTGCATCCAGAGAGGGCTCTCTCTTTATGATTTATCTTTGTTCTTAGAAAGTTTTAGGCTAGTTATAAATCCAAGAGTTTGTTTGAAAATGGTGGAATTCGCCAACTAAGGGCAAGGTTGAATATTTTCAGTCCATTGGGCTATGGAGTCAAAGGATGGCTTTACTGGATTTCTATTCTACACACAAGATGGCTTAGCAGGGCAAGATAGCCAAACAGAGAACAATCCTTAAAATTTAAAGTGGATGTAATGGGTTTGAAGAGATGAAAGGAAGCTAAGAATCTTTCACCATGTTCAAAAGAAAGAAATGAAATTATTACAAACAAAGAGCAGTGAAGAATTCTTTATTATAGTAATCAAGAATGTTTAAATTAGCAAAGCAAGAGCATTTAAGAATTCGTGCTTATAACCAATTTAGAGGAAAACATTAAGAATAATCACATCTGAAATCAGAGTACAATTAAGTAAATTTTGATTCAATCCTTTATGTAAATTATTCAGAAATGGACATAATGATATTATAAACAGATATAAAACTTAAAACATAGGATAGAAAAACTTATTGAACTGCAGTCCGACACATGAATCCTGCAAAAAGTCCTGAGCTTCAAATTGTCATCCAGTAAGCCACAAATAAATTTCTCCAAAACACTTTTTATTCCAAAAACATCAATGTCACAGCCAAGTATTAGAATCCACCCAAAATACTTCCAAGAGTGAAGTATTTATACAAATTCTAAACTAAAATATCTTGAAAAAATATCAAGATTAGTTCACAAATCTCTCCAACTATTTTACATAAATAAAACTTAAGTAAAGGACACTCAAACTAATGCATCTATTTGGCACTATTTTGTATGGATAGGTGATGACAAAGAGGAGAATTCAAATTTGATCCAACTCTTAGTTGATGATGAGGCATCCAAGTCACTAACTGCTTCCTTTCTTTGTGCAATCTGCTCCAACAATTCTGCAAACTTGGGGTCCAATGATATATTTTTATTTCTCAATCCGTAATAGATATGTAAAAAGTGAAAGAGGTTATTGTATATAAATATGTTGGTGAGATAAACCTCTTTCCGTTTCAAAAAATTCCTCTCCAGCTATGCATAATAGTCTCTGTAAAACATATGTGTAAAACAGAGTTTTACAGAGTCTGAAAAATGGCCTGTAACGATGCGCATGTATCTCTCATTATAAAACCAATGTGAAAACACTGAGATAGGTTTTTGTAGATGGGTCTCTTAGGAACAAAAACCTCCTTCAGTTTTGTATGAAGTATTTTGGATTGGCCACAAGCCTCTCTGCAAAATGATGACTTAAACTGGAATTTTCTGCAAAAAGTGCTTTCCAACATTGTTTAATATTTCCAAAACCATAATGGCTGTTAGAAAAGTGAGAGAGGTTTTTGTAGATGGCCCTCTTAAGAACATAAAACTCCTTTATTTTTTCAAAATTCATCTTTTATTGGTCACAATAGTTTCTACAAAACAATGACTAAAACATGCAATTTCTGCAAAAATGTTCCTTCTTGTTATGTTTTTTCATCTTTTTACTTTCTTGCTCTTTTGACTGTTTTACTTTCACTTTAGACAAACTTCACTATTGGTGAAAGTATTCTCATCTCTTTTTACCATTTTACTGCCTTCTGTATTTACTTTTACTGTTTACCTTTGACTGCTATGTAACTTCATTTTAACTTTCACTGACTTTTACCTGATACACTTTAACCACTGATACTCTTTAGCTGTTATGCTTTCTAACCTCTGTTTGAATAGATTTGATAAAAATCTTGGAGTAAACAAATATTATGACTAGTATTAAGACTGTTTATCCAAGGATGTGATCTTCTGATCACCTCTTCAGGGGACAACCGAGTAGATTTTTCAAGCAATTCCCCAATGGACAAGGGAGTGAGGTTTTGACCAGGTTCAAAATGTAGCATTGCATTGATGGCCTGAGGAGTGATAGGGAACAGAACACTCTAGTCAGGGGACATTACTTCTCTTTGAGTTGGATCATAGTTAGAATGGCAGTAGTGGATAATTTCTGGGAAAATAAGGACTGAGGGGATGAGATATCTCGGGAGATTGGATTCCCACAACCCAATGACATCTTGCCCCTTCGAATAATCGTCTCTGCAGCGACAATAACTCAGAAGGGGGCTTTCATCAAAATGCAAGTCTTTAATCTGAAAATATTTATCTACTAAAGGAAAATATTCTAACTCTCTGTGGGGGGCATTCAATGGAGTCACATTCAGGGCTGCCGGGGCTTCCATTTTGGTTCTTGTGGATTCAAAACGGAAGTTTCTGGGTTTTCTTCACAGGCCGGGCACGATTTCAATTTTAATGAGGGAAATTGGCACAATTGCAGGTTTGGGGGAACAATTCACAGTTTTAAACCTCAGAGAATGATCTCAGTGATAAGATTTAATCACTAATCCAGTGGAAAACAAGGAAAACAGACTTTCTTTTGAAGTTCGAAGCGCTATAGGATAAATACCTGTTCTTGGAGGAAAGCTGGCTTTTAACAGGTATCAGGCGGTAGCAGGAGGACGTTTGAACACAGGTCTGGCAGAAGTATGGAGCGAAATCGCATTGAACAGTGGATTTCAGTGGAAATTTGAAATTCGTAGCAGAAAGTGCAGTCGTTTTCAAATAATGAAAATAACACAAAAACACGCGAATTTGTTTTATTTCCAAAGTCAAAAGGGGTTTTTAGTTTTTCGAGGAGTGACGTCACTTTGGTATGGGCTGATGTGGGGCAGGGGGGCCGGGCGGTAAGCGGTTAGTCCCCGCACCGCTTATGGACAAAGGTGGTATTGGACGAGCGGGCAGCGATTCCATTAGAGTATCGACACGTGGACGGGAGACTAGTCAAATACCACCAAGTCCCCGCGCGTTAAAACTCTGACAAAGGATGGGTAGCGGAATTGCCGAGGAGCGTTGATCTTTGGATGGACGATCCGACGGTTGAAATGATGGGGAGATGGTGGGAAATTAAATGGTGCGGGCCCAATATATTTATCGTTAATTAATCACCCCGGGCGGGAGTTGATTGGTGGAGGTAGTTGGTTATTAATTAATTCTAATAATTAATTAATCCCATGGTAAAATGGAAAGAGGGGTCGCGGCGGGGTTTGATTTGTGGTTGAAACATTGGGTGGAATGCCAGGTGGATGGGCCACGGTGGCATAGGGGCTTTTCCGAAGTCTTGGTTTTAAAAATAAAACTTCGGGTTTAGTCTTTTTGTGTTAAACATATAGAATTACATGTTTAAACGTTATTTCGATATTTCTATTTATATGGTAATAGATAAACATTATTTAATTACCATAGGGGCGGGACTATGATATAAGGATATATTTAACCAAAGGGCATATGAAGCGGGTTTTTAATGAATATTTGGGAAGTAAATACTTTGGTTAAAACATAATAGAGGGGTTTTTTGGGATATTAATTTAAAAGGAATTATATACTTAGGATAAGGCATTTTCACTAGGGATTTAGTAACTAGAGTTAAACATTAATATGACAAAGGGACAAGGGAACTCAAAACACTTTGCTCATCTAAGAAAGTGACAATTTCTGAAGTAAATTGCAATATCTCATCTTCAACACTTAAACTTAGAATAGTAAGTTATTTTGAGGGATTTTTATGGAATTTTGCATAATTTTCCTAAGCAAAATAAGATTTTACTTAGGAAAAGGTTAAAGATGAATGATTATAATGATGAATTATCTCAAGTACTTAGGTCTTTTTGATCATTAGGCCGAGGGTCCGGTCCCTCCAAAAGTCAAGGAAATGCCTTGAGCCCTTTTGATCTCCAAACACCTTAGTACTTTGGGGGAAATTAGTAAAACCTTTAAGGGGGGAAATGATGAGGGAGGTTAATGATTTTTGACTTTGCTTGCTGTGATTTTCCAGTGTATTTCCTGCTTCAGTATTTGTGATGAAAGTAAAGGATCAAAAACATGTAGCAGCATCATTCATCAGATAAAACTTTGCAACCATCTACCTACCCTATCTACTACTACCATTTTCTCTTCTTTATTAGGGTGCATTTAGACTTGCAAACCCTTATCAATATTTTCTTTTTACATGATAAATCTATCTATTTCTACCCTTATTACATCCAAGGGCTCAGATTAAACTATTGAGCACCTTTTAATAACTCTACCTATCTACTTATCTGCCAAGATTAAACTGTTTGGTCAGATATTTATTCTCTATTCTATAACATGAAATTGAAATATGAATAAGTCAAGTTTAAACAGTTTGACCCTTCATAAATTGTGGCAAAAGTTGACAAGCTGCACACAATTGCTTTATTGCAATAAATGAAATAGTAGTGGCATTTGGATTTGCACACTTTCCTGGTCTATTTTTTCTTGGGGTTCATTTCTTTCATTTTCTTTTTTGACCATTTTATTCTTTTTACCCTTTGATCTTTCTTTTAGGGTATACCCTCTTTACATTTTTTAAATTTTTTGATTTTTTGGTTTTTCAAGAATATGGAACACCTTTGCTCAAGAAAAAGGTTTGAACATATTCCATAGTTCAATCAAGACAATCATGAAAAATGACACCTATTGATATAGGAGTCTAACACTGGCTCCACTTGGGGATGGCTTTTCCTTGTGAAAAGTCAAGAACAGCAAGTCAGTTGCCTCAAAATGTCTTCAAACTAAACCATGTAATCTCCTTCTTCTGGTAGCTTTATTGTATATATGATAGTAAAACTTCTGAAGCTTAGGGCCTTCACTTCGAGCTTCAACTCCAGTAAGTTACTATCCACTCAAAACTTAAAACTTTGTTGCCCAGTTAGGAATTTTCTGCCTTGTTCCAATCCCAAACATGCATTTGCTGTGGTTGAAAATCTTGAATTGAATATAGTCCTTTTTCTGCAACCTGAAATCTGATCTAAAACTAAAACAACACACAAAAATTTTCAAACCAACTTAATGAAAAACTAGTTGTAAATTGAAAACTAAAAAAAATTGCTCAAAATTCTGAGCTTATTGGCACTCATTTACCTACTTTAATCTACTAAAAATCTTATTGAATCGGGTAATACAAAAATTCCAATGAAGCCAATCAAGTAGATGTAACAATAAATGGTTAACTTGATTGCTTATGATCAAAATTGGAAGTATGTTATGATCATGTGCCTTTATAATCAACGATAAGATGTGAAATGGCAATTGTTGATATATTTGATCCTCATAGATAAAACATGTTTGCAGATTTGAGGTAAAAATATTCTCCATATAATTTGCTATAGGATCATTAAAAGCATGATGTATGTTATTTACTTCTAGGCCTTCAATGACTAATTGTTCAATTGAATTATGAATATTAGACCATGAACTTATTTCTTCAGTGTTGTGTTTGAAAGAATAATCATCTTCAATATGCAAGTCAAAAGATAGTACAATTTCCTCTTGCTTTGGAGAAGGAAGATTTTCAAAGAATTCTTTAGGATTTCGGAAATTGTATGACTGAATTTGAGAATGAAAAAGTTTGATTTCATTTTCATAATTTTCAGAAATTATATCAAGAAGCCATTTTTTAACTCGAGGAGAACATTTTCTTGATTTAAAAAGAATAAAGAAAGCTCTTAGAAAATCCTCATCAAACTGAAGTTTTGATAACTCATCCCTGAATTCATTTAAAATTTCATCAAATGAAAGATTTTCCACAAACCCTGTCATCCAGTATCACTATTAATGCTTTGGAATATGGATTATTTGGTTGTGGAATTGCTCTGAAACTTGAAGCTCTGGATATCTGATCAACGGTGTCTTGATTGGAAAATGATATCAAAAGAGTCAGAAGAATGATGCTCAAATGTGCATGGAGATTTTATATTTACAATTTTCAAAAGAGATAAATTAAAAACTACTCTAAGATCTTCTCTAAAATACAATATACATTGGAAAACTCTATCAATTTAGAAAGAACATAATGTCTTGGATAACAATCCAAGTTGAAAGCCTGATCTTTCCATAGTGTTCTTCCAAGTTCATTCCTCCAGTGGAGTCTTAGTAGTGAAATTGATTTTGGAGTCGCCAGGTGGATGATTTTAACCTTTGTGTGTCTGATCACTGTCCACCATCATAGATCAGATCTAAACCTGTAAAACAATTCTGAAGAAAAAGTTAGTTCTTTAGGAAACCAAATTTTGAGTATTTTATGATTATTTTGTTTTTTTGTGAATTTTCAAAACAACTTCTATGATTTCTTTAAGAGGCTTTAGATATGAGATTTAAACTTTCTTAAAGACTTATTAAACTAGAGAACTGATGAAATGTTTGAAATCAAAGCTTAGGTCATAAACTAAACAGAGATAGACTGAAGCAGCATTTATTTACTTTTTCAATTGCAGAGCAAAAGCAATTTCAAAGGCTACCTGGCTAACTTCAGGCTCTGTCTATAGTTTATAAAATAAGCAATAATAACAATGAAATGATTCAGATCCCCAGTATGGTCGCCACTATGTTATCACTCAGGTTTTCCTAGAAGTTGTGTAAGAGGAAAGTATACCCGAGGTAACCACAAACCAACCTTGTAGATGCAGAATCTAGCCAATCTGCATCCAGAGAGGGCTCTCTCTTTATGATTTATCTTTGTTCTTGGAAGGTTTTAGGCTAGTTATAGATTCAAGAGTTTGTTTTGGGAAAATGGTGGAATCCACAAACTAAGGGCAAGGTTGAGAGCTTTCGGTCCATTGGGCTATGGAGTCAAAGGATGGCTTTACTGGATTTCTATTCTAAGCACAAGATGGTATTACAGGGCAAGATAGCTAGACAGAGAACAATCCTTAAAATTTAAAGTGGATGGGATGATTTTGAAGGGATGAAAGGCAGCTAAGAATCTTTCACCATGTTCAAAAGAAAGAAATGAAATGATTACAAACAAAGAGCAGTGAAGAATTCTTTATTATAGTAATCAAGAATGTTTAAATTAGCAAAGCAAGAGCATTTAAGAATTCGTGCTTATAACCAATTTAGAGGAAAACATTAAGAATAATCACATCTGAAATCAAAGTACAATTAAGTAAATTCTGATTCAATCCTTTATGTTAACTATTCATAAATGGACACAATGATATTATAAACGGATATAAAACTTAAGACATATGGTAGAAAGACTTATTGAACTGCAGTCCGACACATGAATCATAAAAGTCCACGAGCTGGGTATCACCCAGGTAAGCCACGAATAAATTTCTCAAAACAATTTTTTATTTCAAAAACATCAATTTCTGACCAAGTATTTGAATCCACCCCAAATGCTTCGAAGTGGAGTATTTATACAAAATTCTAAACTAAAATATCTTGAAACAAATATCAAAATTGGTTCACAAATCTCTCCAACTATTTTACATAAATAGAACTTAATTAAGGACACTCAAACTAATGCATCTATTTGGCACTATTTTTTATGGATAAGTGATGACAAAGAGGATAATTCGAATTTGATCCAACTCTTAGTTGATGATGAGGCATCCAAGTCACTAACTGCTTCCTTTCTTTGTGCATTCTGCTCCAACAATTCTGCAAAATTGGGGTCCAATGATATATTTTTATTTCTCAATCCGTAATAGATATGAAAAAATTGAAAGAGGTTATTGTAGATAAATATGTTGGTGAGATAAAACTCTTTCAGTTTCCCAAAATTCCTCTCCAGCTATGCATAATAGTCTCTGTAAAAAATATGTGTAAAACAGAGTTTTACAGAGTCTGAAAAATGGCCTGTAAAGATGCGCATGTATCTCTCATTATAAAACCACTGTGCAAAAACTGAGATAGGTTTTTGTAGATGGGTCTCTTAGGAACAAAAACCTCCTTAAGTTTTGTATGAAGTATTTTGGATTGGCCACAATACTCTCTGCAAAATGATGACTTAAACTGGAATTTTCTGCAAAAAGTGCTTTCCAACATTGTTTAATATTTCCAAAACCATAATGGCTGTTAGAAAAGTGAGAGAGGTTTTTGTAGATGGCCCTCTTAAGAACATAAAAATCCTTCAGTTTTTCAAAATTCATCTTGTATTGGTCACAATAGTTTCTGCAAAACAATGACTAAAACATGCAATTTCTGCAAAAATGTTCCTTCTTGTTATGTTTTTTCATCTTTTTACTTTCTTGCTCTTTTGACTGTTTTACTTTCACTTTAGACAAAATTCACTATTGGTGAAAGTATTCTCATCTCTTTTTACCATTTTACTGTCTTCTGTATTTACTTTTACTGTTTACCTTTGACTTCTCTGTAACTTCATTTTAACTTTTACTGACTTTTACCTGATACACTTTAACCACTGATACTCTTTAGCTGTTATGCTTTCTAACCTCTGTTTGAATAGATTTGATAACAATATTGGAGTAAACAAATCTTATGACTAGTATTAAGACTGTTTATCCAAGGATGTGATCTTCTGATCACCTCTTCAGGGGACAACCGAGTAGATTTTTCAAGCAATTCCCCAATGGACAAGAAGGTGAGGTTTTGACCAGGTTCAAAATGTAGCATTGCATTGATAGCTTGGGGAGTAACGGGGAAAAGAACACTCTGGTCAGGGGACATTACTGCTCTTTGAGTTGGATCATAGTTAGAATGGCAATAGTGGATAATTTCTGGGAAAGTAATGACTGAGGGGATGAGATATCTCGGGAGATTGGATTCCCACAACCCAATGACATCTTGCCCCTTCGAATAATTGTCTCTGCAGCGACAATAACTCAGAAGGGGGCTTTCATCAAAATGCAAGTCTTTAATCTGAAAATCTTTATCTACTAAAGGCAAATATTCTAACTCTCGGTGAGGGGCATTCAGTGGAGTTACATTCAAAGCTGTCGGGGCCTCCATTTTGGTTCTTGTGGATTCAAAACGGAGGTTTCTGGTTTTTCTTCACAGGCCGGGTGCAATTTCAATTTAAATGAAGGAAATTAACACAATTGCAGTTTCAGGGGAACAATTCACAGTTTTAAAACCTCAGGGAATGATCTCAGTGACAATATTTAATCACTAATCCAGTGGAAACCAAGGAAAACAGACTTTCTTTTGAAGTTCGAAGCGCTATAGGATAAATACCTGTTCTTGGAGGAAAGCTGGCTTTTAACAGGTATCAGGCGGTAGCAGGAGGACGTTTGAACACAGGTCTGGCGGAAATCTGGAGCGAAATCGAATTGAACAGTGGATTTCAGTGGAAATTTGAAATTCGTAGCAGAAAGTGCAGTCGTTTTCAAATAATGAAAATAACACAAAAAAACGCGAATTTGTTTTATTTCCAAAGTTAAGAAGGGGTTTTTAGTTTTTCGAGGAGTGACGTTACTTTGGTACGGGCTGACGTGGGGCAAGGGGGCCGGGCGTTAAGCGGTTAGTCCCCGCACCCCTTATGGACAAAGGTGGTATTGGACGAGCGGGCAACGATTCCATTAGAGTATCGACACGTGGATGGGAGACTAGTCGAATACCACCAAATCCCCGCGCATTAAAACTCTGACAAAGGATGGGTAGCGGAATTGTCGAGGAGCGTTGATTTTTGGATGGACGATCCAACGGTTGAAATGATGGGGAGATGGTGGGAAGTTAAATGGTGCGGGCCCAATATATTTATCGTTAATTAATCACCCCGGGCGGGAGTTGATTGGTGGATGTAGTTGGTTATTAATTAATTCTAATAATTAATTAATCCCATGGTAAAATGGAAAGAGGGGTCGCGGCGGGGTTTGATTTGTGGTTGAAACGTTGGGTGGAATGCCAGGTGGATGGGCCACGGTGGCATAGGGGCTTTTCCGAAGTCTTGGTTTTAAAAATAAAACTTCGGGTTTAGTCTTTTTGTGTTAAACATATAGAATTACATGTTTAAACGTTATTTCGATATTTCTATTTATATGGTAATAGATAAACATTATTTAATTACCATAAGGGCGGGACTGTGATATAAGGATATATTTAACCAAAGGGCATATGAAGCGGGTTTTTAATGAATATTTGGGAAGTAAATACTTTGGTTAAAACATAATAGAGGGGTTTTTGGGATATTAATTTAAAACGAATTATATACTTAGGATAAGGCATTTTCACTAGGGATTTAGTAACTAGAGTTAAACATTAATATGACAAAGGGACAAGGGAACTCAAAACACTTTGCTCATCTAAGAAAGTGACAATTTCTGAAGTAAATTGCAATATCTCATCTTCAACACTTAAACTTAGAATAGTAAGTTATTTTGAGGGATTTTTATGGAATTTTGCATAATTTTCCTAAGCAAAATGGGATTTTACTTAGGACAAGGTTAAAGTGATTATAATGATGAATTATCTCAAGTACTTAAGTCTTTTTGATCATTAGGCCGAGGGTCCGGTCCCTCCAAAAGTCAAGGAAATGCCTTGAGCCCCTTTGATCTCCAAATACCTTAGTACTTTGGGGGAAATTAGTAAAACTTTTAAGGGGAAAGTGATGAGGGAAGTTAATGATTTTGACTTTTCTTGCTGTGATTTTCCAGTGTATTTCCTGCTTCAGTATTTGTGATGAAAGTAAAGGATCAAAAACATGTAGCAGCATCATTCATCAGATAAAACTTTGTAACACCATCTACCTATCCTATCTACTACTACCATTTTCTCTTCTTTATTAGGGTGCATTTAGACTTGCAAACCCTTTTCAACCTTTTCTTTTTACATGATAAATCTATCTATTTCTACCCTTATTACATCCAAGGGCTCAGATTAAACTGTTGAGCACCTTTTATTAACTCTACCTATCTATTTATCTGCCAAGATTAAACTGTTTGGTCAGATATTTATTCTCTATTCTATAACATGAAATTGAAATATGAATAAGTCAAGTTTAAACAGTTTGACCCTTCATAAATTGTGGCAAAAGTTGACAAGCTGCACACAATTGCTTTATTGCAATAAATGAAATAGTAGTAGCATTTGGATTTGCACACTTTCCTGGTCTATTTTTTCTTGGGGTTCATTTCTTTCATTTTCTTTTTTGACCATTTTATTCTTTTTACCCTTTGATCTTTCTTTTAGGGTATACCCTCTTTACATTTTTTAAAATTTTTTGATTTTTTGGTTTTTCAAGAATATGGAACACCTTTGCTCAAGAAAAAGGTTTGAACATATTCCATAGTTCAATCAAGACAATCATGAAAAATTTTGGTTTTTTCAAGAATATGGAACACCTTTGTTTAAGAAAGAAGGTTTGAACATATTCCATAGTTCAGTCAAGACAATCATGAAAAATGACACCTATTGGTATAGGAGTCTAACACAAAGGAGGGAATGATTTCTTTTGAGATTTCATGATTGTCGGTTGACCTTTTGTTTCTTTCAACACTTCAGGTTTTGCATTGATATCCTTTGAATCTTTAACACTTTCTTGTGAACTAGATTCTCCTTTAATAGTTTCATGAAAACCAAGACCAAATTTAACAGAAGGAGACCTTTTACTACTAAGAATATTGTCCAGAATCTTAGTACTATCTTGAAACCTCAAGAGTTTATCTTTTTCTTCTAATTTACCTTTTAAAATGTTTACCTCAACCTCCAATATTTGGCATTGCTTCTTCATACTTTCTTCAAACCTTCTTCCTTATTCTACTTGATCATTCAATTTTAAAATCTCTTCTTTCAACCCATTTTCTTGTTCTTCAAAAGTTTGAAAGAGTTCTTCATTCTTCTTATTTGATTTTTCCAGATATTTTTTGAGAGAGATGATTTCTGCTTCAAGTCCTTCTTCTTCAAATGATTGTAGCAGTTCTTCATTCTTCTTATTTGATGCTTCGAGATCTGCTTTCAGAGAGATGATTTCTGCTTCAAGTATTTCACTCTGATTGGTTGCATAATCGTACAACCTTTGATACTTTTTTATCTGTCCATTCATTCTAGAGATCATATCTTTGTAGATAGATTCTTTCTCCTTAGATAATCTTTGTTGATTTTCAACTTTAATCTTGATAACTTCTTCTAGATCCATAATATTACTTTCACTATCTTCACCATTGCATGCACAAGAAAGTGAATCACAAGAACAACAATCAATACCTGTTTCATTTTCATCATTTTCTGTTGCACATGCTTTCTAAGGTATCTCCTTTCTTTGAGTAGCATTCTTCTTTTGCTTCCTTCCCATTGTGACGGATCTCCTTCAAGCGATCAATCTTCTGTAGAAGGATTCGATCTGATACCAATTGTTGGAAAAATACCGAGAGGGGGGGTGAATCAGTATTTTGAGTTGACTGACAACTTTTTAGTTTTCCTTTCTCTTAAACCATATTTTACATTACTGCATCCAACTTGTATGTCCAGAGATCTTATTATGTCTTTACTTAGATCATTGCATCATTCATTCATCAGAAAAGAAGTAAGCATGAACATAAATAACAGAAAAAACCATCAAACATAAGCAACACATATGAACACCAGTATTTAAGGTGGAAACCCAATTTAGGAGAAAACCACCACTGCTGTTATCTCAGTCTTCAATATTTATTATAAAGAATACTTCTTACAATTTTATGCTGGTGTAGACTCATACCAGCACGTAGGCACCCACCTGCAGAAGGATACAACCTTCTCTCGTTTATCAGCCTCTCCTGGAAGGGAGCTACAACCCCCTGCTCTCGTTTACCAGCCTCTCCTGGAAGGGAGCTACTACCCCCTGCTCTCATTTATCAGCTACCACTGGAAGGGAGCTACAACCCCCTCACTGAAGGCTTCGACCCTAAGATCTACTGTGGACCACGTTTCATCAATTTTCATACTGGATCCAATAGCTTCCACACAACATACCTTGCAAGCCACCAGATTTATTCATTTTCTTCAGTAGAATGGCACCAGTTATTCATGATTTCATCAGTCAATCAAACCAGAGATTCATCATCGTCAGATCATTATATCCATGGGTGCATCATCAATTAAGAACATAGTTCGTCCATGCAGATATTCCTTAGAGAAATTTATCCATCCACCACCCTTATGCATGCACACTTTGTACAATAATCGTCTTCTCCTTATATAGTTTTTGCCTTTATTAAAACCATGAGTAAAAACCATTCAACCGCTAATGGTGTTCCTTTGATAGTATTTCCTTTAGTTTACCCCACATGCCTCTTTGATTTCTTTTTAATTTATTTATCAATTTGAAGAAATTGACAAATAAATATATTTACAACTTTGAACTGAACTTTAGGATTAAAGTTACAACCCTTCGCAATTTAAAGAAATATCCAATGCTTTCAAACAATTAACCTTATAATAAAACTTTGACCCCCGGGCCCACATATATAGTCAATAGCCAATCAAATATGCGCATGGTACCATAAGTAAACTTCGCGAAAGTCCAGCGTCTAATCACCGTTAGATAGCAAGCTTCCAGATCAACGACATTTATGCATATCGCTCGACCTCCGATGCCGAATGTTAACGTGCGATGGCCCGCCGTACTTTGGTTAATCTTCATGCATCTTCCTCATACGACCACCGTTCGATGGCTCCTTCCCAGATCAACGGCTTGTATCGATATCACTGGGCATTCTGGGTCGAACAATAACGCGCGATGGCATGCCGTAATTTGGTTAACCTTCGCGCATCTCTATAAAATGACCACCGTTCGATGGCTCCTTCCCAGATCAACGGCTTGTATCAATATCGCTGTGCATCTTGGGTCAAACAACAACGCGTGATGGCACGCAGTGACAAGAGGTTTTGTGGAGTCGTACAGGGATGCGTGTCACTCGTTCTATGGAATCGGAGCCAACCTCTTGAATACCACTCAACCCCCAAAATCGATGCAATATGGGCAATCCATCCTCGCAAATCCGCTCGTGGTTTTGGAACAGTGACCAACCGTCCAATCAAATTCCCGCTCCGTACTCCAAGTTCCATCTGCGTATATATATGAACTCTACCCTTCATGTGCAATAAATTAACAAATATTGCTTGGTTCCATACTGCAATTACCAACAACTCATTTTGTTCATATTGTATCAGATGCTTTCAATAGAAACTATGAACGCAATTAATTTAATTCGACACAGGCGCATATAACAATCCTTCCCTGTATTACAACTATAAATCGACCTTCCTCAAATTCTCATATAGACTAAACACCTTCAAATTATACATAAAGAGCGTAGGTTCACACACATTCATCTATCAAGTCCTTAACACGGATTTAACCATACAGGTTCTTCATGTGCTTACTTCAAAAACTAACTTCTCTTTTCCTGCCTCTGCTACCTCTTTGCTACCTTCAAGAATCCGCTCATCTATTCCATTAATCTGTGCCATCTCCCAATATTTCGACAGAGTTAAAGTGTCTCTGTGACTCCACCACGATTCTCAAACCACCGACTTCACCTTCTTACAAAATGAATGCGTGTCAATTTGTCTGCGGGAAATGCAGGCTCAAGGGTTCCGGGAATACACTTTCACACAGGATTTAACAGTCCTCACGTGGACCTTTATTGCTCACTCCAAGGTCGAGTCATTGTGATATTAATTCCAACATATTCAATTGCTTTTGGTTTGACCACTGGACAACACTCTGCATCATATTGCCAACAATCTCCCCCTTTGGACTTGATGGCAACCATGATGGTGTTTGATCACCACAACAGATAGATACATTTATTGTAACCATTATTCAAACACCATGATACTCTACCCCTTTCAAATCAAGGGAAAAGGGCGGATCAAAACCAAAACAAGGTTTTTATTCTCTTGTAGAAAGAAGAGCTCTGTAGATCTGATGTGTATAGAAGTTACCATGCTCCCCCTGAGTTCATGTTGAATCTTCAATCATAATATTCAATGAAGTACATGACTCTATGACCTTTCCTATCACAAAGGACTCAAACTTACATCAATGATCCAATAAAGTGGATTTACATATGTGACACAAGTACCCAACCAAGTGGGTTTACAAATTTGATCAAGTCCTTACATGAATGAATATTAAAATTTTACATCATAGGTCTCAACATGACCTTTTCATCACATTATAACTTATAAAATCAAGACCAAAGAATTTCAAGCATGAGATCAGACCACAACAAATAATTAGAATGCCAAAAATGCATCCTTTTCATCAGACCAAAGCTCCCCCTTAGCTTGTTCATCCTGAACACTTTAACCATCAAATCATTAAGGCATCTTCATCAAAAACATATAGAAATATGAGAGCTGAAACATCACCAGAGATACCAATCAACACCAAAACTGTGTTTTCAAATGTCATCCAATAATTGTAGCATAAGCACGTCAGTAACCAAGCCTTCAAGCTCTTTGCCGCATCAACATATTCTTCCCAAGAGGAATTATCATACCAGAACAACTTCTTTAATAGACAATATGTGTCAAGTAATCATCCATGTGATCTATTATCACCAAGATCTTCATGATTTATATTTATTTCATAATCATGATGTATCATGTGTAGGAATTATGTATAAAAGGTCTCAACCCTGAAAAAAATCATCAACATCAAATTCTGCATGATCTATCCTTATCTCCGAATCATAAGACTTCCATTTCATCCATGTGTGAAAACAAAAGATACTCTTCAGCAAAGAAACAATCAGGGCTTGGCT
>CM076570.1:325806618-325948523 GCA_034641835.2 Pinus albicaulis | reverse complement strand
TTCATAAGAACCACCCATATAGTCATCTTGAGATATTTCAGAAGTTTTCTCGGGTTTCCTTTTTCACCATTTCTAGTGGGTGGGATGGTGTGGGGTGATCCATCAATACTGGTGCTCTTGTAGTAGGGAATTTGTTTTTGGTGATATAAAGGAGCATTTGATGTAGATATCCCATTGGATGCATTCATAGATGGGCATGAGAGGTCAAGAATTTAAATTAAAAATATGCAACCTCTAGCATGGAAACCTGAAGGCCGTGAGAGACACTGGTTAAAGATTGTTTTGTGCTGGCCTTAATATAGTCGTGATTTCTTTCTATTATCTTAATGCAAATATATAGTCCGGTCTCATTAAAATGAGGATTGTGGCTGTATTTCTCTTTGGTTGTTTCTCTCTTAATGCTCCAGAAGTTGCCAAAAGTTGCGATAGTTGTTTAGTTTGCCTGTTACAACTTAAAAGTGGTTTTTAGCAATGGGAGTCATGTTTTTTAAGGTTCATACTAATATGAAGATCTTGTAATTCTATATTCAAGATAAGAGAAGATGGCCTCTGCTTTGGGCAGTATGAAAACAATTTCCACATCTACCTCATTGGGTAACAATGGAAAGGGGAAGAAGTTGGGTGCAATGTTTGATAATTATGGCAGACAATTGTCTTCTCTTTCAGTTTTTTCACCCATTTCCTTTAATCACTCAAGTAGAAGAGGGAATCTGAGATTATGTGACAGAGAGAAGGTAGGTAATACAAGAGCTATGGAAAACGAGTTGTACTTCAACAAGGATGGCTCAGTGACAAAAAAATTGCAGGTGACAGAAAAAAATTATATTTAAAGGAAGGTCACCTGCACGTGAAACTTCATTGCGGTGGATCTTTCCTTGTCCACTTATATTTGATTTTAATGTGTTATTTTAATTTTTCATGGAGGGTTGTTTTGGCATATGGTCTAGCATTGAATTGCACACTTACTGAAAGAATTGTCAATTTGTCTTGCAGGCGGTGTGACCAAATTTGCTGATCTTGTTGGAGTCACCCTTGGGGCGAAGGGAAAATTTTTGTCTTGGAGAGCAAGCATGGTTCTCCGAAAATAGTTAATGATGGTGTGACAGTAGATAAGGAGGTAATTTTTAGATGTGTTCTCTGGTTTTATTTTTAACGTTGTATTAGTTCCCCCTCTTAAATGTCTTAGATTTGGTAGGAATAATTTGAAAACTCAAAGGTGAAAGGAAACATATTTTTTACCCAGTGGTCTACTTGGCCTATGGACTAGCCACATTAGAGTAATGCATAAAGCTTTTCACAACAATAAAAGGAAAGGGTTATGGCTGAGTCAAATTTTATTTTTATTGACAATGTAATGAAATGTATCTCAATGCTATGGTTTTGGCCTTTTTATTGGTTGAATTAGAGGACCCAGTTGAAAATATTGGGGCCAAGTTGGTAAGGCAAGCTGCGGCAAAGACAAATGATTTAGCTGGGGATGGAACCACAACATCCGTTGTTCTTGCACAGGGTTTAATAAGTGAGGGTGTAAAGGTAAATTTTTGTTGATAGTACTGGATTAAGATCATCTATTCATTTTTGTAGGGTCTTATGGTGTTTGGTTTTTTAGTTTTGGGTTGGGCTTATTGAGTCTAAGATAGTTTTTGAGTGAAAAAGTTGCTATCAGGTATTAAAAAATTTTGGTTCTTTTGTCAAAATTTATGAGCTTGTTAGGAAATACAAAACTGACAATGGTTGTATCTTAAATTTGTTGAAAATAATTTGAAATGAAACCTTTTTGTTTAGGTTGTTGCAGCAGGTGCAAACCCCATTCAAATTACTAGGGGCATTGACAAGACAATAAAGGCCCTTGTTTCGAAACTCAAAATTTTGTCAAAGGAGGTAAACACTTGCCTTTTGAGTAGGCTGGTTTTCCTTTTTGTTGATGGTTTGGTGTATCTAATTGAATTAGTTGCCTAAGGTATTTTTGGTTGCAAAATCCTTTTCATTTTTCATATAGTATTGGCCTTGTGGAATAAATTTGATTGTGTGGTCTTTTTAGATCTACAACATTTGTAGTTGTTTAGTCTTATGGCCGAGGTGCACTTTTATTATGGAAATAGTTGATGCAATATTGTCATTTAATCCTTACTACAGGGTAGCATGTTGAGAAGTTTATTGTGAAACATTTGGTATTCAAAATGACACTTGATCCTATACAGCATCATGCACTTGACTTCAAAATTCATATTCAAAGTGTGCCAGACAATTCTTGCAAAATTTCAAATATTTATGTTGTTTTAAACCATTATCTTTTTCATGTATTGGATGTTGAAAATGAGAAAAAGACTTTGGTATGAAACCAACTAGTGAATAATTTCCAGCAAAACAACCACTTCTAAGACATGATTTAGAAGTAGAACATATGTACTTATGAAGCATAGAAAGATATCCTTGATGCATTGTCAATGTTTGGCTAGGGTTATTTTTGGAGAAAATAACTCCTTATTCCTAGAATAGTGATCTTCAATACAAGTAAATTCCAGAGAACAGAGATCATCATGTGACATAAAACTATTAACAAAAGTGAACATGGAATGATTATTAATTATGGCATACTAAGTTGTCAGTGATTTTTACTATTTGTCTTTAACATGTAAAAATGTTAAATTCCAAACTTACATCATCATGGTTTGGCATCATGAGCTTGACTAATTTTCCACCATGCTCATAATTTCATTGTTTTATTCATATCTATAAACAATGTTTCAAATAATAATAATAAAAGTTCTATAAGAAAAATCCAGACCTCCATGTTGCTGCTCCTTGTGAGAAAAAGTCAAAATTGCATTACACAATCTGACACATGAGAATCTCCTATATCTCGGTGGTATGTATCCAAATTCTTATAATAGTGTCTTCAAGACTTATGTTGACATTGCCAATGAGATATTTAAGCAATGAAATATGGAGCCTTCTTCATTGTTGTATATGTAACAGTCTTTTATTAATATAAAGAATGATGGTTTTGTCTTTTTGAAAATGAAATGTAAAAATAATTTATCGTGGTCAATTGGAAGGGCGACATAGATATATGCCCTTCTAATTGAAATTCGGACCTGCCCTTCAAATTTGATCCTATTAACAAAAGTGAACAGGGAATGATTATTAATTATGGCATACTAAGTTGTCAATGATTTTGACTATTTGTCTTTAACATGTAAAAATGTTAAATTCCAAACTTACATCATCATGGTTTGGCATCATGAGCTTGACTAATTGTCCACCATGCTCATAATTTCATTGTTGTATTCATATCTATAAACAACGTTTCAAATAATAATAAAAATTTCTATAAGAAAAATCCAGACCTCCATGTTGCTGCTCCTTGTGAGACAAAGTCAAAATTGCATTACACAATCTGACACATAAGAATCTCCTATATCCCGGTGGTATGTATCCAAACTCTTATAATAGTGTCTTCAAGACTTATGTTGACATTGCCAATGAGATATTTAAGAAATGAAAGATGGAACCTTCTTCATTGTTGTATATGTAACAGTCTTTTATTAATATAAATATTGATGGTTTTGTCTTTCTGAAAATGAAATGTAAAAATAATTTATTGTGGTCAATTGAAAAGTTTTTTTTAAAGCTTTTCATTATGGAAGGGCGACATAGATATATGCCCTTCTAATTGAAATTCGGACCTGCCCTTCAAATTTGATCACTGTGTGGGACCTTAACAAACAATAAAACTATTTCGCCACGCGTTATATAAAACATATAACAAAACCTTTGTCAAAACTTCAAACGAACCCTTTAGCCGTGGAGCCCGCCGGACTTCAAATGGCGATAAACCATAATTCAAACCAAATTCGCGTTCCAAAATAGCCTGCTGACGTCGGCCAAATTTGTGACGCGAAAACCAAATGAATTCCGCCCTAATCTTTTTCGGGTCCGAATTTGGGCTGGCGTACGGAGAGAGAGTTGTGACGCGAATTTCTTATCAAATTCACCCTAATATTTTTCGGGTCCGGATTTCCACTGCCCGAGCGGCCCAAACAAAGATCTGCTCCAATCAATTTTTGCCATGTTTCCTCAATCAAAAGTTGCCCTGTCCCCGGATGCGGGTGCATTCGATGGCGTTTAAGGCGATGGGACATGGATGTGGCGATTTCATATCAATCGCATTAATTTTTAACGCTGTTCAATAAGTTGATATTTAAGTTCGAAGGTTTTCACATCAAATCGCATTAAGTTTTAACGCTGTTCAAGATCGGAGCTCCACTCCTGTTAGCGATTCCACATGCTCCAATATGCTCCGGCCTTCGGCTCTCATCAATGAGAGATTTATGACCGGCATTCTTCGATGCCATTGCAGTCGGGTCGATAAAATGGCGTTTCACTATGGTTTTTCAGATGAGCCGCAACCTTTGAATTGCAGATGCTCTCTGGTTGCTGGGTTACACTGCCTGCTCATTGTGACGAGAAGGAGAGGCCAGCTGAACTGCTGCTTAGACCTTGGTGCAAATCTGCATTTCTCTCGGTCTGGTCTGTGTCTGTCTTCCTCGGTTTCTTGGAATTCTGCTTCTCCGTCTCGTCTTGTGCCCACTGCTGAGATTGCACCCATGCCTCGCCTGCGTCAAAGGATGCGTTGCCGCAGGGGGAGCACTAGAGGTCAACCCCTGCACGCTCCCTCCAGCCCCTCAACCGAGTCGTCTTCCCAGTCCAGTGATTATTACGCAAGTCTCTATCCAAACACTAGAAGTGGGCGGGGTCGGGTTATAGGATCTGGCCATCGTATGGGCTCCCCTGCTTCTCATTTCCCCACCGCTTCACCTTCTCCCATGACGCGCAATGCACTTTTTTCCTTTAATTTCTCTCTGAACCACCCACGAATCACAGCTTCAATCACCGTGGTTTTCCGTGAGGAGGCCCAAGTGGAGGAACAATGCACCCGTCCGGCGGGTCTGAGCTCAGAAAAATCCGGCCAGCATTTGGGCCTTTAGGAGTGGAGCGGTGGCATGAATGTGGAGATAGCACCTAGTGATCCTGGACCTTTCGAAGGATGGTGCCGAATCGTCGAGGAACCACCGGAGGAGTAGTTTGGTTAATTTGGTTTTCTTGCTTCGCGACCCACTTAATTGGGCATGTTTTTGCTTATATTACTGTGTTGGACCTCTGTAATATTTTTTAATTCTGTAAACGTTCAAGACTGGTTTCCCCGTATGAGGGTAGTCTTATTTTTTTATTTTTTGATGACAAATTTGTCATAAGTCTGGGCAATGTTTTTGACTTCGGTCATGCTGTAATTTTATTCCCACTATTAATAGATTAACTTTACTTACCAAAAAAAAAATGTTGCCCTGTTTCTATTTTAAACTTGTTTTTTGAAATACAGAGCCATGTTTATATGATTTTTTATACTCGAAGTGCTGTGGGGTGGTTTATTATATTAATATTTCACGGTCGAATTATGTTCATAACAATTGGAAAAAAAAATGTTGCCCTGTTTCTATTTTAAACCTATTTTTTGAAATACATAGCCATGTTTATATGATTGTTTATAGTTGAAGTGCTGCAGGGTGGTTTATTATATTAATATTTCACGGTCGAATTATGTTCATAACAATTGGAAAAAGAAAATGTTTCCCTGTTTCTATTTTAAACCTGTTTTTTGAAATACAGAGCCATGTTTATATGGTCTACGTATTATACTCTTTCTATGTATATCTACAGGATCCTTTTTGCTATGAACAAGGTGGATGCTGTAGCAGGCTACTAATGGAAACAAGCGAGCCTGAAACTTACATCTCAGATGCAACAGATGGTTACCAATTTTGGAATCAAGCGAGCCTGATCTTACAAGCGAGCCTGGGTTTCTGCAGATGGTTTTTATTTCCGGGAACAAGCGAGCCAGAACATACAATCGAACCTGGGCTTATAAATATTTTTGCTCTATCATGGATGCTTTCTGTGTGAGGCGTATATCAACAATACATGTCTCTGCACATTTCCTGTATCCACTTTATGATACTATTTTATGTGTTGACAGGTTATCACTCTGCCTTCAAAACTAGCAATGCCGGTCTATGTTGCTGGTTTATTGATATGGTCTAATGTTCTTTTTATATTTTGGACATATCACACTCCTCACATGATTAGTGTTTTTCTCTGTTCAAGGATTTTGGGTACTTTAATTTGTATTTGGAACAATGGACTTCGGTACTCTATCTGTTGCTTTACTATTCTACATACTGCTATTTCACTTTCTTATAGATGCCTCGAGCTTATTTGGATGCTTTCTCAGATTTTCGATAATCTCCATGTGGACTATTACTGGGTTTTATATCATGTCCCTGTATGTGACATGGGGTATTTTTCTATCATTGTTTGGGGTGGGACTTCCACTTTTCTGGATGGATATTTGGGTTCCAATCTTCAGATGTGAAAATGTAATGACTTCATGGACTATTTTTCTTCATATAATATATTCAAAACAACGTTTTTTCTCTTGTGAAAAAAAAAATATTTTTTATAGTCGAAGTGCTGCGAGGTGGTTTATTATATTAATATTTCACGGTCAAATTATGTTCATAACAATTGGAAAAAAAAAATGTTGCCCTGTTTCTATTTTAAACCTGTTTTTTGAAATACAGAGCCATGTTTATATGATTGTTTATAGTCGAAGCGCTGCTGGGTGGTTTATTATATTAATATTTCACGGTCATTGGAACGCCCACAATTCATAACAAATATTGGAGATTTATTGTCCTTTTTTAAAGTTTCATTTTTTTTTTTTTTTAAATTGAACCCGCCCTCAGTATATCGCGCTTTGTAAGCGCCGGTCTTCCGACGTCTTGAACGATTTCCATCAGTCTTGTGACGTCCGTCAATATTGCGACAGTTCTTCCTAGGGTCGGTATTGCGACGTTTTTGGAATGCGTCGGTATTGCGACGCCTCTGGGATGCGTCGGTCTTGCAAAAATTTTGCAATGCGTCAGTCTTGCGACACTTTTGTATGGCGTCGGAATTGCGACAGCTTAAAAACGTCGGAAGAGCGACAATATAAAAACGTCGAAAGAGCGAAGTTCAAAACGTCGGACCACATTTCGTCGGAATTGTGACAGTTTACAAACGTTGGAAGAGCGACGTTCAAAATGTCGGACCACATTTCATCGGAATTGCGACAGTTTACAAATGTCGGAAGCGCGACGGTTTGGGAAACGTCAGAAGAGCAACACTTGTTTGGAAGCGACGGAAAAAGTGTCGGTAGTGCAACACTTTGTCAGTGCATCGGAATTGTGACGTAATGGCAAACCACGTTTTTCCCATCCTCGAACTGTCACTCTTGCGACGAATATGTGTCAGAATAGCGACGAAGTGGCCGTCGGAAATTGTGCCGAATTTTCTAGTGTAAATATTTTGATATAGATTATAAATAAAATAGTTGGAAAAAAAAAACATTGATCATGCCACAATCTTGGCCATCACAACTGGCGCGTTGAGGTTGAAAAATGGTAGGAACTTTGCCTTGAGAAATTTTGAATGGCGAAGTGCGGGACTGTGAGACTGTCAATAGTATGTTGCAGGTGTAGGGGCTACGAGATTGGAAAGCAGTGGAGTGCTTTCATCACTCATTCAAAGATGGTGGGTCGACTTACGCAGATCTTGAAGGCGGTAAAGGAGGGATGAATGGAGCCGGTTTGAAAGGAGATGAGCGTTTTTTGCGGATTATAGTAAATAAGTTGCAAGTGCAGACCTTGAAGAGGAGTGGTCTTCCAAATCAGCTAGTAGCGCACTATAAAATTTGGCCCAATTTCCGACGGCCACTTCGTCGCTATTCTGACACATAGTCGTCGCAAGAGTGACAGTTCGAGGCCGGAAAAAAAATGGTTAGCCATTACGTCGCAATTCCGACGCTTTTCCAAAGTGTCGCAATACCAACACATTTTCTGACATTTCCAAACGTTGTGCCGGAGTGTCGCAATATCGATGTATTGCAAAAGCGTCGCAAGACTGATGCCAGGAAGAAGTGTCACAATACCGATGAACAATTGAATGTCACAAGACCGACACGTATAAGGCGTCACAAGATCGATGCTTATTAAAATGTCGCAAGACCGACGCTCTACCGGAGTGTCGCAATATCGACGCATTGCAAAAGCGTTGCAAGACCAACGCTAGGAAAAAGTGTCGCAATACCGACGTACAATTGAACGTCGCAAGACCGACACGTATAAGGTGTCACAAGACCGACGCTTATAAAGCGTCGGTATACCGACGACGGGTTAAATTTAAAAAAAAAAAAACATTTACCAAGCTGGTGATGTCTATGAATATGGAATATTTGTTATCTCAAAGAAAGGTTCATGTTTGTCATCAAAATCAATTTTGATTGCTTAAGTTTCTTTCCGAGAAAATTTAAGTGACAATTCAGTTTCTTTGCAAATAGTATATATTCAAATATCAGACAAAAATATTCACCATTTTTGAAGTCTCAAACATTGACACTTATTCTTCCAATTTTTAATTTCGGGGAGATGATTATTTCCTTCTTACTAGTAAACAAGAGAAGGAATAGGGTTAAAATCATTCACTAGGTGATATCCACTAGAAAGATGGCTTGGGGAAGGAAGACTTATAAATCTTTATTGATAATGCACTCTAGCAATTTTAGATCTTGAAAAGTTGATTTGTAAGAAGGTTTAGAGAGATAAACAAGTTTCAATTATAAGCTCACCAAGCTGCATAGTGTTAGAGAGCCGGAGAGGCCGAATAGGAGAATATAAGTCCATTAACTTTGAAGATCTAGCCGAGGACCAGAAGACTGTAAGAAATTTATTTTGTATGAAGAACCTATTTAGTCTTAGGTGTGCATTCCTGTTGGTCTTATGTGTGCATTGCTTAATTCATGAATGGTTGGATTCCTGTGTTGAGGAATTGATGTATATATAGTATATGTAAGAATGTTTGGACCTCTGTAGCTAACTGTGTAAATTAATTTATGATATATGGGAGCTTATGGTGTTTCTACACACTTCTGGTAGGAAAAGGGAAACTGTGGTTGATTATTGAGAATCTAGCCTGTGTGACCAAATTCATTATAGATAGAGGACATCTCTCGTGTCGAGGAAGAAACTCTATGATTTGGTAAAGAGTCTGCTAGTATATTCTGTAATGGGAGCGTGGCAGGACTAGGGCGATTACCTGTGCTGAGAGCCACTATCAACATATTGATTTAATTCGAGATAAATCTATATGGGAGATGCGCAGAATGAGTTTCTGTGCATAGGTTTAATAAAAGCATGTTGGAACCTTGAACTTTATTAGAATAACAGTGGCATACAATACAAGATTTGGTGCTGCGAATATGAGTTGAGGAATGGTTTAACTATAGAGAAGCGTATTGTACAAATCATAGTGGAATTGTGAGCCACTGGAAAGTGGGACAAAGAAACAACATAGTAAATATATGGCATTATAATTGTGAGGAGGAACCGTGTTAAGTGATGTGTTGAAGCACTGGAAAAATCTTGAGTAAGTAAAGAGGAACGAAACCAAGAGGTGAACAGTAAAACCAGCGTGCGAGGACAGGCGGTTTTCACATCGTTGAAAAGTGGTAAGCTGTATTCAAGAAAAAAACGTGATATATCCATGCGCTTGACACGTAAGCCAAGGGTGGTTTTGGAAAACCGCGAATTTTGCATAAATTTTGAGCGTTAACGCTCGGACCACAAAAAAATGTGATATGCACTTACGCCCATTCGATCATCGGAGTTGAAGCAATAAGATTTCAACCGTCGGATGCGCACGGTATGTTAACCAAACTCTGGGCCCAAGGTTTCGTTGGCAGTGTTAGACCTCAAGTCAAGTCGGGTCATATATGTGCGAATGTTATATATGGTAATATTTGAATACAGTGCGAAGGTTTCGTATAACATTGTTGAATTACATATAAGTGCATGAGTTTCGAATGATAACTGGGCTTGAGGACTATATGAAAAAAGGTCGTGCTTTATAAAATTCCAACCTTGGGTGGAGTAATACATATGTGTTATGTATTTACTGATGGTCGGAGGTCTTAACGGTAATTAACCATTTATATAAGAAGTGAGCACATATATATGCAATAGTTGGCACTGGGACTTTAGTAAAGTCCAAATGAAGTTATATGCCATGACTCTATAAGCTAAAGGGTTTGAGTTATCTGACTTTGATAAAGTGGGTTTATTGCATTATTCCCGCCTATGAAAATAAAGTGTCGGAATTTTAATAAAGGGGTACATATACTGATGGTCTTGTTATTCGGGCAATTGGGGTTAATATATATAGTCGGGGTTTAGAGATAAAAACCCGATTGGTGTTAACCAATTTGGTTCTATAAGACATCTTGAGAAGGGACTTTAAAGTGAAACTTGCATTTCATTAATCAAATTTGATAAATTTGATGAATGAAATTCAAAGAAAAAAAATTAAAACATTGTGAGCTTGCCAGATTGTGGATATGGTTGGGCAATGGACTTGGAGGGAATTTTATACACAACATTGAGAATGAAATATGTGAGAACAGGGATTGTGGGTTTTTACCCTGCACCAAAGTCTCCAAGTTGGGTTTGTGAAAGTCCTAATATTGTTGAGGAAACCCAAGAATAATATTCAAAGGCATTTATATTTCTTGAAAAAATGTACTACTCTAAAAACAACGACTTTACTTGAAAATTTTGAAGTTGTGAAAGATTATTTATTTTTATTTTTTATTCAAAGACTCAAATTGAATTAAAAAAATATTCTTCTTTTGTTTATTCCAAATCATCCGAAGAAGGAGATATTAAATATATAAAAAATCCATTGGACGTAATAGGCCCAATAGTAAATAAAAAACCAATTATTCCACATAATATAATGGCCGCTCAAAGTTCAAATGATCTAGTTGTTGCATGATATGCACCCCTAATATTTATTTCAAATCCACATGAAATTCCCCAAGGATACCTTAAAAACTTTCCAAGATACAATGGATAAGATAAAAAAAAAACAATAGAAGGGCTTTCATATGGTTACACGAAACCCTTATATTTATGGAGCAATCCAAGTGTAGTTCAATAGCCAGCTCATAACAATTTTATCTATCCATCACATACACAAGATAGCTAAAATGAAACTTCCAACAACTCTTTGTTTTGCATAGATAATTGAAGCTTTTGGGGAAACCTTGTTATTGGTGCCCCGTCTTGTGCATATACTGCTCAAATTGATGCATAAGATTTGTTAAGCTCCAATTCTAATGGTTGAAGATGTACATTTGGGTCTCATACCACTTTTAAATTCTACCATAGTGCATACATGAGGCAATGTTAAGCTATTAGTACATCTCATTTGTTGGGGTTAATTAGTATATAATACTTTTATAAATGAATATCAGTTGGTCCCTTACTTGAATAAACCTGAACAAAACGAGAACTCTATCCAGTGTATTCTCCAACTCCTCCTCTGAAGTACCTTTGTTACTAGATCGAAGTTTCTCATCAAGAAATTTGGTAATAAGTTTTGCTGGTCGGTTCTGCAGACAAAGGCCATAATTCAGATAAATGAAAAAAAAATATATCGAATATTATGAATGCAATTGTCTACATAAAAACATTCTTTCATTACTTACCTTGAGCTGTTTTTTCATTAATCATTTCAAACTTTTTGTCTCACTTAATTTGATAATCAAGAGCACAAATTCAATGAACAATCTGTATAAACAGAAAGAAAATAAGCATAAACATATAGTAACTAACCTGCATAATTAAATCTGTATAAACAGAAAGAAAATGAGCATAAACATATAGTAACTAACCTGCCTTAGATTTATCAGATGCTCAAAGGCTTCCTTGATAGTATTAGAAAAGGCCTCATTCTTCAAAAAACTTTCTTCCCATATTGTATCAAGTCGTGCTTTCAAGTCTAGAAGTGATGACACCATTTCCTTGTCTTTCATTTCATCCAATACAATGCCTTGCCCAGTAGCTTTAATGTATGTACTGAGAGCCAGCCGAAGCAGCTCAAGGGCACTCACCCTTTTAAAAAGAGAGTACATGCGCTGAAGGTCTGGAATGCGATTGGAATCCATGAGAAAAGTAAATCCCTGGGGAAATCATGATTTGGCTACCCTGTTAAATACATATGAACAACATATTTTTGAATTTAGAGAGGGATTTGACTCGATCAGTAATAAACAATGGGCTTCTATATCAATTTCTTTCCACATAGAAGAGACCATAATGATTAATTACATAGAACATCCAATCAAAAAACAAATATGGGAATTTGAACAATTAACATGAATGAATATCAGATAACTCAATGGAAAGATCCGCATTCCCAATCTCCATCAATTTTTCCAAAAAATACATGTGATTTGAATGGTAAGGGTATTGCCATCATCATTGTTTCTTTAGGTGAGACATTTCCCAACATGCAAATTGTATTTGGCACCTTCAAACCTGTACTTATGGACATACTCCCTTTATAAATGCAAACTCTTTAATTTTCCCAGAATGAAAAATAAGAACAAAATCTCAACTGAGGGGTTTACACCAATCATGCAACCATTTTCAAGAACCTATTTGATTTTTCCTGGAAACACGTGAAATGAAATGGAGCAGCAAAATTCAATTTGCTATAACACAGTACACATGAAAATAGAAACATTGAGGTGCACCCACTTCGATCAAAATAATATTATACATATTTTCTGGTGCATCAATAGAATAACACAACTCTCGCATAGTACATAAAGCTTCCATAGAAAATGTTACCACATAACCATGACACACTGTGGCATGAAAAACTACATTTTATATTTCCATTTCAAGTGCATTCAGCTTTGTAAATACTTCGACCCGAAAAGGGTCACCATCAGAACAATGTCTGCAAGAAAATTACATAGATATGGTAAGCAATGCATAGTTTTGTTTCACTGCTCCAGAGAATAAATCTATGAATTTGATCAATAATGGAAGTAGTAATCTATGAATATCTGTGAATATACAAGGATGTTAAAGAAATGAGGGCCAAAACAGGGGACATGGAGCCGAATTCCAAAGATTTTTTTGAATTTTTAGAAGCTGCAGGTCAAGAACAGGGTAAAAGACTCATTGATAAGCTTCAAGAAGGATCCAGGAACTATAAGAAAAAGAAAGGGAAAAGGATAGGGTTATATTTTATCCATAATACCATGATTGATTTGGGGAGCTAGAGAAGATTTTCAAGATTCTGTGTCAGTTTTGTGCCAAATAAGGTTCCTTTATTGACCTAATTCTTAAGTCCTGGGACGAACATCTTTATGGTTGGTTTGCATATGAGAAGCTAAGGAACCTCTTGCTTCTTCCCTGTAGTTATATCCCTTCCTAGATGTCATTCTTACATGTGTAAGTAATTCTAGCTAAGTAAGTAATTCTTACCTGTGTAAGTAATTCTTAATGTATGAATGCTAGCTATTGTAACAAATAGACTTGAATATTCTTCTCTGTAGTAGCCATCATTTAAAGACGTTATTGGAAGCCAAATCAATACTCTTGATAGATTCTCTTTCCTTTTAGAAGTAAGTTATCCTCTATGCTCTATGTCTGCAATCCAAAAGTCTATATCCTAATTTGAGAATATGGTCTGAAGCATCTTTCCAAAAGTTCTGTAGGTTGAATCCTAAAGGAGTCTAGGACCAAGACTAAAAGAATAAATCCTACATCTCTTTGAAGCTAATCTCTCGACCAAGTTATAGAAACAAGCACTTATGATGACACCAAACAGTTACATGTGACTATACATGACATTCGAGACAATATTATTTGTGATTTATGGAAGAATATGAAAGAATATCCAATGAAGTTTGAAACCTCTTAACCATCTATTATAACTCGCTCTTGCTTAAGGTTGAAGGTCAAGTTTATGATAATCATATTTACAAAAGGATAAATATTTTATGGGAAAATGAAGTGATGCCCAGGCTACCTGCTCAACCCACAATTTATTGTCTCTGTGCATATAAAAGAAATGCACTTCACATTTAGCCCAAATAATTTTAAATCTGGGAAACCATTAACACTGTGGAGGCTCATATCCTTTTAAGCCTATGGTTATTAAACCATACAATACACCCTCTTTCGCTTTTTAATTCAACTGTTTGAATTTCACATAAACCTAATTATAAGCTTCCTTTCAACCCAACATCAAATTTATAAGCGCCCAATATATTATATGCTCAAAGTCACCCTTTTCATATAACCATGATAATGCCCAACATACAGTTTCGCTCCATACAAGGTTCGACGAACATAATATATATATCAATGCTTAAATTAATATTCGTCCTTGGGTTAAAACCTCGCATATCATAAATATACCTATCTTTATGGTTTGAAGCCCTTGGAGTTTATATCCAATATTTACACAACACATACAATGAATGTTTGCAATTGTATTCAATTAACCCTTAAAGCTCCACCTTTCCTTAAAACACTTAACTATTGTTTTAAAACCCTTTCAGAATATTGCATCAAAGGATAATAACCCAAAGTTCAAACCTCCTTTAACTCCCTTGACTATGACATTACCCTTGAATCGTATTAGTGCCTTTCGGCCTTCAAAATAACACAACAGCCTGACTCCTTTAATAACCACCGAACTTTGGACTTATAACGTTAATACCCATTAATTCTAACAACGCGACATTCTATTACATATTGTATTCCATGGGGCCCACACATCCATTATCCAAATTTTCCGAATTAAATAAATATTTAATATTATTGAAACCTCCAGTTCATACCTTAATTTATCTATCATGCAGCTTGCCGCGCGATTACCATTGGATCTACTGCCTGGCAGATCAGACAGACTTCATCAAAATCTAGTTTTTTTCCTCACCGGACTTTAGCGCTCCAGAAAAATGCGATATGGGTGGTATTTAGGAGGTGACGTGTCCAAATATTGTTGGATTGTGTTGGTAAAGACAAAACCTGCCTTTGGCCCAGATGCCGCGCGAAACCTGTGGTATTGCCTCCCGAAACCACTTCTCCTACTCTGGTAATTAAACAGTGGTTAACTCGGGTCTCACTGCATTTTTAATACAATTATTCGACTTAACTCCTCGCGTTAACGCTGTGGTTGAGTCTCAGTAATATCGCCTCACCAAAAATAATACAACACCATTGCCTCTAACTATGATCGCTTCAATAGACAGGGGTTCTATCGCTATTATTCGAATAGACAGAGCATATCCTGCTACGCTCATGGAACAGAATCGACTCTTTCACACAGGGTATATTCGTTCAAATTACACAACGAGGACGTGATTTCGACCTCCCAACAGAGCCACTATTCCCTTCTGCAAACTTCCATATAGGGCAATCACATTCGATTCACTCGCAGAGAATATGAAATTCAAAGGCAGACAGAGAATAATACACATAGTTTATTCTTCCTAATCACACACAGAGGTTTCCTAACCGAAGGAATAAGTCCTTCGGGAGATTTTCAATAACATACCCAGATATCAATAAGTCCACAGTTTTATTGAACACAGAGAGAAAAATCTCTCGACTTACTCTTCTACTGTCAAAATCCCCAAATTACAGAGTCTATTGACACAAATTTCGGTCAATCAAAGCATACAAAATTATGAATCCATTCTTATAATAAATTCAAATTACATAACCTTCCCTAGTCCTGGCCTAATCTTCAGGTTGAATTTTCAGAAGCTACAGGTTAAGAATAGGGTAAAAGACTCATTGATAAGCTTCAAGAAGGATCCAGGAACTATAAGACAAAGCAAGGGAAAAAGATAGGGTTATAGTTTATCCACAATACCATGATTGATTTGGGGAGCTAGAGAAGATTTTTGAGATTCTGTGTCAGTTTTGTGCCAAATAAGGTTCCTTTATTGACCTTATTCTTAAGTCCTGGGACGAACATATTTATGGTTGGTTTTCATATGAGAAGCTAAGGAACCTCTTGCTTCTTCCTTGCAGTTATATCCCTTCCTAGATGTCATTCTTACATGTGTAAGTAATTCTAGCTAAGTAAGTAATTCTTAATGTATGAATGCTAGCTATTGTAACAAATAGACTTGAAGATAAAAATTTAATGATTCAGAATTATACAAACAATACAATGAGGAAAGGGTTATCATTTTTTTATGTAGGTTTTATCAGTTTGACAGAAAGAGTTTATGAGTTCAGGATTCAGAAATGACAAAATAACCAAATGGGATGAAATGCATGTTTAATTTACAATAGAATAACGCAACAAAACTCTACCAGCAATCAACTTAGTTTCCAATAGAACATTGATAAATCATAAGACTGAAGTAATATATTGTACAACCTGAACGCCCCATTCCCCTCTAGATTTCTATATGCAGTACATAACATTCAATCTTGGTTAAAAATGTTTAAAAAAAAAATTCCGCCAAATGTGCTAGTTTTAAGTAAATAGGTGACTTAGCTAATTCGAAAGTTCTGTCCAAGCATCAGTAAATAGGAGATAATATGAGATTTTAATAGATGTTCACTGCATAAAATATGTCAAAATCCTGTAGCTATATCCCTGGCCTGAGATTGCAATGAAGAGGTCCAAAGTATGGTGGCTTTAATAGAACCAAGCCTCAATATAGGGTTGCAGTAGGTCCGAGGGTTTAACTGATTCAAGTCTTAATAAAAAGCTACAACACAGAACCGAGCTCTTATGGTATATATCTGTCCTCCAATAATGACAAACATTAAATTCTCTTGAGCATGGTAATAGAACTAAATTTGTTTACAACAGTCCACAAGATATCCATTCATTTCTAGAAATTCTGCAAGAAGAAAATGAAAGTCATGCAACAAAGTATTATGAAAAGACTTCAAGAAACCAGAACTTAGCCTGAATATCCTAAAATGGAGGTTGGAAACATCGTCTCTCCAAGGTTTTTAATGTTGCAATCCTATGTTCAACATTGATACAAATGTCGAAAACAAGTTAAAAGATGAACCAAATAATAGCATTCAAAGGAAAGACTAGGATGTCACCATTTCTACCTGCTATCCTTGAAAAGAAGGAGAGCTAACTTACATGCTTTTGTGTTTGCAAGGTGGACTTGAAGACCATGTTCATCCCAGAATGAGCTCAAAATGTACTGTTTTTTTTGGATTCGTGAAATAGAAGGACAATGTTGTCAAAAAATAGTGAAATGGAGATCTCATAGAGGGCCTCCACCTTTACCACCCATGGATTTTGAAATGAGAAACTCTCATCCATAAATATGAAGTCCAAATAATGTGAGGCAGTTGACACCCTTGCTTGACTACTATGTTAATGTATATAATAGACCCCATAGATGATCATTTGAATCTCATATAGGGTCATAATTATAGATATCGCCAAGCATAGGAGAGGTATACCTTCAGCCTCTCAAATAGTAGGTTTCTTCCAACTATCTGAAAGGCTTAGCAGGTGTCCATGGATCAAAAATATACTTACTTTTGCTTCCTCAATATCATTTGGGAGGACTGAAAAATAGTCAAAAGTGCGGTGATTCCATTTGCAATGACTAAACCTTAAACCTGCAATTTCTTCCTCTCTGCCCATATGGAGGTGAATTTGTTTGCTCTTCTTGCAAAGAGTTTGAACATGGTGTATCCCAGCATGATAGTCTCGCAATTAATTGATTCAGAGGTCAGGATGTATGCAGGAGGCGGAGGACTTGAGTGAACTACCATACTAAGGAGGAGAGCATGAGTATTGAAACTGGGTATTGCTTCTCTAGTGAACACTTGATTACTTACTGTAATGGGTTTTACATATTAAAATTGTATTCATACTAAGAGAAGCCAAAATAATAGAGATTAATTTTTCTAGATCCAAACACCCAATTTCCATAAAATCAAGAGAAAATTGGGTTAAAACAGTTTAGCAAATTGATATTTCAAAAACTAATGTCAGGAACAAGAACTGTAAGCTACTTAAACCCTAACAAGGAATTTTGAATTGGATGTTCATGGCATGTTTCTCGCCCCATCTTAGTTAGATTGGAATTACACCTTGCAATTTGATAAGAGTTTGTATTGCTTGATGAACAAAATGCAACTTTAATTACAACAAAAAAAAAGGCAATCCTCTTGCAGAGTCCATAAAGGTGGTAGTTCTATATGGCTAGGCTTCACTTGAACAAACATGTCTACCATTAAATTTTTATTCTACTCTGCTAGACATAGCTGAGGCAAGGATGAAATGCATGCTCAAGAGTTCAACTTTCAGGGAAAAAACTTGAGAAATTTAAAGAAATTGCACCTAAAATTCTCAGTAACACCTACCTTCATTGGAAATGGCACTTTTGGTACATATAAATAGTAGTAAAAATGAACAGATGAGAAAAAAAGGAAGAAAAAATAGACTCAATGCCTAGCTTGGACCTGAAAGATGAGAAATAAAGGCACGTTGACAGGCCATCTCACATAGACCTATCAGGACAATGCAATTTTATGGCAAACAACAGCGCATTGATCATGGGTTCAAATCAAATTGACTGAATCAGAATAGCTACCCTCTATCTAGATGTGTCAAGGAAGGAGAGGGGATTACACAAGGATTTCCTTTCAAAACAAAAAGCCATTGATACTGTAATTTTATAGTACCACAATCAACACTTTGTAGCAATTAACCATGTTCTAATCTATAATTCTAAACTCGAACACATATGCATGAAATAAAATATGAAGTTGTGTCAGATTACATGAGTGAACGTCAGAGAGTTTGGAAGATTCAAATGGATGACCCTCACATAAATCTAGCACACCTCAGGACAAAGCCCTAGCATTCTCGCTGTAAGAGGAGGGTCCTGAAGTGGAACGTAGAGTCTTGAAGGGTACACTGTGGGACAAGCTACGTTGTAGAGGCTAGAGTGAAGTAATCATACCTACGCTAAACTCAAAGACATGAGTCACCAAGAAGTGCAGCATGCCAATGGAGTTGTCCCTAAAGTAGAACTGAATGGTGATCCTGCACAAGATGCCAGTAAGATCTAGAGGATCTAGTTTTTAGCATTTTAGAACACGATCTGATTTTTAACTTTTTAGATAGTTGTATTATATAGTGTAGATGAGACATTAAAAGTATCAAAATTATGTGTGATTATAGACTGCATGATTAATTATATTATCTGGTTGCTCAAACTCAGTTAAGATTGAAACTTTGAGACTAAAATGAATACAATTTTCCAGGACCAGAAATTAGCCTTATAAATAATTTAGTTTCTTCCAGAGGTATATTTTTCCCAAGAACAAAAGATATTGTAAATATGGTTGTAGAGGGCTTGGCTAGTTTATATGATCAATTTTACTATATGCATCAGTACCAAGGCCCAAGAGGCAAAGTAGGAGGCTTTCATAGCCCCAATGACATTGAAATTTCAAGACTAGGCAAGGTCCCGAATTTTTGCACAATAGAAAAGCATCTCTAACCATTCCATTCTACTCACCATGGAATATCATGGCTAGGAGGAGAAGTCCAAGTCTAAACCTTATTCCTTGGGGAAAAGTAGGTCCATGTTATATCTGCTCATTTTCATTTACAAATATAAATGCACTGCTGTCCTATAGCAAGGCCATTAGAGGTACTTACAAGCCACAATAAGGCCACAACTGTCTCCAACAAGAACACATAAATCAGAAGGCTTACAGGTGGGAGGAAGGGTGGATTTGAGCAGGGACAGGTGCCCTAACCAGGGCCGAGTTCTTAAAAAAATACAAATCACATTTTAAGGAATTGGAAGAGAAGTTTGTGGAGAACAGATGTAGGATTGGGTTTGAGTCTTGTGATAGCATTATGTGCTTGATGGTGTGAGGGTCACCTTTTTCTAAAAGACCAAAAAGGGAGATTGATACAACAATAGTTAGAGGGATTGTTTGGAGGGTCATTAGGCATAGTGTAGGAGTGTTCCTTAGCAAGTAGCTCCTGGAATTGAATGTGCAGTAGAATAGGGGGTGTCTCCATAAGTAAGGGAAACATTCATATTGTTGGTTGGTCCATAAGTGCGGTAGGGATAGTTGAGGAGCAACCTCACCCTAGGGTAGTGTTTTCTTCCTTTAAGTGGAAAAAAAAATAGAAGCAGCCTGTGGGAGAAGTTGATACAATGATGAAGCAATGGAATAAGGGCTAGAAGAGTGCCCTAACTGGTCTTCTAGAAGCGCATAATTCAAGGGCAAGAGGGCAACAACAGAGAGTTGAATATTGCCTCTTGGATGATGGCTTGAAGGGTTTCCTAGGAGATGACTCCAGGGAAATGGGAAAATCCCCATCTATTGCAAAAGGGATTTCCTGTCTTGAAGAAAAAAATTATAATAGAAAAATCATGAAAAGAAAAGGCTCAAATATCTCTTCCAGACTGGTGACATGACACAAGGCCACATGGACCACTATGATTGGTTGACATAACACATTAGAAGAATAATGTTAGCATCTAAAATATCTAGGACATGTGGCACTCCATGATAAAGACACATGGTGTATGGATTTGAGTTTTTCAGGTGGTCAAGTGGGCCGAAAATAGGTGAAATGTGGCACCACTCAGAGATTGACATGTGCCAATTGGTACAAGTGGTATAAAATTGGCATGCTCAAACAACAAGGTGATGCAGGAATGACATGAGGGAGAAAATATCATAAAAGCCCCAAATCTGGAGAACTAAATCTCATCACCAACCTGAGATTGACAACTTTACATGATGTCACCTATGAAATCGTAAATGGAGAAATCATAGTAACAATAAAGTAACCTATGTAACAATAAAGTCGGATTCATCCTGGGAGTGGTAAATGGAGAAATCATAGTGAACAATAGGAAACATGCAGAGTTGCTTACAATCAAATAGATGAAAAAACACATACAAAAAACCTAGATAATAATCATGAACAAGCTTAATATTGAATTATGAATTGTAAAGGAACTTACAAAATGTGACATTACAAACTTGGTCAAGTGCACAAGAAAAAATATCTTGGACATGACCCTGGTTGACAAGTTGTATTGCTCATGATGCAAGAGGATTTGTACCTGCACTGCCAAGTCAATCAAAATCCATCATTATCTATACAATAAATACAAGTAATTGATGTAGTATTTTTTACTTTAAGATGAATTCTTATGATAATTTTAGAACATATGTTGAAAATGTCAAAACATACCTGAATAAGCTCCTCTTCATTTCAAGAACAATTTATTGGAGTCGCATGAACTTGGAACAAGCCTCCCACGATCTGAAAGAGTAGCAACTAAGTCAACAGTGAATTTTTTGTTGCTACGTTGGATTGAGGGAGGTTTGCTCTAAGATTAAATCACTCCAATAAATTATTCTCTACTAAACAGGGCCAACCACGTGAAGGTGGAAGCTCTTATGGCCCCTCCCCCCCCCCCCCCTCACATCACTCTAAATTCCCCAATACCCAATCTATATTTCATTTTTTACTTTCATGAGCATAAAAAAAAATATTCAATAACTAATAAAAAAACAATTCAACAAAAAGTACGCAAGGAAACATTGCAATTAATGCTTGACATAAAAATAGTATGATAAATGAGTTTTTTATATAACGCAAAAAACATTCCAAGTATGGTAACATTTGTCTTATAATAATACAATATTTTACATTATCGAATTTTCTTTTTCTTCTTCCTATTTTTAAAGCTCCTAATTACATCATCAATATCATCATGCTCTGCTCCTGTTTCGTGCCTTTCGACCCGCACTGCTGACCTAGTTGCGTAATCACGATGTCTGGTCTCATCCAGTGACGGGGCATCGCCTACAAAAACAGATAATATTAAATTTTAATTGTCAGTTTTTAAATATCATTGAACTAGTTCGGTAATATTAATAAAAAAAATTGGAATGAGATTATTCACTTGGTGCACCAGTTGTCGCCGTTGGGACTGTTGCCCTGTCTTCCTCTCTGGTGGTAAGATCCTCAAGGGAAACATTCTTTGTCATTTAAACAAAAAACGTTATAAGGACAACCATAAAGGTATAATTAGAAAAAATTATAAGTGGAAATTAATTACCGTCATGACCCTCACCGATAGTGGCATTGTCAGCCTGGTCCCCACTACAATGATCAGGTTGCACGTGAGGGACATCTACATCTGGCTCTACAACTGGGTTATTTGCCTCGTCGGCAGTGCTGCTCCCTTGATTTAAACAAAGTTGTTAGACATTAAATTTATGGACGAAAACAAACATATTGAAAGGTTAACGTTTTACCTTATCAGGCATTCTGGATCTTGGGACCTGCCCCAAGCTTCTGCGATGTTCAACTATGGCTTGATAGCCGAAATGGAAAGCGATATTTTTATCTTCCTCTGTAGTTTCTATTCTGAAGTCATCACCCTACATTACATATGATTGTGTATTTTTAATCATATTTGATAGGATTACAAAAACGTTGGAAGGCAATACAATTAATTATAAGATGTTTAGCTACTTAATTACAATTCTTGCAGCTAATTTCAAGTAGCCACCCTGGCCGAGCTTGTGATGGCCCTTTTTCTCAATTCTAGCTTTGGTTGCCTTTGAGGTGTCAGGCAACCTAGCATCAAAAGATTGAAGTCAGATATGACGTAGCACACTTTTATTTTAGACATAAAGAAAATTAAAGCTATTGAATTAAAGTTGTAATTTACCTCGCGGGTCCAGTTGGCATTTTTCCTTCTTTCTTTGCCCTTTTCTCTTTTCCGTCATGGATGAGTGCTCTCCACTCACTCTCTGGAACTGTGAGAGGATGCTCGTATCTAGGGTTAAATTTCAATTGCGTCCTATAGGTGTCCTTGGTATATTTCAAATATTTGCTAGCTACCCAAGCCACCGTTGTTCTGTCAAATGTGCCCACCCCAAAAAGGGCTTCTATATAATCTAGAAGTTCTTTTTTCAAGTTGGAATTCTGGGAATTCCACCTTGTGCGTATGGTTGGGCCAAAAATTACCAACGTATGGCTCTCCAAAAACCTGTAGAACTCATTTTTTCCTACACAGAAAAAAAAGATATTATCATTAATTTAAAAATAAAAATCATGATAAAATATGTTTTAGATAGAGTACATGAAATAGTTAAAATATTAAAACTTACCTAGGAGTTGTATGTGCTTTATAGGGACACCTTCATCGTTCACCAACAACGTGCCATTAATGGTCCCTGTGGAGCTGACACGTGTAGTTCCAGGAAATGCAATAATGTAGTTGGCTATATCAGCCTCATCACTGCCAACACTTTCAGCGGTTGGTTGGGTGTTTGCTTGGGCAGGGTGTGTTTCTTGGTTGGCACCTAAAGGAGTAGAAGGTGTACGAGAGGGTTGCTGGGCAATCTCTTGCCCTTGTGTCCCACTACCACCAACACCAGGTTCAACAAGTGTCAGATAATGCTACATACAAAAGAAATTTTTGTTAGTTTAGTCAATGTAAAAATTAAAAATCAAACAATCACAATTCATCTCATGCAGAACAAAAAAAATATCCTTTTGATTTTTTATTATTACCTTATATGTTTCTAGCTGGGTCATAATTTGAATTATCCTCTCTTCTGCTTCATGTGTTTGAGGTGCGTCTATCAAAGTATCAAATTTCGACCTTGCTTTTCACGCCTTTTTTCGCAGCAAGAGAAATGGAGATAGGGATGAAGAAAGCTCTTCCTCATAGAGGGAATCATCAGGCGTACCATGGCCAGGTGTCTATATATTTGAACAAAATTAATATTATTTCAATTATGTAAATAACTAAAATACCTGAAGATAGAGCAATGCTGGCACTTTACATGTTCTTCCGCTGGCCCCTTTCCGCGATCATCCTATCTCGGGGTTGTTCCTGTACTGCCATGATCAGTCTGCCACATTGCAATAAAATTATAAATGTAAAAACTTGAAAACAATATCTAACTAAAAACGCAAAATGAAAACTGAAATAATTTCTAATAAGACATCGGAAGACAGAGTTAGAGTTTCGAATATGCCTTGCATTGAATTAAGTCTTGGAAACATGTCATTGCACATTAAGGCACCCAAAAAAGAGACGAGTTGAAAATGAGACTAAACTAGGTTATTTGTAGTGAAATTTTAAAATCTCAAAAGGTATATTAATTATCAAAACAAATCAGCTTCATAATTTCAGTATTATTCAGTCTGTTGTGTATAAATCACAAAAAAATTGAAACAAAACAGTAGAAAAGCAACAACATAATCACATTCTGCTATAGCAGTGATCTGACCTCTAAATTAGACATTATATCAGTACCATAAAAACAGTGGAAATGAACACAAGATACAACCACAAATGTGTAGTTATCCTCAAAACCATCCACCCGCCAACCTCCTCTAGTAACCTACACTAGAAACAGATGTATGGGGTATTTTTATAAGGGGTTCCTCAAAAACATCTGCTAGAGGTTCTTTTCCTTGTAGTGATTCTAGCCTATCACATCCAACCAATTTAAATTAGTTGAAACTTTGAAATTCATAAAATATACTCTCCATTTTCACAACACAAGCATTTTGACAAAATCCTTTTCAAATTTGACATGTTGACCATGTCATGGGTAGACTTTCCATTTTTTTCATCTCAATAGGATGTGTCAGACCTTGAAGGTCATGGTCTAGGTGTCTGCTCTTGCACTATTTCAAGAAGTAGTTATTTGCATGAACCAGAGGTTCTCGCATACTTGTTTACATTCAATGATAGCTGTAGCCAGATTTTGATCTGATCCTAGTTTTAAGCATGCCAGAGATTGAGGTTTAGCATTAGCTATAATTATATCCACATGGCTAACTTATCTGGCCCTTATGCTGAATGTATAACTCCTATCAAGGGAGATGTATCATCCATGCCACGTGCAGATTGTGCCAATGTTTGGGGTGGTGATTGTGCTGATAAATTATCACAAATTAGATTTCTTGATACTTTCCAATTAAAAGCACCAGATTATTACAATAGTATGTTCATGTGTGACTATACTATGAACAGATGTGGGTTTAATTTTCACCCTTCACTAGTACAGAGCTTTTCAAAGATTTTGCCCAGCAATGGCATGGCAAAGAAAGAGACCAACCCTGAAAACATGACCATGGAGAAAAACACAATTTCTGAAGTACTGGCTGTAGGAACATCAGGCCTCTGGGATGTTAATTTTCCATGGTACAGGGAAAATATTCCCTCATCTTTTACAACTATGCCAAATATGGGATTGAGTCAATTGTGCATGATAGCCCTGGACAGCTATGGGGGTGAGTTTATTGATTGTATTGTGGTTGAAAATGAAGATGCAATTCGTGTGAGCTGTGATGTATTAAGCAAAGGAAACTCTGGAGATTCTCAGACTCATCTACATGAAAACACTGCAAACTTAGACACTCTTTTGAGTTCTGATGAAGAGGAGAGTAGCACTGGTCACTCACCAAGTGAATATAGTGGAAATAAGAAGGCATGTACAAAGTTAGGGATGATACTAGTGCTGGGATTTCTGCCAAGAAAACAGGTATTAATCAACAGGAACATAAAGAAGAGGAGGCAAAATTTGGACCTGCTATTATTGAAGAATCGGTTGGCAAGTCTAGCATAAATGACAACTATTGAAGGAAAATGGTAGGAAATGGTGATCAATTTTTCTTCTTGTAAATACCAAATTGTGATGATGGAAATCAACTGCCAAATTTTATGGAAAGAATGCTAGAGACTGAGGTTTGGGGAATTCGTTATGTCTTACATTGAATTTTATTAAAAACAAAACTAAATCTACAGGCATGTCCTATTCAAGGAAAACGAGCAGCCCAATTTATTGCTCTGTTTCAAATCCCGGGCATTCTAAATGTTAAAATCACTTTTCAAAATCTGGAAAAATTATGTTTGGCCATACCATTTTACTTGCTAATGGAGGAAGGGCCTGCTTTCTGGATTTTCTTGCACGATGGGCAGTTCTTTGCAGCAAGGGCCTGCTTTCTGGAGTTTCTTGCACAACGGCCGGTTCTTTGCAGCAAGGGCCTACTTTCTAGAGTTTCTTGCACGATAGGTGGTTCTTTGTAGTAGGAGGCATATATCTAGTAGGGTTTGAGTCGATTAGAAAAGGCAAGGAGCTGTAGTACTGATCTACAAAGGCGTATATCTAGTAGGGTTTGAGTCGACTAGAAAAGGCAAGGAGCTGTAGTACTGATTACATGCAGGGTAGCTATACTGATTAATGTAAAATTTTGAAAGGCCTGCCATGATTAATCTGAAACCTTTATAATTCGTTTGAAATTCCTATTAAAACCATAGTTTATGGCAGTAATTCTCCACCATATAAATAGGTATTAAAACCTTTCAAATGCCAACTTAGGTTTGATTTAAAAATGTCATATAATTTTAGTTTAGCTTGTACAATAGTAAGGCCATTATTTATTGGTTTGAAATAATAAACAACATGCAAAAAACCCACATAATTAGTAAATTATTTAAAGACAATAATTCCTACATATTAAAATATAAAGTTATAACATACCAGCTCATACTCGAACATAACATCTGTATCAATATTCTTCTTCTGTATCTTCTTGATCTTCATCCAACTGATCGAAATCTATAACAACATCTAATTCTGAAACGGTGTTGAAATGATCAACGATGTCATCATCATCATCATTTATGTCATTTTCAATAATATCCTCATCGACATCATCATCAATAATTGTTGCCTCATCTCCTATGCCTAGTTCATCTTCTAATATATATTCTTCGTCTGTCAATGCATCTTCCTACTCATCTGCCACTGCATCATCTTCTTCTTGATCAATATCAGCTTCTTCCTCTACAGTATACTCTACTGGCCTTCCTCTTGGATCATATCTAATAGCAAATGACCATTCGTTCTCACCTGGAACCTCTGAGTAAAAGACTTGTTCGCATTGGCTTGGAAAAACATAGCGATCTTTTCCTGCTTCAAATTGTGATGTTTTAACCATTGGAAATCCATTGTCATGTTGAATAAGTGTTCTATCATCATCACGTACATTCATTCATAGCCTATACCATTTGACGTCGAACAAAAATATTTTGAAGGAATTAATGTCACACTCAACTATATCATCTAAAAACCCATAATATCTATTTTCAGATTCTCGAGGATGTCTGTCACTCCTGGAGGAAACATTAGTGACCTGGAATACTGCAGTTATCCCACTATCAGAATTTTTCCTGTTATCATCCAACTGTTTAACGCGAAATTTACGACCATTGCACCACATAACCTTGTGGTGTTTCAACTGCAATATGCCAAACATGAAAAAGATGCATTCTCAATTAATAATTAATCATATAATTTACACAGCATGAAAATTAACTGAAAAATCAAAATTTTTGTCACATTATAAATATAGTATAAAATAAGTAATGAATAAAATAGGTGAATTAATTGCTTACCTTTCTATCTTTCAAACCATATGCTAAATCAATTTCCCTGTCCGTAACGTTTCCATCTCCACTACGATATGCTTCTCTAATCAATTCAGACAATAGTTTCCATGATAACCTACCGTCGTTACGTGATTTACATGTTTCAATCCATTCACTCATCCACTCAAGATTGTTTGCAATGTATAAAAGTAGTGCCTCATAATCTTTAGCACTTGGATAAAAAAAAAATAATTCACCAATATTAATAAATATTACTTATAACCATGGTAAATTGTATTAATTAATAAACTATGAAATAATAAGACCTAAATGAATATAATGATCATATACATGATGTAAAAAAATGAAACATTATATGTATTATACATACTAAATATTTTACCTCTCACTTTCTTCATTCTACCTTTTCCCAACAGGTGCTCCACCTCAAATTTTTTGATGGAGTTCACATCCCAAATGCAATCCACCGCCTTCATAGCTGGTGCAGCTAATATAGGAAGATAATGACTAATATACACCATGGATTCATATACCACATATCCCTCCACCATAGAACCCTCTGGCCGTGCTCTTTTTCTAACCAAAGCCTTCAAGGATTTCAGGTGCCTCTTGACCATCCACATCGACTTTGTGTGTACTGGTCCACACATTTCAATCTCCTCAACTTGGTGTATCAAGTAGTTTTCTTGTGCATTGAAAAATGTTGGAGGTAGATGTTGGGGTTCCCATGTTTTGGCCAGGTTGACAAGACCAAAAGATGAGACAACATAGAACCACTTTCAGGCCTTAGGATCTAGCCCTCCTAGGCCCAGAGAGGGATCTCTCTATAATTGTCAAAGGTTTTATGTCTTTGAAGCTCCAATGTTAAGGTTTTAGGCTAGTTATGAGGCACAGGGTTTGTTTGTTTGATTGTTGGTTTGGTTGTTGGGAATCAGGAGAAAAGGTTCCAATATGAGACAAGGATGAGAAAAGTGGAGACTAGGAAAAGATAGATGATTCAGGGAACATCAAGGCCATTGGGAAATGGAGTCAAGAAAGGGTTTACTTGTGTTCAATGTGCAAGCTTTCAGTTGGGCTAGTCATCTAGAGCATTTGGATCTTGGAGGATGGTTAATGGAATGGAACATTAAGGACTGAAAATGAAAGGAGGAGAACCAACCAGTTCTATCTATAGATCAGGTCAGAGGTCATTTAACTCCAGACCTGCTTGGACAAAATCAGAGGCAAAAAAAGGGATCTTAGAAAGATTTAATTAGGATGGAAAGGTCCTAGTGAGGCAGAGACAGGCTTCTAGACCTCCCAGTGTTCTCAACACATCCAACTAAATCCTACCAAGAACATCTAAACATGGATTCCATTAATTCATACATCAGAGAGCAGGAAATAACATCCACTACACTGGTTAAATCAATTGAAATCAATATTCTGATACACATATAAGAAGAAAACATAAAAGGCTGGGAGAGCAGCAAAATAAGGTACCTATCAAGGGTAAATCTTATGCCAAACTTCTGATGCGAGCCTGAAGAAACTTAATGAAATGAGAGCAAGTCAATCACAAATACAGAGAAAGGAAAACATCACCAGCTGCTTAAGATTAGGATCCAAAGAAATATGCTTGTCATATTAAAAACAAAACCAATCAGGTACTTCACTGCCCATGGCTTGAACATTCAGTATGAATACATCAAATCTCAGCCTATCTTACAATATTACACAGAGAACTTGTCTCAAGAGGAAAGTACTTGCATTTCAATAATATCTCATCAACAACCAATACAATGTTTCTTTCTAAGATTTATAGCTGAGGATGAATAGAAGAACGACTGGGGAAGTAGGTGAACACTTAATTCTGTATTAAACATTTGAAAAGAAAAGGGGGCCGAGGCCCATTCTACTTGTATGCTGAGTATTTAATCTCTGTTACCCCTTTTATGAATGAGTGATCTCCTTCAGATATGATTTTGACATGTTTCGGCTGTAGTACTCCTGGTGTTTTGATCAAAGATAAAATAATCTGCTGAGAAGTCTGTCTCATAAATGCTCCGGTGGTTTTGAACTGTTGTCTGGTGGAAATTCCTTCAGGGAAAATGTGCATAATAAAAACTGAATGGGCGCCCTGTACTTGAAGGAAAACATTCTGCTGTTAAATAAACCCTGATGTTACCTTTACTGAGCACAGGATATTTTGATTGATCCTTGGGGTCTTCAAACTGATCCTTTGTCTCTTAAACTTGCTGATTCAATGCTCCAGATCTGCATTAGGGTGCCTTAATCTCTTTTGCATCGTACTGAACACTTTTCCGCTCCATTTTTGCCTCTGAAAGGTTAGCTCGAGCTTTTAATGGTGCTGGGAGATTTCTACAAAGTTTAAACCCTGTTCTCTTTAATGCATGTCCTGTGTTCACCTTCCCAGGTCATTTTCATAAATTCTGTTCCTGTAGACGATCTTCCTCGACTTTTCTGTAGCTATAACGGAGGTGGCTCATTATGGCGGCCGTTAGTTCTCAATAACCCTGCAAAATACACAAACAAGTTAAGGAAACCATGGATGGGGTGGCGGATGATGTGGAGGCGGAGAAAAGGTCGTGCAGACAGTGACATGGCAGAGAGAAATGCAGAGGGACAACGGAAATCCGCTCTGGTGGAGATGGCGGTCTGTAGAACGAACGAATGAAAAACATTAAAAAACATGAAATCGGAACAATATATGTAATGGAACGGGCGGAGGTACGGAGGGAACACATGGAGATGACGTGGCGAACGGGGGCCAGTGGAATGGTCAACGATGGAGGAACAAATCGGGACCGTCGATCATGGTGAAGATCAACGGCAAAGGGCGACAGACGGTGGGCCTGCGGGTACGACGGAGACAGGTTAACAGGGGCGCAAGTTCGTTGATTGATGATCGTCGGATGGGACGTGCAAGATCTGACGGCTTGCATTTATTTCGCTGCGTGACCCTGGTCGAACTTTAATGTGCGATGGGCCAGCGGTTTTGCAACAGTGTCGGGGCCACACGGCAGACGGCCAGTGGAATCGCTATGATTTTAGAAATACCACCTGCCGCCCAAAGGCGGTGCGATAAAAACAGCCGGGTTTTGAATAGTGTTCGCGGCGGGGTCCACTGGCGGGTAAACTTTGGACCATTAGATCAATCGTGAAATGGACGGCGATGGCGCGGGATGTAAAAAAAACGGGAAACATGAGGGGCATCGGGGTTAACGTTCACCGTCCGATCCACCACGATCAACGACTGCTGTCGTGCCCGATGAACAACAAAGGTAAGCGCCTTTTGGGTTTCGCGGGTGGTTCCAGTATGGGATCGCATGGGGGACAAGGCACGGGGCTAAGCGGGAAAGGGGCTGGGCCTGAAATAAGGTTCAACGTGGGTTTTCAAGCCATTCTTTAACGTATTTTGAGGCCCAATAGGTAACGATAGGGGAATGAAGGGTGGAAAAGGCCAAACAAGGGACAGAAATAGAATTTCAAGGGGATTTTGGGGGATTTTAGGGAAAACCAGGGAAATTGGGGGGAAGAAAAGGGACTCCTGACCAAGGGGAAAAAGGAGTAAAAATGGTGTTTGCAAGGGTGACATGTGATAATAATGGGCCTTTTGAGGAACAGAGAGCATAATCAGTGTGGTTTTAGATGGGACACAGCAAGATGAAGTTCTTCCAAGGCAAAGCACAGAGAGACCTCAAGGATGATGTGTCTTCAGGGGAGATGCATTCCTTAAAGGTCTCCAGAACAACCTAGCCCCCAGCTTGCTTGTCAAGAATTTCATAGGGGGGCTAACAGTGGCTCCACATGGGGATGGCTTCTTCTTGAAGGAGTCAAGAATCCAGCAATGATCTTTGGAGTAGCGCTGCCTGCTGCTTGGCACATCCCTTTCTTTTTTGATTTTCGGCTGCCACCATATGTTAGACACACAAATCAGTCCCAACTAATCTACCTACCCAGACTACAGTCCTACCATTTCCCTTTGGGTGCATTTGAACTAGCAGACCCTTTTCATCATTTTATTTTGCAACAGAAAATAAACCTATTCTACAACTACCCTTATTTCTCCATGAGGCCAGATTAAACTGTTGGCCTCATATGATTCTCTACCTAATCTACTACCGGTTGGGATTAAACTGTCCAACAGGTTTCTTCTCCTACATTCTAAAACAGGAAATTGAAAAACAACCAAGCCAGGATTAAAATGTCTGACTTGCTGTGGGCCAGAACAAAACCTTGAAGGCTTGAAATTTGAACCCTTTGAAGTACCCTTCTTTGTATGTGACTAAGGTTTTGAGCATACTAGAGTCACTTCTTCTTCTTCATTTTCAGCTCTGGTTTTAGGCGTGTTAGAGATGATTCTTCCTTTTCTTTTGCTGGTCTAGACTTTGAGCGTGTTAGGACCAGCTTACCTCTTTTTTTTTTGGAACTCCTTTCTCTTTTCTGAAATAAACTGCAGTGGTATATATACAATGAAAATGGAACTGGAAATGAAAATTACCAGAAGTAGTGTTTGAGCATCCTTCCATTGACAAGACTCCCAAACAGCTCTGTGCCATCAAGTTCTTGTTAGAAAAATGCATTAGGACCCACAATGGCCTGGATGATGTATGGACCTTGCCACAAGCTGTAAAACTTGCCATGTTTACCATTGTCCTCCCTCCTTGAGTCCCATTTCAGCACCTTGTCACCAATCTTGAAATCTGCAGCTTTGGTCCTTTTGTCAAGTAACTTTTTAATGTTTTCCTGAACTCTGATAGCCCTGTTATAAACCTGCTCCCTTGTTTGCTGAAGGTGGATTGTCTGATTTACCCTTCTTATCATGCTGTCCTCTTCTGATTGGATCTCTTGCACAAGTTTGATTACTGGAACTCCAAGGCTGGTAGGAAATACTACTTCTGTCCCATAGAATAGCTGGAATGGTGACATGCCAATGGATTTCTTCATTGTAAGCCTGTCAGCCCACAAATCATGTACCAACTTATTGTGCCAATATTTTTTGTTCTCTTCCAGCAGCTTCTTGATGATGATCACCAGGCTTTTATTTGATGATTCAGCTAGTCCATTACCCTGGGGGGTAATAGGCAGTTGAATGACCAAGTGCTATTCCGTACCTGTGATAGAAATAAACCATTTTCTTGGATCCAAAGGCAGCAGCATTGTCAGTGATTATTTTCCTTGGCCAGCCAAACCGAGAAAGGATGAAGTTCTCTAGGAACCTAATGATGACTGAATCTGTGGCATTCCTAGTGGGTATGGCTTCTATCCACTTCGTGAAATAGTCAGTGGCTGTTAAGATCCATTTGTGTTGTCCTGAGGAGGATGGATGAATTTCCCCTATAAAAGCTAGACCCCATTGCATGAAAGGACCTTCTACAGTGATGGGTTGTAATGGGAGGGGAAGAAGCTTTCTTCTGCCTTCAAAGATCTGGCATTTATGGTAGGTAAGGATCATTTTATGGACATCATTGAAGAGGGTAGGCCAATAGTAACCAGCCATGAGTATTTTATTTGCAGTGGCTTTCCAACTCAGGTGGCCTCCACACTCTCCAGCATGGAATTCTTGTTTAACACTTTCAGCTTCAGATTCAGACAAACATTTCAGCAATAGGCCATTTGGATTCTTCCAATATAAGTTTTCATTCAATATGCAGTAATTTCTGGCTTTTAGCTTTATGAATCTGGCCTTGGTTTTGGACAGTTCTGGAGGAGCATTGAGATTGGTGAGGACATAAAGGATATCAGAATACCATGGAGAGTTTCAGAATTTCTCTTCTATAGTGGGATCAGGTAGGCTTTCCTGCTCATCCAAGGCATTCACCATGTTAATATCAAGGGCCTGCAGATTAGATTCAGCCATTAATTGGGCCAGGCCTTGACCTTTGATCAGCTTGGTGGGTTTTATTTCAAGGTCGTATTCCAAGATTTTAGCAATCCACTTGCCCTTTTTCCCATCAGGATCTTGGGACAAGATGTCTTTGACAACAATTTTAGGCACATAGGCAATGGTGTGAGAATGTAGAATGTACACCCTAAAGTATTTTAAGGCCTTGACCAGGGCATAGGCCTGTTTTTCCATAATGTTGTATTTCAAGGGTGCGTCTCTCAAGGCTTTGCTGAAAAAGGCAATTGGCTGTTCATTACCTTCTGAATTCTTTTGCAGTAAGACTGCAACTATGGTGTGTTATGAGGCAAATGAAAATATGAGGAAATCTCTTGAGAAGTCAAGGCTAATCAGGACAGGAGCTTGTGTGAGTGCAAGTTTTACTGTCTCAAAAGATTTCTTGGCTTCAACAGTCCACTTCACTCCTACACCTTTCTTCAGCATGTTAGTCATATTCCTAAGGTGTTCAGCTAAATTGGGGATAAATCTCCTAAGGAAGTTGATTTTCCCAATGAAGGACTGTAGTTCTTTGATGTTTCTTGGGTGTGTGATCTGAAGTATTCCCTCAACTCTTTGTGGGTCTATCCTAATCCCTTTCTCAGATATAATGTGGCCAAGAAGCTTACCTTCCTGCAGCCCAAACAAATGTTTCAGGTGTTCTTCTTCAGTTTTCGAAAAGACAGTCAAGTCATCCAAGTAGATAACTATGAAGTGTCCTATTTCGTCTGAGAAAGCTATATCCATTGCTCTTTGGAAGGTGGCACCAGCATTCATCAATCCAAAAGGCATCTTCACATACATAAAGGTGCCCCATGGAGTGGTAAATGATGTTTTTAGTTGATCTTCTGGGAGTACCAACACCTGGTTATATCCTGAAAAACCATCTAACAGGGAAATCCTTTTAGAGCCCACTACCTTCTGTAAGATATGTTCCATTCTAGGCAAGGGGTAGTTATCTTTCAGGGAGGCTCTGTTTAGGTTTCTGAAATCTATGCACAGTCTGATCTCCCCTGTTTTCTTTCTCACAGCCACTAAGTTTGACACCCAATCAGAAAACCTCACAGGGACTATTATGCCTGCATCATACATCTTCTTAATCTCTTTTTCAACTGCAAGCAATTGTCTTGGATTGATCCTACGAAGTTTTTGTCTGAAAGGCTTTTGATTTTCCTTCAAAGGTATCTTGTGTTGTATTATGCTTGTGTCATAAGCCTTTAAGTCTTCATAGCTCTATGTAAACACATCAATGAATTTCCTAAACAGGTCAATGTATTTTTTCTTTATGTCTGCAGGGATAGACTTAGCTAGTTTGATAATTTTGGGTCTATCTTCAGTGCCTATGTTGCATTCTTCAACATTTGAGTCCGCATGTTCTAAAGTGGGCTTGTTTGCTACATCTTCGAAGTCGAATAGGTCCTCTAAGGGTGCTAGGCCTCTGGGTATGTTCTTGTCTCTGGCCTGCAGCACTTCTACTTCTTCACTATCTACGTTTTCACAATTTTCGATTGAATTTCCAGTTTCTTCAGAAAAGGTGTTTATTTCTATGTTACAGGGTGTTTCTTGTTCATCTGGGGGATCCTCACTTGGGCAGTTGTCATCAGATTTCGAGTCTGAATCAGAAAATTCAAACTCATTCCTACCCACCAGGAAGTCTTCAATCTGTTTGTCTCCTTCAAAGACCTGCCAATATTTTTCGTTGTCTGGCACTGCAGGTCTGAACTTGGTCTGAATGATTATTTGTTGGTCAGGGGGAGTCTTAGGATAAGAACTAGCTAGGCAGGCTAATCCATTAGAAATAACATTTTGACTCCTGGGAATGAACACTAATTCATATTCAACAAAGGTTTTCAGTAAATCCAGAGTGTCATTCCTATATGCTCTTAATCGGGGTTGTTTTGCTGCATATTCACCGTTCACTTGCTTGATCACTAACTCAGAGTCTCCTTGTACTACTATCTTGTGGGCTCCTAATTTTTTCAACAGATTTAAACCTAAGATAAGAGCCTCATACTCCGCAATATTATTTGTGCATTTGAAATGCAGATTGATAGCGTGGCTCTCTGCATGATCATTCTCTGTATTTCGTAGCCACACCCCTTCTCCAGCATTGTTTCTAGTACAGGACCCATCGAAATTCATTTCCCACAGGGGTTCGCCATTGTGTTGCGTTGGGGGGTCTGTACTAGGTTGTGGGTTGTCTCGTTCTTCACGTGGTGTGCTAGTTTGCAAGGTGTGACTAATAGGCTGACTGCATTGTGTTTTTGATTCATTCTGAGTTTCGTTTTCAATATCCTGCCCACGATTTTCTTCATCATATTCTTCTAGGGTGGCCATTATGCTAAAGTCCATGGGCTCTGCATCCTTGCTTGTATTTCTGCATTTAGACTCTGGCTCTCCTAAGGATTGGTCGTTGTAAAGAATGAAAGAATCCAGGTCTGTGTGTACGGAGTATAATGGTGAGTTTTCAGGTTTCTCGGAGCTACTGACTAGGAATTTCATCTGGGACTCTCTGTATAGTCTTCTAAGTTGGCCAAAGATAGGGATAGTGGCATATGAGCCATCCATCTGCATTGTTCCTTGAAGCTTAGCTCCCCATGATCTAGACAATAGCATTCCATACTTAGGTGGCACATCTGCCACCACCACATCCATGACCATAAACTTAGCAGGAATCTGGGTCAAACTCACACATAAGTCCTTGATTAGGCCTAGGCATTTTACTGTACTAGAGTCAAACGAATATAGGTCTTTGTAAGGTCATGTTATCTCTAGGCCTAACTTTTCCATCACTACCTTAGGCATTAAATTGTGTGATGCTCCAAAATCATGCATGGCATTGTGGAGTATTTTGTCATGAATGTTGAGACTGATATAGAAAGGTGGAACTACCCCCTCTTGAAACTTTCCCTCAATCTTTGGACCGAATAGGAGGGCAGGCTGATCATCATTCAAATTTACAGTATCGTTGTTTTCTCCCAGATTCAATGCTTTCAAAATTTGGCCTTTATATACATTCTGAGTGGCCAACTCAGAGAGTGGGACAGAGATTTTGATTTTTGCAATCTCACTCTCCAAATTGAAAGTGGACTGTGTCTTTGGAGTGCTCAACTCTGTTTTATTTGCTACTGCTTTAGTAGCTGAATCAGTTTGTGATTTCTCACTATGTACAGGGTCATGAATCATTTTATCAGGAGCACTAGCTGCAGTGCTAGTGCTGCTGGTTGGCTGGTTTTGTTTTTTAGTGTCTTGGTTGTCCTTTTCCTTGTGTTTACCAGAACTTTTGGCTGCTGATTTTTTATTTGCAACAGATGCTTTAGAAGTTTTATCAAGTCTTTTCTTGATGGTAACTTTAGGAGTCTTAGTTTTGGAGTTTTCTTGGTTCTTTTTGCTCCTAAGTTCATACTGTTCTCTGACCTGCATCATGGCATTTTCAAATCCTAATCTGCAATCTTCGGTTTCTAACCATTCCTCATCCCAATATGAAGGTGAGGGCCGATCTTCCCCTGAATCACAGTGAAGGACTGAGTCTTCTGTTTCAAACATGTTTATTGTATTCCCTTCAGAATCTTCTATGATTCCCTCATCTTCATCTAAATTTTTTTGGAAAGGGGGAATAACTTGCTGATCTGATTCTTTCTGTCTGTTGGGAGCATTGTTGTTCCTTCTAAAGTTCTGGTTCTGATTTTGGTTCTGGTTTCTGTTCTGATTGTTAACTATGACAACCATCTTTTCCATCATTTGCTGCAGCTTATCCACATTTTTGGATAATCTATCATAATTTGGGTCTGAGGTGGAAGCTACATTGTCATCTCTATATGTTACCCTCTTTTCAGATCTTAGTCTTGCTCTTTTCTCAATCAGGTTTGCTTCTATATTCACTACTCCTTTATGCATGTCCTCCAATGTAGTATACTCTTTATCCCTAAGCTCATAGGCCATGTCAGCATCAAACCCCTCGGGGTATTTTGCTAGGGCCATGCCTTGTGGAGGTTTCATATGTGGGGGGAGAGCATTTTAAATGTTGTTAAATCTCGTTGTGTAATCATGGACACTCTCCCCTACATTTCTTTTCAGGCTCAGGTATTCTGCTAGGAGTTGGCGAGGGTTTGCCCTAGTTTCCCATTTGTTTATGAAGATCTGATATAATGCAGGGAGGTCTTGGATGCTATTAGGGGGTAGGCCTTTAAACCATTTCTTTACATTGCCCCCTAAGCTTTGGGAAAAAATTCTCATTTTGATTGTTTCATCATCAATTTCCATGTAATCAAAAGAATCCTCCATTTTATCTACATGTTGCTGAGCTGTGATGGATTCTTTAGCAGTGAACTGTGGGATTTTTGACTGATAATCATTTGGTAAAGGTAACAAGGGCTGAGGTAAAACCAGGGGTGCATACCAGGCTGCCATGATGATCTGTTGATGAGGCAAAGGGTTGATTGGAGCAGCTGGTATATGGATGACAGGGATACTAGGACCAACAACGGTTTGTTGAGCAGATCTAGGGTGGGAGAGCCCCAAGTTTTGAATAAAGTGAATATCAGGAGGTGTGGATGGAGGAGTCTCTGTGTCTCTAAGCTGAGGATCTGGCTGGTCTAAAGTACTGAATGACCTAGTTCTTGGTAGAATGTTTGGAGGGTCTAGGCCAAGCTGAAAGTGTGATAGAGCTGTTAGGTTTTCTGGTGCAGAATTGGCTCTGTGAATGTGACTGGAAATAGTTGGTCCTTTAGGTGCAGGAGCTCCTTTGAGGATACTCTCCGGATTGTCAACTATTTCAGGTGGGTCAGGGTTGGGATAAGCTCTTGTGTGAATGGTTTTGCAAGCCAGAATGTTGTACTTCTAACTAAGCAGCTTAACCCTACTTGTTACTTCTACTGTGGTTGATGTTGTCTCAGGGGCTGGTCTCCCAGTGGAGTATTATGTGAAACCAAAATAACCAGCAGGCCTACTAATTACCAGTGGAGTCTTTACGTTTAGGAACAATGGAGTCGCCAGGTGGAGGGTTTTAAGGTATATCTACAGGGTCACACTGTCCACCACAATGCTCATGCACTATCACCTTTCAGGAATCTCCTCAAAAACAACAAACTCCAACCAGAGATTGACTAGGAGGGCATTTACCAGATATGTCACCTTCGAAGAGGGTGAGATCCGGAGGCTACCTGGCCCTTTCCAGGCTCTGTCTAAGAGTATGATGGACACTCAACAATGGAGGTCGATTCAAGAAGGAGTGATTGACTTTCAACCTAACCAGAGTTCTAAGCTTCTGAAGTTGTTGATGTAGTGATATGGAGATCATTCAGAAGTCCCCAGTGGAGTCGCCATTATGTTGGGGTTCTCATGTTTTGGCCAGGTTGACAAGACCAAAAGATGAGACAACATAGAACCACTTTCAGACCTTAGGATCTAGCCCTCCTAGGCCCAGAGAGGGATCTCTCTATAATTGTCAAAGGTTAGATGTCTTTGAAGCTCCAATGTTAAGGTTTTAGGCTAGTTATGAGGCACAGGGTTTGTTTGTTTGATTGTTAGTTTGGTTGTTGGGAATCAGGAGAAAAGGGTCCAATATGAGACAAGGATGAGCAAAGTGGAGACTAGGAAAAGATAGATGATTCAGGGAACATCAAGGCCATTGGGAAATGGAGTCAAGAAGGGGTTTACTTGTGTTCAATGTGCAAGCTTTCAGTTGGGCTAGTCATCTAGAGCATTTGGATCTTGGAGGATGGTTAATGGAATGGAACATTAAAAACTGAAAATGAAAGGAGGAGAACCAACCAGTTCTGTCTATAGATCAGGTCAGAGGTCATTTAACTCCAGACCTGCTTGGACAAAATCAGAGGCAAAACAAGGGATCTTATAAAGATTTAATTATGATGGAAATTTCCTAGTGAGGTAGAGACAGGCTTCTAGACCTCCCAGTGTTCTCAACACATCCAACTAAATCCTACCAAGAACATCTAAACATGGATTCCATTAATTCATACATCAGAGAGTAGGAAATAACATCCACTACACTGGTTAAATCAATTGAAATCAATATTCTGATACACATATAAGCAGAAAACATAAAAGGCTGGGAGAGCAGCAACATAAGGTACCTATCAAGGGTAAATCTTATGCCAAAATTCTGATGTGAGCCTGAAGAAACTTAATGAAATGAGAGCAAGTCAATCACAAATACAGAGAAACGAAAACATCACCAGCTACTTAAGATCAGGATCCAAAGAAATATGCTTGTCATATTAAAAGCAACACCAATCAAGTACTTCACTGCCCATGGCTTGAACATTCAGTCTGAATACATCAAATCTCAGCCTATCTTACAATATTACACAGAGAACTTGTCTCAAGAGGAAAATACTTGCATTTCACTGATATCTCATCAACAACCAATACAATGTTTCTTTCTGAGATTTATAGCTGAGGATGAACAGAAGAACGACTGGGGAAGTAGGTGAACACTTAATGCTGTATTAGAAATTTGAAAAGAAAAGGGGGCCGAGGCCCATTCTGCTTGTATGCTGAGTATTTAATCTCTGTTACCCCTTTTATGAATGAGTGATCTCCTTTAGATATGATTTTGACATGTTTCGGCTGTAGTACTCCTGGTGTTTTGATCAAAGATAAAATAATCTACTGAGAAGTCTGTCTCATAAATGCTCCGGTGGTTTTGAACTGTTGTCTGGTGGAAATTCCTTCAGGGAAAATGTGCATAATAAAAACTGAATGGACGCCCTGTACTTGAAGAAAAACATTCTGCTGATAAATAAACCCTGATGTTACCTTTACTGAGCGCAGGATCTTTTGATTGATCCTTGGGGTCTTCAAACTGATCCTTTGTCTCTTAAACTTGCTGATTCAAGGCTCCAGATCTTCATTAGGGTGCCTTAATCTCTTTTGCATCGTACTGAACACTTTGCCTCTCCATTTTTGCCTCTTACAGGTTAGCTCGAGCTTTTAATGGTGCTGGGAGATTTCTACAAAGTTTAAACCCTGTTCTCTTTAATGCATGTCCTGTGTTCACCTTCCCAGGTCATTTTCATAAATTCTGTTCCTGCAGACGATCTTCCTCGACTTTTCTGTAGCTATAACGGAGGTGGCGCATTATGGCGGCTGTTAGTTCTCAATAACCCTGCAAAATACACAAACAAGTTAAGGAAACCATGAATGGGGTGGCAGATGATGTGGAGGCAGAGAAAATGTCGTGCAGACGGTGACATGGCAGAGAGAAATGGAGAGGGACAACGGAAATCCGCTCTGGTGGAGATGGCGGTCTGCAGAACGAACGAATGAAAAACATTAAAAAACATGAAATCGGAACAACATATGTAATGGAACGGGTGGAGGTACGGAGGGAACACGTGGAGATGACGTGGCGAACGGGGCCAGTGGAACGGTCAATGATGGAGGAATGAATCGGGACCGTCGATCATGGTAAAGATCAACGGCGGAGGGCGACAGACGGTGGGCTTGCGGGTACGACGGAGACAGGTTAACAGGGGCGCAGGTTCGTTGATTGATGATTGTCGGATGGGGCGCGCAAGATATGACGGCTTGCATTTATTTCGCTGCGTGACCCTGGTCGAACTTTAATGCGCGATGGGCCAGCGGTTTTGCAACAGTGTCGGGGCCATGCGGCAGACGGCCAGTGGAATCGCTGTGATTTTAGAAATAGCGCCTGCCGCCCAAAGGCGGTGCGATAAAAACAGCCCGGTCCACGACGAGTAAACTTTGGACCGTTAGATCAATCGTGAAATGGACGGCGATGGCGTGGGATGTAAAAAAAATGGGAAACACGAGGGGCATCGAGGTTAACGTTCACCGTCCGATCCACCACGATCAACGGCTGCTGTTGTGCCCGATGAACAACAAAGGTAAGCACATTTTGGGTTTCGCGGGTGGTTCCAGTATGGGATCGCATGGGGGACAAGGCACGGGGCTAAGCGGGAAAGGGGCTGGGCCTGAAATAAGGTTCAACGTGGGTTTTCAAGCCATTCTTTAACATATTTTGAGGCCCAATAGGTAATGATAGGGGAATGAAGGGTGGAAAAGGCCAAACAAGGGACAGAAATAGAATTTCAAGGGGATTTCGGGGGATTTCAGGGAAAACCAGGGAAATTGGGGGGAAGAAAAGGGACTCCTAACTAAGGGGAAAAAGGAGTAAAAATGGTGTTTGCAAGGGTGACATGTGATAATAATGGGCCTTTTGAGGAACAGAGAGCATAATCAGTGTGGTTTTAGATGGGACACAGTAAAATGAAGTTCTTCTAAGGCAAAGCATAGAGAGACCTCAAGGATGATGTGTCTTCAGGGGAGATGCATTCCTTGAAGGTCTCCAGAACAACCTAGCCCCCAGCTTGCTTGTCAAGAATTTCATAGGGGGGCTAACAGTAGATACTTTTGCATTTCACACATTAGCCGAGGAATTTCTTTCTTCCAATACTTTATTTCATCTTGATGGATTTCTTTCAATAAAAACCATCTGCAAATCATTACGCAAGGTTATTTCATTGAAACATAATATATATTTCATTACAAGTAAATTAATACATCATTTCATTAAGTACAAAAATAAATTGTAGCAATTATATTTTGTGTATAAATCAAAACTACTTACCTCATGTATTTACTAAGACCATATATAACTTGTTTGAAATTGTTGTCGAAGTCGTTTGGGAGAGATACAAGTAGAACATACTATAACAATAAAAAATGAATCATTATTGGTTTCCAAATTAAATAGAAAAAAGGAAAATTTAAAATATGTAGTCAAGCAATAACATACAAAAATGTATACCAAAACAATTACCTTAACAAAGGTATGCCAATCATGTGTTTTCACCCCATTGAAGTCACCTTTCTTCGTTAAGATATTATTTATGTTTGAAGCAAAACCTGCTGGAAATTTAATTCTTCTAACGACCTCTTTTACATCATTTCTTTGTTGTTCTGTTAATAACCATGGAATATTATTATAATTTCGACCTCCATTGTTATTTGATCTGTCGATCACACTTTTCATTGTATGATTCGATTTTTCAATGTCAACACAAATTTTGTCAATTTTATCTCTATCATGTGCACCATCTATGGTTCGCCATATTTCTGTCACATTCTTCCCGACATGCATTGTATCAAACAAATGAGATATTTTTAGGTCCTCATAGTAGGGCAACCTCGCGAATTGAGAAGGATAACATTTCATTCCAGGTGGAAGTACAATATTAGTACCTTCACCATGACGATGACCTTGATATCAAAGAATAAAATAAATTAGAACAATAATTATAAAATACAATAAAATAAATTCATTAGTTAAAAAAAAAATTCCAAACATTACATAAACAATTAATATGTATATATATATATATATATATATATACACACACACACACACACACACACAAATTACGTACCAGCTGCTTGATGATTATTAATTCTGTTATATTCCAACTTCCCCAACTAAGGTGTCATTCTTCGTGGTTTTAATCCAGTTTCTTCTTTATCATTGAAAATATGTTTGTCAGTAGTATGATACTTATGGTTCCTAGAGAGGAAGTGCCTAAACTCATCAAACACCATCTTTCTTAAGTCTGGCGAATGACGATACTTCATCTTAGGGCCACAAACTAGACATGCAAATCTACCCTTTGTTTGAAGACCTACAATAGATGGATCAATAAAAATTATACTATGAGATCATTTTTAAAACATGCAATATCGTATATCTAATTTAGATAATTATGTATTATATTAAAGTGCAACGAAATATTACATACCACAAACATGTGTTAGTCTTGGGGCATCATGAATTGTCCATACAAGCATTCCACGACATTGAAATCTCTTCTGCTTGATTGGTTTAGTGATGTCATACATAGTGATGCCATGCCATAACTATATTAGCTCATCAATAAGAGGCTCAATATATACATTCATATATTTGACCTGGTACTTACCTAATTTTTCAAAATTACGGTACATAATAATTACTACCATGATATATGTATATATAAGTAAGTAAGTAAATAAAATATATATTTATGCAAACAACGAGAGAAATGAAAATGTTACATTCAAAAAAATAATGTATCAAATACCTGGAATAATCATAGTCAACATTATGTGCTTCCTCTTTATTGACATCCAAGGAGGAATGTTATTGTTGATAACTAAAATAGGCCACACTGAGTAAGTAGATCTAAGCTCTCCGAATGGATTAACACCCTCAGCTGCAAATGAAAGCTTGGCATTACGAGGTTAATTTTTAAAATCTACATATTTTTCCTCGATTTATCTAAATGCAGAACCATCTGTAGGCATTCGAAGAACACCTTCTCCACTTCTATTCTTTGAATGTTAATCCATAAACTGTGCTATGCTCTCACACTTGAACATTCACTGCAAACGTGGAATTATGGGAATATGATGAAGAACCTTTTGAGGCACCTTTTTGGTTAGTTGATCTGTTCGATATCTACTGGTACCACATTTCGGACATTCTGTTTTCGACGCATGTTCTTCGTAATATATAATATGATCTTTAGGACATGCATCTATAGTGTTATATTCCATTCCAAAGTGTTTCATAATAGCACATAGATCTCGATATGTTCGAGGTAAAGTATTTGGCGATGGTAACAAATATTCACCCAACAACCTACAGCATAAACAAAAACTAGTTAATGTAAAGATTATTAATCATATCTATATATATATATATATATATATATATATATATATATAAGTATTGAATTATTATTTTACACATTTATTACAACTAAAAAAAGAGAAAATAATCAACATTTACATATATGTGAGCATATATACATATTGCATACCTTAGGAGTTGTGTCATACATCTGTTCGACAAATTATTCATAACCTTTAAGTTCACCAGCAACAATGTAGCAGATAGAAGAGTTGCATTTGAGTGTTCAAAAGTCGTTCACTTGACCTTTTAATCAGAGGTACATCATAAATACCATCACTATCTCCACCATCATCATCTGATTCACCATACAAGTCTTGGAGCATTTGATTTGTCCCATCATTAATGTGAATTGTCTCATTATTGTCATCATGATCTACCTCCATGGGATCATTAAAATTACCTTCATCATTCGCTTCATGTTCTTCACCTTGTACAACATCATTTCCAATAATAATATTTGCTGCAATATTCTCTTGTACTGGTACAACATCATCTAATATACTACTATTTAGTTGTGGAAGCTGGTTGATCATCTGCAAAAAGTTGGGGGGCAACTGTGCCTTTATGAAAATTACAAACATTAATCATTAAACATTAGTGCGCATATAAAAAATACTAAAATAATATAAAATTTTACGATATAATCAAAATGAAGATAGATAATTAATTACCATGGGATGATAGTCATTTGATCCACCATCAATGTGCCCATATTTCCTACAATGCATTGTTGCTGTTGCTATTAAAACTCTAACATTATTTCTCATACAACATTTTTTGCAAGGGCAATAAACTCTACCATCACCCCTTTCACCCTTTTGAATTTTTTTTTCCACCTCTAATGTTTTCTTCCATTGATGCAAATTATCCTATAAAGAAAATAATAATTATATTTAGCAATTATCTCTCTCAATGGTGTATAAAACCCAAGACGTGTTGAACTCAATGGGAGCTCAATAAGCAAAAAGAAAATAAAAGTGGGCTTTTTACAAATTGTGGGCTTTTTACAAAATTGTGGGCTTTTTACGAATTGTTTATATTTTTAATAAAATTGTGGGCTTTTTACTCCCAATAAAAAAAGTGTATAGAAATTTTATATTTAATATAAAATAGTTTATATTTTTAATAAAATTGTGGGCTTTTTACAAATTGTTTATATTTTTAATAAATTGTGGGATTTTTACAAATTGTTGATATTTTTAATAAAATTGTGGGCTTTTTACTCCATTGAGCGCCTGGCTCAGCACCTACACTAATCACCACAGGATCGAGGCAAAGAACCACAACCAAATCCAAGTCATGAGGGGAGGGGATGAACGCATGCGTTAAGTCCCAATTGATTGTATGAGTGTGCATAGCCTTGGGCTCGTAATCGAAACATGTAAAACCTCAAATTGTATATAAACACCAATATCACTTATACGCTCGGTGAATGTGGGATTATCCCACCGGACACCCTTGCCACCAACCATCGCAAGAGCGACACTCTGCCACCAACCATTGCAAGAGCGACACATTGCCACCAAACATCGCAAGAGCGACACTTTGCCACCAACCGTCGCAAGAGAAACACATCGCCTAACCGTCGCAAGAGCGACACTTTGCCACCAACCGTCGCAATACCGATGCATTCTTCTAAACATTGAAATAGCAACACCTTCCTCTAAACATCGCAATAGTGACACGTTGTCTCTGTAACGTCGCAATAATGGCATACTTCCGAAATCCATCACAATTACGACGCTATTTTGCAAACGTCGCAAGACCGACACTTGCCTCTAAGTGTCGGTATTGCAACACTTGTCTCTAAACGTCGGTATAGAGATGGTTTCGGGTGGGATTTGAAAAAGTTGAAAACATTTGGGGAAATTTCTGACATTTGGTCAAAAATGTCGGAACCAAGTGTTGGAATTTCCGCCAAGTGTACTAGTGGCGGAAGGGTTAGCTCCTATCCTCAAAGGAGCTCAGGATGAGGGTTAGGGGCTGGTTTCTTATTGTAAAAAGGCCCTGGACCAATTTATTTTCCTAAGCTATTGGGTGGGGGTCATAATAGTGAGAAGGAGGAACTGGGAGTTGTTGTAGGTCACATTGGTTTTTCGGAGCAGTGTGGCTATCCTAGCCTGGAGGGAGTAAAGGGAAAGGGCTCTGGCATAGCCAGTGAGGCTGAAGGGAAGGCTCTAAAGAAGGGATCGAGTAAGCCCAGAAAAAAAAAATGTATTAAGTCAAAGTAGGTGGATTACAATTATGTGCTGGGTGAAGATATCGGCTGGGGGTAAGTGATCCAGATGGCCAATAAGACTCTGGTGGGAAGGGCTATGGGGAGGTATTTTGCCTTGAAAACAATGGTTTTATGGGCTGAATCTTGTTGGAAGGATGCTATTAGATATGTGCCTGAGGTTGTGACCCTTTCTAGGGGGTGGTTTGCGTTTAATTTCTTGCATCCAGAGCATGTGTAGTGGGTGCTACAATGAAGTTGGGCTTTTTACCACTCACCTCTACTTCTCAAGCCATGGCATCCTCTTTTTGATGCTAGCAGGGAGCGGGTGGATTCGGTCACTTTGTGAGTTAGGTTTCCTGGTTTGCCTCTCCATTACTGGGCTGAGGATCACCTCAGGAGCATTGGAAATATCCTTGGGTCCTTCCTGGAGGCTGATCTCTCCTTCCTGGAGATAAAACAAAGGCGGGTAGCTTGGATCCTGGTAAATATAAACATCAGAGAAGGTCTTGCAGAATCCCTAAATCTCAGGTGGGGGTATTATGTGATTAAGAAGATGCTAGATTACGAAAATGTGCCTTTTAGGTGTAGAAGATGTCATGCCTATGGTCATCCGGCCTCTGACTGTAGATTATTCTTTCGTCATTTTAATGGCCAAGATTCTTGCAGAGATGAGGAGGAGAAGGGATCGGTGGGGGCAGATTCTAGTCTTTCTTCTAGGCAGCCCTTGTTTCCTCATGAATCTGGTAGTGTCTCGATCTATGGTGAGAAGGATCTTAGCTATTTTGTGGAAGAGGGAGTCTCTCAGTCATTGGGGGATGATGGTATGCTGCAGGCTAAATATTTTCTTCTCCCCGAGGCTCAATATTTTCTTCAACAATGTCATGTTCACTAGCTTGGATTGGATGGAAGGTTTTAGGAACCACTCTTTCGCTAGTTTTCCTCATCCTTCCCCTAATTTTTCTTTGCCGGCTACTCTTGTGGAGGTATTAGAACCAGATCCCATTGAAGGGGTGTTGTTTCCTGTCCCTACTTCTTCAGATTCTCCGGTCTCTGGTTACTATCTGAGATCTAGTGCAAAGAAAGACTCTGGAGAGCTGGGAAAGGGGAAGTATCTGACTTCTCAAGGAAGGGGCAGTATTTCCTATTCGGCTAGAGCCCAGAATAGGGTGAAAATGGATGTTCATGATGGGAAAAAACAATCAAATGAGAGGGCGCTTAGAGCAAGACGATCCTAGAATCTTGGTTTTTGATGAATATCATGTCCTTTAATTGCATGGGTTTGGCAGGTCCCCATAAGAAATCTGCCTCAATGAGGGTTATATTTCTTGAACATCCAGATATTATTATGTTACAAGAGACTTTAGGAGAAGGAGATGCGGTTAAATCGAGATTGGAAAGATGGATGCCGGGGTGGTTATTTGAGACTTTGGATGTTAGAGGGCATTCGAGTGGACTGGCGGTGGGGTGGAATGAAAGAACCATCAAGCCTCTTAACACTTGGGGTATGGAGTCGGTCCTGGGTCTAAATTTTCTGGCATTGGAGATGGGAGAACCTTTTACAATATCTAATATTTATGGTCCTTATCAAAATATGATTGCCTTCTGGGACTCTCTCTTTAGTAACCCTCTGCTCAAAGGGGACTCGGTGATCTTGGGTGGGGATCTAAACTTCACAATGGGCCAGTTTTAGGTCTGGGGTCCTCATGCTCATACTGATACACTGACGGGCTACTTCACCCAGAAATTGAAGGAGAGTCTTCTGTTGGATATAGAGCCCATAAAGCTGAAACCCACCTGGAGGAACAACATATGTGGGGAAGGCCGAGTTGCGAAGAGACTTGATCATTTTATGGTGGCAGAGCAGGTTGTGGACAGGATTTTTCAAATTAGGCAGTGGATAGGATGTGGGTGTTGGAAATATTGTCATTAATGGCAATAAGGCAATAAGGCAATAAGGCAATGAGGCAATGAGGCAAAGTAAAAAAAAACATGAAATAAAGAGAGAGAGCATAAGAAAAATAGCTACAGAGACAGAGCTATTATCATGGCAATGGTGACAGCAAAGAAGAAAATGAAGGAAGTAAAGGAGACAAGAAGAGGCAGAGAAAGCGAATATAATAAGAGGCAGAACTGTTATCAGAAGCAGAGACAGAGGCAGAGCGATAGAAGCAGCAGAGGCAGAGGTAGAGGTAGAGCAATTATAAAATTCCAAGCCGGGCGTTATTTATATACATATAAAAGTCTGAGAATCATATCTTGTGTGTGTATGAACTATGTAACAGAGCGATAATAAAATGGAGATTCGGACGGAACCTTGTGTAAATAAGATGGAACCAGCGCATGTTTGATGTTGCCCGGAGTTAGTGTTAATGCGAAGGAATTAGCGTTAAAACGGTCTATTGAACTATTAAATTAAAACCCTGAGCGGAACCTGGAGCGTAGGAGAGGAGCGGAACCGAGACTAGTGAACAATAACGGTGGGTTGGAGCGAAACCATGGTTTCTTCGCACCACCATTCGTCGGAAAGCAGTATTAGAGGAATGGGCAGCGATTCCACAGGATTGATAACACGTGTCCCAACCGACATTTCAAAACCATTGTTTAAAGTGTGCCTTCGCGTGTTATACCTCGACTGAAGACGTGGAGCGAAATTAACATACATCGTTGATCCAGAGGCTTGATATCTAATGGTGGTTGCTCTCTGAACTTGCCCGAGGTTTAATGGAAGAGCCTGGAGGATAAGCCAGGTACGGAGTATGCGTTTGTTTGATTGTATTGTGGGCTCCACGGACCTTGTACATATTATAATACGCATCGGGATTGTTATAAAGGTTATAAAGGTTATATGCGATGGCATTTCATTTGTTCAACTTATTCACTATATAATACCTTGGGTTTAATAACCAGCGGATTGAACATTATGAGTTGGATTTTTTTTATTATGGTTTGACCACAGTTTTTGAAAATGTCGAGAGTTGTGTTATGGCTGATTAAAGGGCGGATGCACATACAGCTATTATATAACTACAATAAATGGGGAACTGAATAAAAGAGAAAACAAAAAGGAGAATGTTGTTTTTGGATGGATGAGTAGGGAAAATAGAAAGAGAGGAGTGCTAGTCGAAATATATTTTAACGCAGATATATGTATACAACAGACATACAATCACGGTGAACATGAATTTGCACAGGAAAAAATTTGACAGGTGTACAAGCACAGAAAATTGAAAATAAGAAGAAGATAGTGAACAAAGAGTATGCAGAATAGACTCTTAACAGCAGCAGGAAAAGACAAATCCAGTAAAGCCAAAATCCAGAAAAGGAGCTGAGTAAAATTGAAATATGTAATTAAAAATGTGAATGTTAATGTTGTAATTAATTTTTTATTGTTTGTGATGCAAAGGCAAGTATCCTAAGGAAAAGACAAAATCCCACTGTAGCATGGAAATTTGTACATATTATTATTATAATTGAGTTGGATAAAGGAATGAGAAGACATAAGTCAAAAGGTCAGGACTATTCACTTCAAATTCTCTGAGGAATGTAAAGAGTCATGTGATGAACTCTATATATAGAATATCACATTGATATGAAAATGTGTGGAGAGAGAGATAGAGAAAATATAGAGAATGAAGAATATAGAATAATAAAGCAGAGAAGATTAAGAGAAGAAGAGCAGATACAGAACAGAGCTGATATCTGGAGTAAATCAGCAAACATTCAGTTTGTTAAATTGAGGAAGTTGGAGCTTCCCTATCAAGTTGCAGCTTGATAGCTGTCAGTTGTAGCTGACTGAGGTTGGAGCCTCCTGTAGGTTGGTGCCTGCAGAAAATTGAAGGGAGTTGGTGCTTCCTTGCAAGTTGTAGCTTGCAGATTTGAGGTAGGAGCCTCTTGTAGGTTGGTGCCTGCAAAAAAACAGTGGTGAGAGGGAGTTGGAGCTTGCCTTTGCATCACAACAATAATATGATGTGGTTTTCTCCCTTTATGGGTTTCCACTTATATCTGGTGTCTCCGGGCATGATGTTTATGTGTTGATCTGATTTATATCATCTGCTTAATACCTGCTACTCTCATATTAAGTCTGTTGTTCTATTATATTAATACCTGTTGCTCACATTCTAAGATTACTCACATATTAAGCTGGACATGAAATGAAGGTGTAAATAAGGTTTAATAAAACTTTAAAAGATTATGAATGTGTTAAACTGATTTACCCCCCCCTCTCAGTTTTAACTAAGAGTTCAACAATTGGTATCAAAGGGGGTTCCTTTGTACAAGTATAACAACTGAAAGGAGATCCTAGGTTCCCAAGATGGCTAGTAAAGAAGAATGCTCAACCAATAAAGCCCCCTTTTTCACTGGTGAAAATTATGCTTTCTGGAAAATCAGAATGAGGACATACATAATGTCTCTAGGAATAGAAGTCTGGGATGCTGTGGAATTAGGATATGCCCCAAAGGAAACTGACACAGAAAAAGAAACAAAACAAGATTTTGTGGCTAATGCAAAATCCATGAATGCCATCCTTAATGGATTATGTGAAGCATAGTTTATTAAAGTAATGCATAAAGACACTGCCAAAGATATATGGGATACTCTTGAGAACATACATGAGGGAGACAAGAAAGTAAATACTGCCAAACTTCAAGTCTATAGAGCCCAGTTTGAGAACTTAAAAATGAATGATGATGAAGACATTGCCAGTTTCTTTCTAAAAACTGCAGAAATTATTAACAATATGAAAGCTCTTGGAGAAAAAATGCCAGAAAGTATTATTGTGCAAAAGATTCTAAGATCTCTTCCATCCAGGTTTAATCCAAAGGTGTCTGCAATAGAAGAAACAGCTGATTGGGAGACCTTGACCATGAACCAGCTACTTGGAAATCTAACAGCTTATGAAATGAGGCTCCCACAGAAGAAGACAAGTACGAGGGAGGCAACTTTTAAATCAGAAAAGAAGAAAGAAGAAGAAGGAGACATATGCTCTTGCTCAGATGAAGAAGAGGAAAAATTTGTCAAGAAATTGGATAGAGGATCAGGTAAATACAAAGGTAAAATTCCTTTTAAATGCTTCAACTGTGGAAAATTTGGACACTATGCTGCTAAGTGTCCTCTCAAGAAAGTAAGGAATCAACCTCAAGAGTCAGAGAGAAATAAATCAAAGAACTGGCAGAAAGGAAAGAAGTTCAGCAGAAAATCCTTCTACGCTCAACAAGACAGCAATACATCTGAAGATTCAGATGAACCCTCAAGTGAAGAAGGAACCTCCGAATTCTTGTTGATGGCCATAGAAGAACTTGAAGGACTCCTGCTAGAAGATGAAGAAGAAGAAGGGGAAGTCGACCTTGAGGGGGAGCTAAGAAGTGCTCTGGAAGAGATTGACAGACTCAAACTGAAATGCAGAAAACAAAAAGACATTCTCCTCAAGTATGTACGAGAAGAACAAAATTCAGAAATCTTAAAGCAGCTAAAGATAAAGCTTGAAGAAGCCAAAAATATAGAGGACATGTTACTTAAGCAAATCAAGGAGAAATCTCAAGAACAAGAGAAGTTGGAAGAAGAAGTAGTATGTCTCAGGAAGAAATTAGAAAATGCTCAAAGGAAAGTGGTCATAAATTCCTCTCAAACAACAAGCTCTAGTAAGTTGAATGAAATTCTGGGTGCTCAAAGATCTCCCATGATAAAAACTGGAATAGGCTATGAAGGAGAATCAAGTAAAGGCAAAGAAAAGGTTGACAGAGAGATTATTTTTGTAAAAGCCAAGAATAATGATGAAGCAGCTCAAGCAAGTCCTACAAAAGAAGAAACCTATAAGGAGAAAGACAGAGATCAGAAGAATCCTCGAATAACAAAGAATGAAAGAAATACTCAGTTAACAGAAAAAGGTTCATATACTCCTGAGTTTGTCAAATTTGCAAGCCATCAAAGGAGATTCTTCCCTCCTATAAAGAATGCCACCTGCTATGTCTGCCACAAGCTAGGACACATTGCTGCATATTGTCATGCAAGGAGGAGTAATTCAAAATAGCTAAAGATGCAAACAGTAAAGAGACTGTCTCAAATAAACAACTGGAGAAGACAACCTCACATCAGGTATGCAAGTTGCTTCTATGGTTACTGTTTTTATTGTAAATAATTTGGCCATAAAATCATTGAGTGTAGAAAGTATGGACAAAGATTGATTTTCAACTCTTCAAGGAGATTTATGAATCAAAGAAATTTTGTTCATACTCACAATTCTGCAAAAACTATGATCAAATGCTTTATGTGCAATCAAGCTGGACATATGCCTTCCAAATGTCCTCTAAAAGGATGCAATTCATCACCTCACAAAAGATATCAAACAGAAGGATGCCTCTAGTGGAAAAAGAAGGAGAATAAGTGTGACTTGGCTCTAACTGCTCAAGATTTGAAAAGCCAGTAGTATTTGGACAGTGGCTGCTCTAAACACATGACAGGAGACAAAAGTAAGTTCATTACTCTTGATGAAAAAAAATCTGGTAATGTTACTTTTGGCAATGATAAGTCAGGAAAGATCAAAGGAAAGGGTTCATTCAGCCTAGATAATGGCAGAGGAAAGGCCCAAGATGTACTATTTGTAGATGGGCTGAAATCAAATTTATTGAGTGTCAGTCAGATGTGTGACAAAGGCTGTGAATTTCTCTTTAGAGCACAAGATTGTGAAGTCAGATCAAGCACAACAGGAAAGACTTTGCTCAAAGGTGTTCGAACAGAGAGTAATGTTTACATAGTAAAAGAGGAGGATGAAGCCTGCCATCTTAGCAAACTTGAGGAGTCATGGTTATGGCATAGGATATTGGGACATCTCAGCTTTGACCATATCATCAGACTTAGCAAGAAGAAAGATGTCAGAGATATGCCAGAAATAAAAAGGCCTACAAATACCATATGCAAATCTTGTCAATTGGGAAAACAGACTCGTACATCCTTTAGATATAGAGATGAGCTATCAACAAGAAGACCACTCCAGCTTGTGCACATGGACCTGTGTGGACCTGCTAGAACTAAGACACCAAGTGGAGAATCCTACTTCATGCTGATAATAGATGATTTATCCAGAATGACATGGGTTTCTTTTCTCAAGAATAAATCGGAAGCTATGGACAAATTCAAAATATTTAAAGCATTAGCAGAAAATCAGATAGGATGCAAGCTAAAATAGATCAGATCAGACAGAGGAGGTGAATTCACTGATTATGACTTTGCAGACCTACACAATGAACATGGCATAAAACAACAATTTACTATTGCAGGGACACCTCAGCAGAATGGAGTAGCAGAGAGACAAAACAAGTTTGTACAGCAAATAGCCAGAGCCATGATGCATGAAAGTAATCATTAGGGGAATTTTGAGGTCTAAAATGGGCCTCATAAGAAAAATGTACAACAAAAATAAACTTTATAACAACCAATAGGATTCAAGATGATGATGTCATCCATAATGGATGATTCACCATTTTTGGAGTAAAAAAGTAAAAATATTAAAAAATAATAAAATAATAAAACTACTTTTTTCAACTCGTATTTTAAACTTATCTCCCAAAATTTTTACTCAAATTTCGAGCGGGAGTACTCGTTGGATGCGGAATTTAATTCCTCATCCAAGGAGTACCCATGTTGCATACTTTCGATGAACTCTTCTACACGAAAAATGAGAAATACATAAAAAAACGTGATTGTAATCACATTTTTTTATGTATTTCTCATTTTTCGTGTAGTAGGACCCATCGAAAGTATGCAACATGGGTACTCCTTGGATGGGGAATTAAATTTTGCATCCAATGAGTACTCCCGCTCGAAATTTGAGTAAAAACTTTGGGAGATAAGTTGAAAATCTGAGTTGAAAAAGTAGTTTTTTCATTTTTCCTCTAAAATTTGATGATGTCATCAAATCTTATAGATTTTTTCCACTATTATTTTATAATTTCCTTAGGAGGCCCATTTTAGACCTCACCTCTGGTCGATTGCTCAAACCTTCCGGGGTGATAAACACATACAAGAAGGTATATCCTTAATAAAGCTCACTTAAGGCCAAGCAGTGACAAGACTCCCTATGAACTATGGCATGGGAAACCAGCTTCAATCAAACATTTTAGAATCTTTGGAAGAAAATGTTACATAAAGAATAATGATGAAAATCTTGGGAAGTTTGATGCAAGAGCAGATGAAGGGATATTTCTAGGATATGCATCCAAAAGTAAAGGGTACAGGTGCTACAACAAGACTCTTCGAAAAATAGTAGAAAGCATTGATGTGAGATTTGATGAAGAACTTCCAAACAACACAAGAGATACAGATTGCTGCAGTCCATCAGACAACCATGAAAAAGAAATCCAAGATGATGAGGAAACAAGCAAGACAACAGAAGATACAGAGCTAAGTTCTAAAGCTCCCTCTAGATATACTCAGAAGAACCATCCTGAAGATCAGATCATTGGAGACAAGAGAGTAGGGGTCCAAACAAGAAGGCAGCTAATAGAACAAAATTAATAGGTATACATAGCCATGTTGTCACAAATAGAGCCAAAGAAATTTGAAGAAGCCAGCAAGGACAAGTCTTGGGTGAATGCAATGAATGAAGAATTGGACCAAATTGAGAAAAACAATACCTGGGAACTAGTTCCTAGACCCACTGAGAAAAATGTCATAGGCTCAAAATGGGTATTTAAAAATAAAATGAATGAGGAAGGACAGGTAATCAGGAACAAAGCCTGATTAGTTTGCAAAGGATATTCACAAATTGAAGGACTTGATTATGATGAAACATTTGCTCCTGTAGCCAGAATGGAAGCCATCAAAATGTGTTTGGCCTTTGCATGCTACCAAAACTTCAAAGTATATCAAATGGATGTAAAATCTGCATTTCTGAATGGAGATTTAGAAGAAGAAGTCTACCTGGAACAACCAGAAGGCTTCTCATTGACAGACAAAGAAGACTATGTGTGCAGACTGAAGAAGGCTCTATATGGACTGAAACAGGCTCCTCGTGCTTGGTACTCAAGACTGGATAAATATTTACAAAAACAAGGTTTTAAGAGAGGTGGAGTAGACAACAATCTATACATAAAAGCCCATGAAAATGAACTCCTGATTGTTGTAGTGTATGTTGATGACATTATGTTTGGAAGCAACAAAGATGAACTAGCAAAAGGGTTTGTTGATGAGATGAAAACAAAGTTTGAAATGTCTATGATTGGAGAGCTCAGTTTCTACTTGGGACTGCAAATTCAACAAAAGAACACAGGCACCTTCATCTCTCAGGAAAAATACTTAAAAGAAATGCTGAAAATTTTCAAAATGGAGGACTGCAAACCTGTGTCAACTCCCATGACCATAGGTTGCAAGCTGTGTGTTGATGATGGGTCTGCTGATATAGATCAAAAACTCTACAGATCCATGATTGGAAGTCTATTGTATCTGACTGCATCAAGACCAGACATCATGCTAGCAATAGGACTAGTGGCTAGATATCAAGCAGCACCTAAACAAAATCACCTTCTTGCAGTCAAAAGAATATTCAGATATCTACAAGGAACAACACAGTATGGACTTTGGTATCCTAAAAGAAAAAAATTCACTTTATCAGCATACATAGATGCAGATTGGGCCAGCTGTGTGGATGACAGGAAGAGTACAAGTGGAGGTGCATTCTATCTAGGAGAAAGTCTGGTGGCATGGTTAAGCAAGAAACAAACATCTATCTCCCTATCTACAGCAGAAGCAGAATATATTGCAGCAGCAGCATGTTTCACATAAGTCATGTGGATGAAACAAACTCTACAAGACATGAAGGTAAGCATTGATGAACCTATCTCAATTAAATGTGATAATACAAGTGCTATAAGTATATCTAAAAATCCGTACTTCACTCAAAAACTACATATATCGATCCAAAGTATCATTTCCTCCGAGAACAAGTGGCTCAGAAGATAGTAAAGCTGGAATATGTACCAACAAAAGAATAGACAACAGATATATTTACCAAACCTCTTGCTAGAGAACCATTTCAATACTTGAGATATAAACTAGGGGTAGTATCTGCAGATGCTACTCTCTAATATAAAGAGGAAGCACAATTTCAGGGGGAGAACAAAAACGAAAATATCATTCCAGGGGGAGAACAACCAGCAAGGAAAGCATGAATCAGTTCCTCAGGATTAAAGGATTAAGGCAAAAGAACACCATGTTAGTATCCTAAAGTTATCTGCATTATTCAAGCATCAAAAGGACAATGACAGAGCAAAAGGATAAGTATTGTGTTTTGAAACATTATATTAAGAATCTGAAACACAAAAGACAAGTAGTGATTATCATTTGAAGCCTCTCAGCATTTTAGTTGTTGAATCTAATCATACATCTCTGACTAGATAAAGCTGATACAATGCATTCTATGAAGTATCATTGTTCTCACTTTTAGCTCTATACAAGTGAAAGAACTGTATCAATTTACAGTGTATTAGGTCTATACAAAGAAATGCAAAAAGAAACCCTTTTCCATTGATGTCAAAGGGGGAGGAAGAGCAAACAACAGGAGGAAGAGCAGGCAAATAGGAAGAGCAAGCAACAGGAGAAAGAGCAGGCAAATAGAGAAAATGTATTGCCATCAATGCCAAAGGGGGAGACTGTTGGAAATATTGTCGTTAATGGCAATAAGGCAATATGGCAATGAGCCAAAGTAAAAAAAAAAACATGAAATAAAGAGAGAGAGCATAATACAAATAGCTACAGAGATAGAGCTATTATCATGGCAATCGTGACAGCCAAGAAGCACATGAAGGAAGTAAAGGAGACAGGTAGAGGCAGAGAAAGAGAATATAATAAGAGGCAGAACTGTTATCAGAAGCAGCAGAGGCAGGGGCAGAGTGATAGAAGCAGCAGAGGCTGAGGCAGAGACAGAGCAGTTATAAAATTCCAAGCCATGTGTTATTTATATACTTATAAAAGTCTGAGAATCATATCCTGTGTATGTATGAACTATGTAACGGATCGATAATAAAATGGAGATTCGGACGGAACCTTGTGTAAATAAGACAGAACCAGCGCATGTTTGATGTTTCCCAGAGTTAGTGTTAATGCGAAGGAATTAGCGTTAATATGGTGTATTGAACTATTAAATTAAAACCCTGAGCGGAACCTGCAGCATAGGAGAGGAGCGAAACCGAGACTAGTGAACAGTAACGGTGGGTTGGAGCGAAACCGTGGTTTCTTCGCACCACCATTCATCGGAAAGCTGTATTAGAGGAATGGGCAGCGATTCCACAGGATTGATAACACGTGTCCCGACCGACATTTCAAAACCATTGTTTAAAGTGCGCCTTCGCGCGTTATACCTCGACTGAAGACGTGGAGCGAAATTAACATACATCGTTGATCCAGAGGCTTGATATCTAACGGTGGTCGCTCTCTGAACTTGCCCGAGGTTTAATGGAAGAGCCCAGAGGATAAGCCAGGTATGGAGTATGCGTTCGTTTGATTGTATTGTGGGCTCCACGGACCTTGTACATATTATAATACGCATCAGGATTGTTATAAAGGTTATAAAGGTTATATGCGATGGCGTTTCATTTGTTCAGCTTATTCACTATATAATACCTTGGGTTTAATAACCAGCGGATTGAACATTATGAGTTTTTTTTTATTATGGTTTGACCACAGTTTTTGAAAATGTCGAGAGTTGTGTTATGGCTGATTAAAGGGTGACTACACATACAACTATTATATAACTACAATAAATGGGGAATTGAATAAAAGAGAAAACAAAAAGGAGAATGTTGTTTTTGGATGGATGAGTAGGGAAAATAGAAAGAGAGGAGTGCTAGTCGAAATATATTTTAACGCAGATATATGTATACAACAGACATACAATCACGGTGAATAGGAATTTGCACAGGAATAAATTTGACAGGTGTACAAGCACAGAAAATTGAAAATAAGCAGAAGACAGTGAACAAAGAGTATGCAGAATAGACTCCTAACAGCAGTAGGAAAAGACAAATCCAGTAAAGCCAAAATCCAGAAAAGGAGCTGAGTAAAATTGAAATATGTAATTAAAAATGTGAATGTTAATGTTGTAATTAATTTTTTATTGTTTTTGATGCAAAGGCAAGTATCCTAAGGAAAAGACAAAATCCCACTGTAGCATGGAAATTTGTACATATTGTAGTAATTCTAAAATTGAGTTGGAAAAATGAATAAGAAGACAGAAGCCAAAGAGTCATGACTGTTCTCTCCAAATTCCTTGTGAAATACAAACATTCATGTGAGAATTTCTATATATAGAATATCACATTGATGAAAATGTGTGGAGAGAGATAAAGAAAATATAGAGAATCGAAGAATGAAGAATAAAGCGGAGAAGATTAAGAGAAGAAGAGCGGAATCTGACAGTACAATGCTCCGGAGTAAATCCATCGAACATTCGAGTTTGTTAAATCAAGGAAGTTGGAGCTTCCCTATCAAGTTGCGACTTGATATTTGTCACTTATTTGAATGAGTTGGAGCCTCTTGGCAGGTTGATGCACATGCCAAAAATTGAAGGGAGTTGGTGCTTCCTTGCAAGTTGTAGCTTGCGGGGTGAGGTAGGAGCCTCACGGCAGGTTGGGCTGCTTATGACTTGGAGTGGTGAGAGGAACAGACTGCCTTTGCATCACAACAATAATATGATGTGGTTTTCTCCCTTCATGGGTTTCCACTTATATCTGGTGTCTCTGTGCATGATGTTTATGTGTTGATCTGATTTATATCATCTGCTTAATACCTGCTACTCTCATATTAAGTCTGTTGTTCTATTATATTAATACGTGCTGCTCACATTCTAAGATTACTCACATATCAAGCTGGACATGAAATGAAGGTGTAAATAAGGTTTAATAAAACTTTAAAAGATTATGAATGTGTTAAACTGATTCACCCCGCTCCCCCCCCCCCTCTCAGTTTAACTAAGAGTTCAATAGTGGGGGTGCATTGGACCATTTTCCTATTTTTATTGAGTTTAAATTCGGGCCTCGGCAGCCCCCTAACCCTTTAAATATTAACAAGATTTGGCTCAAGGATGAGTCATTTAAAACCATTAGGGGAATTTGGAGGTCTAAAATGGGTCTCCTAAGGACAATGTACAATCAAAATTTACTTTATGAGAACCAAACACATTTTAGGGGATGACATCATTCATAATGGTTGAGGTGGCATTGCTTGAGTTAAAGGTACTTGTCACATTCTCAATGGTGGATAAAACCCCATGGTTAGCCATGGTAGTGCTCTAAGTACTTTTAAAGTCAAAGTAAAGTACTCATAATAAATGTCATTTCACATTTTTTGAATAAAAATATATTATTGTCATTTCATATTTCTTGAAAGAAACAATGCACATCCCTATACATTTATTATATTATATTATATTATAATATATAGCATATTAATTACATGTTATTATACAATTTAAATAATATAAATTTTAATTAATGACATATAATATAATTAAGAATTTATAAATTTATATTTATATTTTATTTTAAGTTATTTAAGTACAAAGGAAAAATGCATTAGTTGTTCAAGGATAATGAATTTTTCTTGAAAAGCTCATTCTTATTTATAGTCACATCAATACAATTTTTTTATTAATTTTATTTTGGTACAACTTTTTAATTGAATCTAACTATGGTTACATTGATTTTGGTGCAAAAAGTGAATTGAAAATTCATAAATATTATTTTATTGGTTTAGCTATTATTTTATTATTTCCTTAGGAGGCCCATTTTAGACCTCAAAATTCCCCTAGTGCTCTGGTTCACTCCAGGTGGATCCCTTTTAGCACTGTTAGTACACGCTCTGCAACATATCAGTTTGCTGATAATATCAAGCGTCTCAAGGATGCCATCAAAGATTGGTCAGCGGCAAAGAGGATGAGGGAGGATAGCCAATTGAAGCACGTGGAAGAGGATCTTCGCATGATCTATGAAGGGGATAGAGGGGGTTTTCTGTCTCAAGAGGTTAAGAATACTCTTGTTCGTCTGAAAGGTAGAAGGAACTCCCTCCTTTTGGAAAAGGAGGAATCTTGGAGGTTGAAAAGCAGGGCTACTTGGCTGGCATGTGGGACGATAATACCAAATTTTTTCATGCTTATGCTAGAGGCAGGGATGCAACTAACACTATTTGGAGCTTGCGTGATGGGCAGGGAGTGGAGCATTCTAATTTTGAGGCAAAGGCTAAGTTGGGGGTTGACCATTTCAAGGCCCTATTTAAAGCTCATGTTCATGCATCTCTAGTGCAAGTTATTAGAGTTGCACAACTGTTCCCAAGGTTTGTGGAGGAGGCTGATAATAGATCCTTGATGGTAGAGGTTTCAGAGAAGGAATTAAAGGATGTGATTCAAAGCTTCCAAAAAGACAAAAGCCCAGGGCCAGATGGATGGTCAATCAAATTCTTTTTGGAACATTTTGATATGTTGGGTGCGGATTTGCTGAAAGTGGTGGAAGATACCAGAATTTTAGGGAGGATTCCTACTTGTTTCAATTCTACTTTCATTGCCTTAATTCTGAAAGTGGATAATCCATCTTCCCTGAATGATTTTCGTCCAATCTCCTTATGTAACTATATTTACAAGGTGGTATCAAAGTTTATTGCAAGAAGACTTAAAAGCATTCTGTCAGCTCATATCTCTAGCAAACAATTTGGCTTTCTGGAAGGGAGGAAAATCCATGAAGCCATTGGAGCTACCCAAGAGGGTATCCACAGCCTGAAGACCAAGAATCTCAAAGGGACGGTTTTGAAAATTGATATCTCCAAAGAATATGATTGGGTAAGTTGGTTATATATTCATATGATTTTGACTCACCTTGGCTTTGGTATTGGTTTTATTAGATCAATAATGAGTTGTATTACAATAGTTTCTTTCTCAGTTTTGATAAATGGGGCAACCTCCCCTTTTTTTCATGTTGAAAGAGGGCTTCGCCAGGGTTGCCCCCTGTCCCCTCTATTGTTCTTATTGGTTGCGGAATGTTTGAGTAGTGCCCTTAAGGATGCAAAGAGACATGGTTCCTTGAAGGGAATTCAGGTAGCTCCAAATATTTTCATTACACATCTTTTTTTTGATAATGTATTAATTTTATGTTCTGGATCGGTGAGAGATGCGAATACTATTTGGGAGATTTTGGACCTATTTTCCAAGGCCACTGGTATGGAGGTGAATGCTGAAAAGTCAACCATTACCACTCATCGTTTGAGGGAAGAGGAGAGGCTTGAGTTTCTGCGAATATTTCCTTATAATTATGTTAGTTTAGATGATGGGTTGAAATATTTGGGGTTCCATTTAAAACCAAATTCTTATAAGAAACAAGATTGGATGTGGCTGTTGGAAAGATTGGAAAAGAGGTTAAAATTCTGGAGTCATAAATGGATTTCTAGAGCTGGGAGATTGATTTTAGTGAAGTCGGTATTGGAGGCTATTCTGGTGGATTGGTTGTCTCTCTCTTGGATTCCAAAAGGCATCTTGGAGGCTACTCGGCAGATATGTTTCAGATTTCTTTGGAGTGGGAGAAAATAGCTGTGCCAAAAGGGCTGGGGGGTTGGGACTGAAAAATATTTTCCTCTTTGCTCAGGCCCTTGCTGCAAAGGGAGGTTGGAGGCTCATCAATTCGGCCAACCTTCAGACCCAAGTGATTTCTCAAAAGTATATTTCTCCTTTGTCCATTTTGGATTGGATAAGGAATCCAAGGAAGTCTTATGCGGGAGGTTTGGTGATTTGGAAGGCTTTGGTTAAGTATTTCCATATTCTGGAATCAAATCTGGTCTGAAATGTGGGTAGTGGCAGGAAGCTTCGAGTTGGATAGGATCCGTGGATGGGTAGTGCCCTGCAACACCTTCTTCTGGGGTGAACTATTGAGGCTTTGAGGCAGCGGGGGATTACTTTTCTTTCCCACCTTGCTACTCTGGTTCAAAGACAGTCTGGGCTTCAGTCTTGGCTTTTGGCCTCCTCTTTTGGGCTGGATGCCCAGGAAGAAAAGGATTTTTCTATATACATTTGTGCTTTAAAACATGCACATATTTGGCTTCGGGAGAGGGAGGATGAGATTTTTTGGGATTTTGATTCTTGGGGGATCTACTCTCCACGGGCTGACTACTTAAAGCTGAGTGTTGGGGATTTTTTGGGGGATGAGAAATGGTGGTGGAAGAAGCTATGGAAGCTCAATTGCCCTCCCAAGACTCTCCTCTTTATGTGGTGTGTCTTGGAAAATAAGGCCCCAACCTGGGACAATCTGCAACGAAGGTGCTTTCAGGGACCTGGGTGGTGTGTACTCTGCAAATCAGATGAGAAATATGTCAACCATATTTTTCTCAGCTGTCCTTTATTGAAAGGGATGTGGTTGGAATGCTCTAGATTGTTGGGTCTCCCGTGCAGATGGGAGGGTCACTCAGTGTCTCAAGCATGGGACTCTTGGTGGGCTTCTACTGCTGAGCCTAATCTTAAAGCCCCGCCTCTTCTTGTCATATGGGGATGCTGGCTAACACGTAATCAAATTATATTTGATGAGGCTGTTAGTACCCTTGAAATCATAGGTGCCATGACTATTGGTTTACACTCTGTGTTTCCCCAACATATCCGTGCTACTAATCAAAGGGAACTACTGGTTTTGGAGATTGATAGGAGGATCCCTTGGGGTTTTTTTGATGGGGATGCGCAGCTTAATGCTTGTGGGGGAGGGACGCTACTTTTTCTTCTGTCTATTATTTCTTCGAGCTCTCTGTTGGGCTTGGGGAGGGCTCTAATAACCTTGTTGAACTGCTGAGCCTCAAGCTTCTCCTGATGTTCGCTGCTGAGAAAGGGTGCCGGAATATAAATTTTTTTGGGGACTCCATGAATGTAATAAACTGGATAAATGGCATTCAACAGTGCATATTTATTCACTTACAAAATCTGTTACTTTCTATAAGGGAGCTCCTCCTTACCTTCGATTCTTTCTCCTGTCACCATATTTATAGAGAAAATAATGGAGATGCGGATCGGGCTTCCAATATGGGGCTACAGCTGGCTGTGGCGATTTGCAAGGTTATGGAGCACAGGGATGGAGAAACTCAGGAGTAATTTCATCCCTCATTTTTCGACTGAGCAGAACTGGGCTTCTTTTGGCCATGGTAATGTTTCAATTACTTAGGCTGGTGCCTCTTTTCCCTACAGTGTTGGTGTGGTTTTTTTTATAGTAATGGTATTTGAGGGATGGGGTAAGTACCTACCAATTTGGCTCCCACGAGGTGAGATTGTTTTTTTATGGTTGTGGTTGGTAATTTGCGTCTCCCCTTCATGGTAGAACAATTTTTTTGGTCACTGCTGCGAGTTTTGGCTCCTGTTTTATCTGCTGGCATTAATGTTTTTTTCTCCCTTCTGGCACTTTCGTCTTTGAGGGCAGAGTTTTATTTTCTCTGTTGCTGAAACAATTGGATTATCTTTGGTGAACTTAGAACATCTTTCAAAGCAGTTTTTGGACATCGTTTTTTTCTTAGTTAGCCCACTGTTGATAGCAGTAGGACTGAAGTTATAAGAACTTATAGTTCTTGAATGAACAGAGGTTGAAGTTCGAACTGGTTTCTTTTCACTAGTTTCCTTACAACAGTCATACCTTGTTATTTGACTGTTTCACATTGGGTTAGACTTCAAACTTAATTGTTTGACTGAAAAAATCACAATTATGTGTTTCTCAATGTAAGTTTGTTCTGATCTGCAGAAATAAAATTACATTTTTTTTTTCCAGGAAAAAATAAAATAAAATAGTTCAATGTCAATTATTTTTTGATATATGTTTATATCTATAAAGTAATTAAAGATAAATACTTCTTATGGTTAAAACATTTTAATGATGTGTTATTATGTATGTTAGAGATGTGTAATTCCTTTTACTCTAAACATGATGGTTCCATATCTAGTATATTAAGAATCATTGTAAATCTATATGAGGTTTTGGATCTATCATGCCATGATAAGATCAAAATTTGAGGAAAAAATTGCATCTTCAAGAATTTACTACCACTTGGTGGTTAAAACATTTAAATTGCACATTAACCAATACAGAAAAAATGTGTGAATTTCTCAACATGAAGTTGACATAAACATAATAACTCCTGAGTACAAAGAACTGTGGCCTACGTCCTGTGGGATAATACACCACAAAAATCCTCTCTGTGTGCTCTATCTCCCATCCCTCTGAGCTATTTTTCTCAGTTATGGAAGAAATGCACTTGAAATAATGGAACCCCTTTTCCTTCGAGTGGTTTGGTTATAACAAAACCTAATAGCCTACGAGTGGTTTGGTTTGAATACCTCAACTCTTAACCAAAGTTACAAGATAGACTCATCTAAATTCTTCTACACCATAGTCATGTGGTTAGCCAATTTTTCATGAATAATGGAGCTAACATGGCATCCTCTTGAATTATGGTGGTGAAAACAGGAAGGTCGACTTCTGAGTGGCATAAATTTTGCATACAAACTCTGATTGGTGTGATTCTTTCTCCATTGGAAAGGTCTCTATGTGTAGAATAGGAATAAGAGATGTGCAACATTGTTTACCCCAGAAAATTGTCATTTGATGCCTCAAAATTCCCCCCAAAGGTTTTAGACCCCAATTTGCCAAATTGAGTCTGGCTAGTAAAAATGGTCATGTCAATTGATTCCATCAATGGTCATGTAATTTCTTTGTACTCATTTACCAACCATTTTAAATTTTTTGACAAAAAAATGTATCCTTAAAAATAGGATCCCTTCAAATATTAGATAAACTCCAAATGGAATTCTAGTAATGAATCTAATCAATAACTTGGAAAAAAACACAAAAAATAAAACCTAACTTTTCTATTGAATTTTAATATATAAAGAAACAGGTGTATATATATATATATATAATGTGGGAAAGGGCCCAACACCCTTACATTTTATCTTAGTTACAACAAATATATCTTTGTCATATTAAGCTGAGAGTTTACTAGTTGTTTAAAGTTTAAACTAGATTATACTAAAAACATAACTTCTATAAATTCTGCAGAAGGACCCCACGAGTAGGATACATTTACAAAAATGCATGTTACATAAAAGGAGATATTGAACCGACCACAAAAAAAGATACCTTATGATACTAGAGACACTCAGAATCAGAGAGAAGTTGCTCGACACTGCGCCCACCCTCGTCAGGTCCCCTTGGACGTTGAGCTTTTTTACTACCTGGAAGGGGAGTTCCAAAAGCATTTTCACCAAGCGTTACGCAAGCAATAGTTGACAACGAAATCTCGAAAGAAACCAATCGATTAAAGAGAAGATAAATTTTCTCCTTAAAATCCTCCATTTCCACGTGGAGAAAATCCGTCAGTGTTGGGAAAGGAGGTGATAGGATAGGGGACATGAAAGGGAGCTAGGTTAGACTAGGAGAGTTGGGTATGAGAGAATAGGTGAGAGAGGTGGGGAGGGAGGGGTTAAGAAAAGGTGAAGGGTAGATGGGGAGGGGTTGAGAAAAGGTGAAGGGTAAATGGGTAGGGGAGGGTGAGTGGTATTAATGAATGATATTAGGAAGGATGTAAGGGGGAGGGAAAGGTAGGATGAATGGGAAGGATATAAGGGTAAAGGGTAAGTAGGATGTAGTTAAGTAGATGGTGAACCTAAATTAATCTATACACACCCTCAATGGTGCACCAAAAATATCACTTTTTCCCCAAGAAAATTTCCCTATATTTAACCATAAACTATCATGGATATTCCATTGGATAGCTTGCCAAAAAACATTGATAAAATATATTTAAAAATCCAAAATATACACTATTACAACTTTATTTCTCTTTAGATTTATAAATATGTAAATTAATATTAATCGTGTATGCATGTGAGTTAAAATTATGGAGAAAATAGAGAACATTGAACTAAAAATATCACACACACATTTGACACAAGATATGACCCATGAAACCCTTTTGGGTGAAAAACTCTGTTGGAAGGTGAGGTCACTTTGCTCTCTTTCTTTGAATATAAAATTTTTATGAGTACAAAGAACTGTGGCCTACGTCCTGTGGGATAATACACCACAAAAATCCTCTCTGTGTGCTCTATCTCCCATCCCTCTGAGCTATTTTTCTCAGTTATGGAAGAAATGCACTTGAAATAATGGAACCCCTTTTCCTTCTAGTGGTTTGGTTATAGCAAAACCTAATAGCCTACTAGTGGTTTGGTTTGACTACCTCAACTCTTAACCAAAGTTACAAGATAGACTCATCTAAATTCTTCTACACCATAGTCATGTGGTTAGCCAATTTTTCATGAATAATGGAGCTAACATGGCATCCTCTTGAATTATGGTGGTGAAAACAGGAAGGTCGACTTCTGAGTGGCATACATTTTGCATACAAACTCTGATTGGTGTGATTCTTTCGCCATTGGAAAGGTCTCTATGTGTAGAATAGGAATAAGAGATGTGCAACATTGTTTTACCCCAGAAAATTGTCATTTGATGCCTCAAAATTCTCCCCAAAGGTTTTAGACCCCAATTTTCCAAATTGAGTCTGGCTAGTAAAAATGGTCATGTCAATTGATTCCATCAAATTTTCCACTCTAAAAGCATCAAGATGGATGAAAAAAAATATAATTATCCATTGCAGATCATATATGCTACATTAATCAACACCATGTCATGATTCTCTATGTAAAATAACACACCAGAAGAGTTAAGGTGCTCGAGTTGTGGTGCACTGACATCCTCATGATGCTCCATGCGAATACATTCCTTGATGCACTAATTTCCATCATAGCACCAACATGATATTGTTTAAACTTTAAATTTTCTAATGGCGTAAGATGGTATAATAACTAGTGCTCCATTATATGAGGAGCACTGGTGCACCCTATTCATAGAATGCACTGAAAAATCATATAAAATAGTGCACTTGTATAGTTATTTTTCTCCACAAGTTGTGGTGCACCAACATCACTATTGTGTTACATCCTAATAGACACCTTGATGCACTAATTTACAACAATAAAACCTACTTTCTATCCAATGCATTTTTCAAAGGATAACTCAAGATCTATTAAATAGGTTACATGACAGAGGTCTATTCTCTCTTTGGGACTCCTACTCTCCCATCCACAAATAATTTGGTAGAAATAAGTGGCTCTATGCACAGTAGAATAGTCTTGAGGAAGATCTTGCTAAGGAATGACAATGTTACATGGAAAACTTAGTCTCTGATTTATACAATAGATGAGGAGGTGGAAGAATCACCAAGTTGGTCATTAAACCCAACCATGAGCACCTTTATTGCAAAATTGGGATACAAGACATAGTGTGAAGCTAGTTTCAATGAAGAATGTAGTTAGTGGTGGGAGTTCCTATGGAAAATTCATGCTCCAATAAATGAAAAAATCATCCTTTCGATGGATTAAAACAATAAACACTTAACATGCAAAAATTTAATCGAACAATGATGTATTAGACCCAGCTAATGTTATTTGTGCAATGATGAACCAAAATCGTTCCTCCCTTGTTTATTTAATGTGAATTAGTTAGGCGAGTGTGGTTTTTCTTGAAGACAAGATTTGGTATTTTTATTGCTTGGGAATGCCAAAATATGGAGGTTTGTGTTATTTCATGCCTGAGAGAGGATTCTCTTCGATGTTATGGCTCTCTTCCTCTATTCATGGTTTATTTTTTGGAGGGAAATGAATTTATTTATTTTAAAGAAAAAATGATTTTAGTCGAGATTATGCTAGAACAAATCTTGAAACTTATTAAGGAATATAGGTTGGATCTAAAGAAATTCAAGCTTGGTTCCAATCATGCCTCATCTGTTGGGAGTCCGATGGGGCTTCTTTAACAAGATAGTCAAGGACATCCCCATGTTGTTGTGTTAAGGTGGTCATCAACCTATGCAAATCACCTTTTTTTTTTTCCAGATTATATATGCTCATGGCCTCAGGTTCAATATGAAAGGCCAATTTATGGCTTTATGGATGCTCTTATTTCATGTTGTGAAAATTGATCTTTTGAAGTTAAGTCTTGAGGATGCAAAACTAGTTATTGACTAAGCAAACAATAAGTCTCAAATCCAAAATGTAAAGCATCACCATCCTTAATAAGATCAAGCATCATATCTAGATTTTGGATTAATATTTTTTCTCTTGAGAATTAACTACTTATAGTATGAAATTTCCAAAGAAAACTCTCTTCCTACAAGTTGAAACATTTATCATGCATGAATTCTTCAAAAATAATCAAAGATAATTTGGTTGAGGCTATGTCTTTCTCTAATTAAATTTTGAATTGTAATAGTGTATCCCATCCAGATATTTTTCGACATTAATGTAAATCAAACTCACTGTATAAATCCATGTGGTAGTATTCTAAGTAGTTCCTTATGTTAAAAAAATATAAGCAAATTGTTCAATGCAAAAAAAATATTAAAATACACAAGCCTTTTTTTTACCGATCGTACTCATCATTAGATAAAACTTGGCGAAAAACCATCAATATATATATAAGAGAGCGAACTTTGGAGAAAAACCATATAAGAGTTTTTTTTCTTTGTGAAAAAAACAAATGAATATCTGGGGAGATGAACTAGTCGACCATTTTTTATGCTTCATTTATTGAAATTCGCCATATTAAAGTCGTATCTTTACTTAAACGGTTAAGCCTGACCGCTGGATGAGCCTCCGAGGTGAGACTTGAAAATTCAAGTCGGGCGGCCGATATGATTCTCCAAGTAAAGGAAGATGTGGAACATGTAAATTTAGTTACGAAATTGGCATGTGCCGAAAGGCCACAGCCCACTCATCTCTGAAGTCAAGCGTTGGCGATATGAAAATTTGCGTAAATAATGGAGTGATGTTGTTCTCACTCAGTTGTCATTACAAAATTTTCCACACCGCCAAGCAGAGAAGATAAACTATAATTCCGTGCTGCCTACGCTGGGTACCCTATATATAGAGAGAGCGCGCCTAACATACTCACCACAACTGCACAATACGGGCATTAACATTATAAGCTCAATTGCAATTCATTGTATTGAAGCTGTTATTCTCTTTAAGCTCAATGGAGCGAAGAACATTCGCAGCTTCCGTTTGGATCACAGCACTAGTAACTTTATTAGCTGTTAATGTTTACCTGTAAGCTGCGAATGTTCTTCGCCCCATTGGAGTTCATTGTATTGAAGTTATTCTCTTTAAGCTGCTGCCTGCCCATCTGCAATGGGGCGAAGAACATTCGCAGCTTCCATTTGGATCACAGCAACGGTAAAAAAATTGTTTAATATCAAATAATTAATGATGATATATATTTTAATAATGTAAAGATTTATCACAATTCCGGATCTATGAAATTTTTCTAGGTGCAAATCTTTCCTCATGTTTTGCATTCAAAAAAGAGGTTTGCACATTGAGAGATTTGATTCTTTTTGGGGTTGTTGGAAATATTAATTCCAACTGCAACTGTGCAGAAGAACGAAGAATTAATTTTTTGATGGGAGAAAAATGCTGCAACAGCACCAGTCTTATTTTGTTTTTGCTTGCATGCCATCTCGCATTGAAGCGCCGAATTCAAACCATGCCATCCCTATTTTAAACCTGCACACCCACGGCCATTACTACAATCCATCAACCATATCATTTTCGCGTTGTTTCTTTTGATTTAAATGGGCCACGTAACTCCCGTGGAGCCCACACATCCATGTCCCACCTTGCCATGTCACAAAGCTCTCGACCAATCACAAGCCGTTCACACAATTCCAAAGTCCAGTCACCCAACCCCAATTCGGACCCGATAAGGAATTATAAGCTCAATTAACTTATATTGCGCATCCTGAAGCTGACATCACACCAGCCAATTTTGGATGCGATAAAATTATCAAAAGGATTTTGATTTTGTTTGAAGTCCGTCGGGGTCCACCATCAAGCAATAACGCATTATCGCACCTGTTAAAGTCCGCCCATATAAATGGGCCCGATTACCGTTGATCTCATATAAATGGGCCCGATTACCGTTGATCTGAGATCAACGGTAATCCGCAGGCACAAACAAGTTCGCAGTTTAACCAAAGGAGTGCCTCCGCAGCTGACTTCCCCCGAAGTCCTTGACCGAAGATCGACGACTATTATCCACTGCGGGAGCACAATGTAGATCTTCCAACCGGGCCATGAAGTCCCTTCGCAGTGATGAACTGTGAAGGCCAATTCTGCTTAATGGATGCATGGGTCAGTCTGACGACCCTAGTACAAGTTGTTGAGCCATTGAATGGCATTGAATTAGGTTTTCCATTTTTTTTACATGTCATGAAATTTTTGTTTTTAGTTAGATAGAGATGAAGTTAGAATGTGTGTGTGTAGTGAAGACAGAGAGCAGATTTGCAACATTGTGTGTGAAGTAGCTTGAGTTTTTTTTGTAATCCAGAACATTGCAGTTTTGAAGACTCACATTTTGTAATAGCTTTTCAAAGCATAATGAAATAGTGTTTTATGCATCTTTGTCCAGCAATTCATTTTTAATTGAATCTCTGTGTTAAGAAGAGGAATTTCATTTCTTCTGTGTGTTTGGAATTATCAGAAATTTTGACATGGTATTAAAGCTAGTCCAGGCTCTTTGAAGTTGTCAAAGAAGCTGAAGGAATGATTTGTTGAAGCAGTTTCAAAAGTGTGAAGGCTCAACAAAGTCCAGGTATTTATCAAAACAGAGTTTTGTTTTATTTTAAAGAGTGCAGTCCAGATAAGTCTTTTTGAAGATAGAGTTTATCTCTCAAGCAGAGAGAAAGTTTTTTGAAGAACACAGTCAAGTTTTTTAAAGCATAGTTCAGTAAGCTAGTCATGGCAGGAGCCAACACAAGCACGGGTATAGGAAATACTCAACTCCCACAGTTAAATGGGAAGAACTATGACTATTGGGAAATCGCAATGATAGCCCTGTTTTCCTCTCAAGATTTATGGGAGCTAGTTGAAGATGGTTTTGAAGAACCAACAGATGAAAATGCATTTAATGCCTTAACACAGGCAGAAAATGATTTGTTGAAGAGTAATAGGAAGAAGGATTCAAAAGCCCTATTCTATCAATATCAAGCAGTGCATGAAAGTGTATTTCCAAGGATTGCAACAGCTAAGAGGTCCAAGGATGCATGAGATACCCTCCAGACAGCTTACCAAGGAATGGAGAAGGTAAAGACAACAAAGCTTCAATTGATGAAAAGGGATTTTGAAGTTATTTGCATGAAAGAGTCTGATACAATAGACTCATTCTTTACTCTACTGATTGGGTTGGTTATCCAAATGAGATCTCATGGAGAGACAGTATAAGAAATAAGAATAGTGGATAAAGTGTTGAGGAGCTTACCCTCAAGGTTTGATGTGATAGTCACAACCATTGAAGAGACAAAAGATCTCTCAAAATTTACAATTGATGAGCTTCATGCGTCATTGATGACACATGAAAAAGATTGGGTAGAACAACAAACTCATCTTTGGAGCATGCCTTCAAGACCCAAATGTCCTTTGGAAGAGGAAGAGGTCAAGGCAGAGGAAACTACAGAGGAAAAGGAAGAGGAAGAAGCCAAAACAAAGGAAGAAACATCCCTGCAAATACAAGTGGAAGGGGCAACAATCAAAATCAGAACCAAGGCCAAGGCAGCAACCAATAAGGTGGACAAATTCAAGCACATGGACAAAGGTATGATAAATCCCAAGTCCAATGTCATTACTGTAAGAAGTATGGCCATTATGCCAATGAATGTAGGAAGAATAGAGTGACATAGGTAATAGACCCGGTGCTAATTTTACTACAGAAAATATCAATCAATAGAAGTTGTTTTTAGCATGTAATTTGGATGAAGAAAAGAGTGAAGATATTATATGGTTTCTAGATTCAGGATGTAGCAACCATATGGCTGAAAAAATTTCCATGTTTTCCATGTTAAGTGAAAATGTAAAGTCTCAAGTAACATTGGGGACAAACAGTAGGGTATCTGTTATGGGAAAAGACAGAGTAAGTGTTTTGACAAAGAAAGGAGAAGGAAGATCTATATCAGATGTTTATTATGTGCCTTGGTATAAAGTGTAACATTTTGAGCATTGGACAACTCATTCAGAAAGGCTACAATGTTTTCTTTGAAGATGATGTATGCACCATCATGGATAAACCACCAAGTAAGCAATGCATTGCACAAGTGAAGATGACAAGAAATAGAATGTTTCTTCTCAAGATGAGAGCAAATTTGAAGAAAGTAGATGCCATTGTAGCAATGACACAAGAGACATTCCAAAGAGAAGCAAAAGATGAAAATTGGTTATGGCATTTGAGATTTGGACATCTCAACTTTGGAGGTTTGAATTTGTTGCATAGAAAATGAATGGTAAAGGGATTACCATTGATTGAAAAATCGGACAGCCTATGTGAAGGCTGCATCTTGGGCAAACAACATAGAGAAAAATTTTCATCAGGAAAGAGCATAAGGAAAAAAACACCTTTAGAAATTGTCCCTTCTAATTTGTGTGGACCAATGCAAACACCATCACTAGCAAGCAGCCACTATACGCTGACTTTTATTGATGATTATACAAGAAAAACTTGGGTTTATTTCTTGAAATATAAGAGTGAAGTGTTTGAGAAGTTCTGCCACTTTAAAGCTCTTGTAGAGAATCAAAGTGGGCATCATATTAAGGTTTTAAGAACAAACAGACATTTCCAAACGCTGTGCCGGAGTGTCGCAATATCGACACATTGCAAAAGCGTCACAAGACCGACGCCAGGAAGAAGTGTCGCAATACCGACGAACAATTGAATGTCACAAGACCGACGCGTATAAGGCATCGCAAGACCGATGCTTATTAAAATATTGCAAGACTGATGCTCTGCCGGAGTGTCGCAATATCGACACATTGCAAAAGCGTCGCAAGACCGATGCCAGGAACAAGTGTCGCAATACCGACGTACAATTGAATGTCGCAAGACCGACACATATAAGGCATCGCAAGACCGACACTTATAAAGCATCGGTATACCGACATCGGGTTAAATTTTTTTGAAAAAAAAGAACATTTACCAAGCGTGTGATGTCTATGAATATGGAATCTTTGTTATCTAAAAGAAAGGTTCATGTTTGTCATCAAAATTGATTTTGATTGCTTTAGTTTCTTTTCGAGAAAATTTAAGTGACAATTCAGTTTCTTTGCAAATAGTATATATTCAAATATCGGACGTAAATATTCACCATTTTTTGAAGTCTCAAACATTGACACTTATTCTTCCAATTTTTAATTTCGGGGAGATGATTATTTCCTTCTTACTAGTAAACAAGAGAAGGAATAAGGTTAAAATCATTCACTAGGTGATATCCACTAGAAAGATGGCTTCGGGAAGGAAGAATTATAAATCTTTATTGATAATGCACTCTAGCAATTTTAGATCTTGAAAAGTTGATTTGTAAGAAGGTTTGGAGAGATAAACAAGTTTCAATTATAAGCTCACCGAGCTGCATAGTGTTAGAGAGTCGAAGAGGCTGAATAGGAGAATAGAAGGGCATTAACTTTGAAGATCTGGCCGAGGACCAGAATACTGTAAGAAATTTCTTTTGTATGAAGAACCTGTTTAATCTTAGGTGTGCATTCCTGTTGGTCTTATGTGTGCATTTCTTAATTCATGAATGGTTGGATTCCTGTGTTGAGGAATTGATGTACATATAGTATATGTAAGAATGTTTGGACCTCTATAGCTAACCGTGTAAATGAATTTTTGATATATGGGAGGTTATGTTGTTTCTACACACTTCTGGTAGGAAAAGGGCAATTGTGGTTGATTATTGAGAATATGGCATGTGTGACCAAATTCATTATAGATAGAGGACATCTCTTGTCGAGGAAGAAACTCTATGATTTGGTAAAGAGTCTGCCAGTATATTCTGTAATGGAAGCGTGGCAGGAATAGGGCGATTACCCGTGTTGAGAGCCACTGTCAACATATTGAATTAATTCGAGATACATCTGTATGGGACATGCGCAAAATGAGTTTCTATGCATAGGTTTAATAAAAGCATGTTGGAACCTTGAACTGTATTAGAATAAAAGTGGCATACAATACAAGAGTTGGTGCTGTGAATATGAGTTGAGGAATGGTTTAACTATAGAGCGGCGTATTGGACAAGTCACAGTGGAACTGTGAGCCACTGGAAAGCGGGACAGAGCAACAACATAGTAAAGCTATGGCATTAGAATTTCCAGGAGGAACCGTGTTAAGTGATGTGTTGAAGCACTGGCGGAATCTTGAGTAAGTAAAGCGGAACAGAACCAAGAGGTGAACAATAAAAACGGCGTGCAAGGACAGGCAGTTTTCACATCGTTGAAAAGTGTTAAGCTGTATTCAAGAAAAAAACGCGATATATCCCTGCGTTTGACACGTAAGCCAAGGGCGGTTTCGGAAAACTGCGAATTTCGTGTAAATTTTGAGCGCTAACGCTCGGACCACAAAAAAACGCGATATGCACTTACGCTCGTTCGATCATCGGAGTTGAAGCAATAAGATTTCAACCATCAGATGCGCATGTTATGTTAACCGAACTGTGGGCCCAAGGTTTCGTTGGCAGTGTTAGACCTCAAGTCAAGTCAGGTCATATATGCGCGAATGTTATATATGGTAATATTTGAATACAGTGCGAAGGTTTTGTATAAAATTGTTGAATTACATATAAGTGCATGAGTTTCGAATGATAACTGTGCTTGAGGACTATATGAAAAAGGGTCGTGCTTTATAAAAGTCCAACCTTGGGTGGAGTAATACATATGTGTTATGTATTTACTGATGGTCGGAGGTCTTAATGGTAATTAACCATTTATATAAGAATTGAGTGCATATATATGTGATAGTCGGCGCTGGGACTTTAGTATAGTCCAAATGAAGTTATATGCCGTGACTCTATAAGCTAAAGGGTTTGAGTTATTTGACTTTGAAAAAGTGGGTTTATTGCATGATTCCCGCCTATGAAAATAAAGTGTCAGGATTTTAATAAAGGGGTACATATACTAATGGTCTTGTTATTCGGGCAATTGGGGTTAATATATATAGTCGGGGTTTAGAGATAAAAACCCAATTGGTGTTAACCAATTTGGTTCTATAAGGCATCTTGAGAAGGGACTTTAAAGTGAAATTTTCATTTCATTAATCAAATTTGATAAATTTGATGAATGAAATTCAAAGAAAAGAAATTAGAACATTGTGAGCTTGCCAGATTGTGGATATGGTTGGGCAATGGACTTGGAGGACATTTTATACACAGCATTGAGAATGAAAGATGTGAGAACAGGGACTGTGCATTTTTACCATGGACCAAAGTCTCCAAGATGGGTTTGTGAAAGTCCTAATATTGTTGAGGAAACCCAAGAATAATCTTCAAAGGCATTTATATTTCTTGAAAAAATGTACTACTCTAAAAACAACGACTTTACTTGAAAATTTTGAAGTTATGAAAGATTATTTATTTTTGTTTTTTATTCAAAGACTCAAATTGAATTTAAAAAATATTCTTCTTTTGTTTATTCCAAATCATCCGAAGAAGGAGATATTAAAGATATAAAAAATCCATTGGACGTAACAAGCCCAATAGTAAATAAAAAACCAATTATTCCACATAATATAATGGCCGCTCAAAATTCAAATGATCTAGTTGTTGCATGATATGCACCCCTAAGATTTATTGCAAATCCACATGAAATTCCCCAAGGATACCTTAAAAAATTTCCAAGATACAATGGATAAGATAAAAAAAAAAACAATAGAAGGGCTTTCATATGGTTACACGAAACCCTTATATTTATGGAGCAATCCAAGTGTAGTTCAATAGCCAGCTCATAACAATTTTATCTATCCATCACATACACAAGATAGCTAAAATGAAACTTCCAACAACTCTTTGTTTTGCATAGATAATTGAAGCTTTTGGGGAAACCTTGTTATTGGTGCCCCATCTTGTGCATATACTGCTCGAATTGATGCACAAGATTTGTTAAGCTCCAATTCTAATGGTTGAAGATGTACATTTGGGTCTCATACCACTTTTAAATTCTACCATAGTGCATACATGAGGCAATGTTAATCTATTAGTACATCTCATTTGTTGGGGTTAATTAGTATATAAGACTTTTATAAATGAATATCAATTGGTCCCTTACTTGAATAAACCTGAACAAAACGAGAACTCTATCCAGTGTATTCTCCAACTCCTCCTCTGAAGTACCTTTGTTACCAGATCGAAGTTTCTCATCAAGAAATTTGGCAATAAGTTTTGCTGGTCGGTTCTGCAGACAAAGGCCATAATTCAAATAAACGAAAAAATAATATATCTAATATTATGAATGCAATTGTCTGCCTAAAAACATTCTTTCATTACTTACCTTTAGCTGTTTTGTCATTAATCCTTTCAAACTTTCTGTCTCACTTAATTTGATAATCAAGAGCACAAATTCAATGAACAATCTGTATAAACAGAAAGAAAATGAGCATAAACATATAGTAACTAACCTGTATAAACAGAAAGAAAATGAGCATAAACATATAGTAACTAACCTACCTTAGATTTATCAGATGCTCAAAGGCATCCTTGATAGTATTAGAAAAGGCCTCATTCTTCAAAAAAAATTCTTCCCATATTGTATCAAGTCGTTCTTTCAAGTCTAGAAGTGATGACACCATGTCCTTGTCTTTCATTTCATCCAATACAATGCCTTGCCCAGTAGCTTTAATGTATGCATTGAGAGCCAGCCAAAGCAGCTCAAGTGCACTCACCCTTTTAAAAAGAGAGTACATGCGCTGAATGTCTGGAATGCGATTGGCATCCATGAGCAAAGTAAATCCCTGGGGAAATCATGATTTGGCTACCTTGTTAAATACATATGAACCAACATATTTCTGAATTTAGAGAGGGGATTTGACTCAATCAGTAATAAAGAATGGGCTTTTATATCGATTTCTTTCCACATAGAAGAGACCATAATGATTAATTACATAGAACATCCAATCAATAAAAAAATATGGGAATTTGAACAATTAACATGAATGAATATCAGATAACTCAATGGAAATATCTGCATATCCAATCTCCATCAATTTTTCCAAAAAATACATGTGATTTGAATGGTAAGGGTATTTCCATCATCATTGTTTCTTTAGGTGAGACATTTCCCAACATGCAAATTGTATTTGGCACCTTCACACCTGTACTTATGGACATACTCCCTTTATAAATGCAAACTCTTTAATTTTCCCAAAATGAAAAATAAGAACAAAATCTCAACTGAGGGGTTTACACCAATCATGCAACCATTTTCAAGAACCTGTTTGATTTTGCCTGGAAACGCGTGAAATGAAATGGAGCAGCAAAAGTCAGTTTGCTATAAACACAGTACACATGAAAATAGAAACACGGAGGTTCACCCACTTTGATCAAAATAATATTATACATATTTTCTGGTGCATCAATAGAATAACACAACTCTCGCATAGTACATAAAGCTTCCATAGAAAATGTTACCACATAACCATGACACACTGTGGCATGACAAACTACATTTTCTATTTCCATTTCAAGTGCATTCATCTTTGTAAAGACTTCGACCCGAAAAGGGTCACCATTATAATAATGCCTGCAGGAAAACTACATAGATATGGTAAGCAATGCATAGTTTTGTTTCACTGCTCTAGTGAATAAATCTATGAATATCTCTGAATATACAAGGATGTCAAAGAAATGAAGGCCAAAACAAGGGACATGGAGCCGAATTCCAAAGAATTTTTTGAATTTTCAGAAGCTGCAGGTCAAGAACAGGGTAAAAGACTCATTGATAAGCTTCAAGAAGGATCCAGGAACTATAAGAAAAGGCAAGGGAAAAGGATAGTATTATAGTTTATCCACAATACCATGATTGATTTGGGGAGCTAGAGAATATTTTCGAGATTCTGTGTCAGTTTTGTGCCAAATATGGTTCCTTTATTGACCTTATTCTTAAGTCCTGGGACGAACATCTTTATGGTTGGTTTGCATATGAGAAGCTAAGGAACGTCTTGCTTCTTCCCTGTAGTTATATCCCTTCCTAGATGTCATTCTTACCTGTGTAAGTAATTCTAGCTAAGTAAGTAATTCTTACCTGTGTAAGTAATTCTTAATGTATGAATGCTAGCTATTGTAACAAATAGACTTGAAGATCATCTTCTCTGTAGTAGCCATCATTGAAAGACGTTATTGGAAGCCAAATAAATACTCTTTATAGATTCTCTTTCCTTTTACAAGTAAGTTATCCTCTATGCTCTATGTCTGCAATCCAAAAGTCTATATCCTAATTTGAGACTATGGTCTGAAGCATCTTTCCAAAATTTTTGTAGGTTGAATCCTAAAGGAATCTAGGACCAAGACTGAAAGAATAAATCCTACATCTCTTTGAAGCTAATCTCTTGACCAGGGAAAATTTTAAGGATGGATGTTTATCTTAAAGTTTAAAAACTTGGCGAATCTTAGTAGTTCCCAATATGTAATTTGTAAAATTTTTGATGTTATTTTTGTAAAAATATTTAGTTTTTTAATAATTTTATATTAGTATATATATTTTTTTGGCGATTTTTAGGGTAAAATATTTGTATACTTTAAAATTTGGGCTAATCAATTTTTAAAAAAAATGGAATTGGCGAATCTTTTTTTTGGAAAAAGCATGGAAAATTAGCCTACTTGTGAATATTAGCCCCCAAAATTTTCCATGCTCTTGACCAAGTTATAGAAACAAGCACTTATGATGACACCAAACAGTTACATGTGACTATACATGACATTCAATACAATATTCTTTGTGATTTATGGAAGTAGATGAAAGAATATCCAATGAAGTTTGAAACCTCTTAACCATCTATTATAACTCGCTCTTGCTTAAGGTTGAAGGTCAAGTTTATGATAATCATCTTTACAAAAGGATAAATATTTTATGGGAAAATGAAGTGATGCCCAGGCTACCTACTCAACCCACAATTTCTTGTCTCTGTGCATATAAAAGAAATGCACTTCACATTTAGCCCAAATAATTTTAAATCTGGGCAACCATTAACACAGTGGAGGCTCATATCCTTTTAAGCCTATGGTTATTAAACCATACACTACACCCTCTTTCGCTTTTTAATTCAACTGTTTGAATTTCACATAAACCCGATTATAAGCTTCCTTTCAACCCAAAATTAACTTTATAAGCGCCCAATATATTATATGCTCAAAGTCACCTTTTTCATATAACCATGATAATGCCCAGCATACAATTTCGCTCCATACAAGGTTCGACGGACATAATATATATATCAATGCTTAAATTAATGTTCGTCCTTGGGTTAAAACCTCGCATATCATAATACCTCTCTTTATGGTTTGAACCCCTTGGAGTTTATATCCAGTCTTTACACAATGCATACAATGAATGTTTGCAATTGTATTCAATTAACGCTTAAAGCTCCACCTTTCCTTAAAAACTTAACTATTGTTTTAAACCCCCTTTCGAAATATTGCATCAAAGGATAATAACCCAAATTTCAAACCTCCTTTTACTCCCTTGACTATGACATTACCCTTGAATTGTATTAGTGCCTTTCGGCCTTCAAAATAACACAATAGCCCGACTCCTTTAATAACCACCGAACTTTGGACTTATAACGTTAATACCCATTAATTATAACAACACGACATTCTATTACATATTTTATTCCATGGGGCCCATGCATCCATTATCCAACTTTTCCGAATTAAATAAATATTTAATATTATTGAAACCACCATTTCATACCTTAATTTATCTGTCATGTAGCTTGCCCTACGATTACCATTGGATCTACTGCCTAGCAGATCGGACGGACTTCATCAAAATCACGTTTTTTTCTTCACTGGACTTTAGCGCTCCAGAAAAACGCGATATGGGTGGTATTTAGGAGGTGACGTGTCCAAATATTGTTGGATCGCGTTGGTAAAGGAAAAAACTGCCTTTGGCCCATATGCCACACGAAACCCGTGGTATTGCCTCCCGAAACCACTTCTCCTACTCTGGTAATTAAATAATGGTTAACTTGGGTCTCACTGCATTTTTAATACAATTCTTCGACTTAACTCCTCGCGTTAATGCTGTGGTTGAGTCTCAGTAATATCGCCTCACGAATGACAATACAACACCATTGCCTCTAACTGTGATCACTTCAATTGACAGGGGTTCTATCGCTATTCTTCGAATAGACAGAGCATATCCTGCTACACTCACGGAACATAATCGACTCTTTCGCACAGGGTATATTCGTTCAAATTACACACCAAGGACGTGATTTCACCCTCCCAACATAGCCACTATTCCCTTCTGCAAACTTCCATACAGGGCAATCACATTCGATTCACTCGCAGAGAATATGAAATTCAAAGGCAGACAGAGAATAATACACATAGTTTATTCTTCCTAATCATACACAGAGGTTTCCTAATCGAAGGAATGATTCCTTCGAGAGATTTTCAATAACATACCCAGATATCAATAAGTCCACAGTTTTATTGAACACAGAGAGAAAAATCTCTCGACTTACTCTTCTTCTATCAAAATCCCCAAATTACAGAGTCTATTCACACAAATTTCAGTCAATCAAAGCATACAAAATTATGAATCCATTCTTATAATAAATTCAAATTACATAACCTTCCCTAGTCCTAGCTTGATCTTCAGGATGAATTTTCAGAAGCTGCAGGTCAAGAACAGGGTAAAAGACTCATTGATAAGCTTCAAGAAGGATCCAGGAACTATAAGACAAAGCAAGGGAAAAGGATAGGGTTATATTTTATCCACAATACGATGATTGATTTGGGGAGCTAGAGAAGATTTTCGAGATTCTGTGTCAGTTTTGTGCCAAATAAGGTTCCTTTATTGACCTTATTCTTAAGTCCTGGGATGAACATCTTTATGGTTGGTTTGCATATGAGAAGCTAAGGAACCTCTTGCTTCTTCCCTACAGTTATATCCCTTCCTAGATGTCATTCTTACCTGTGTAAGTAATTCTAGCTAAGTAAGTAATTCTTACCTGTGTAAATAATTCTTAATGTATGAATGCTAGCTATTGTAACAAATAGACTTGAAGATCAAAATTACAATTCAGAATTATACAAACAATACAATGAGGAAAGTGTTATTAGTTTTTTATGAGGAAAGGGTTATCAGTTTTTTATGTAGGGTTTATCAGTTTGACATAAAGGGTTGATGAGTTCAGGATTCAGAAATGACAAAATAACCAAATGGGATGAAATGCATGCTTAATTTACAACAGAATAATGCAACAGACTCTACCAGCAATCAACTTAGTTTCCAACAGAACATTGATAAATCATAAGACTAAAGTAATACATTGTACAACCTGAACACTCCATTCCCCTCCAGATTTCTATATGTAGTACATAACATTCAATCTTGGTTAAAAATATTTTAAAAACAAATTCCGCCAAATTGTTGTTAGCTGTATGCAATATCCTCTAATGTTTGCATATATTATACCTTCAAAATATACCCCAAATTCTGAAATAGTCCACCCTCCAATTATTGCCAAGGAAATGTTTCTTAACATTATATTTCGTGTTAAGAATAAATAAAATCAATTGTGACTTTATATTCATGTTGTACCTTGAGTACCTTCTTTCATAATTGTAGCTTTATCACTGGTATCTGCTTCCTGTAGTAATATTTAAAATTTTCTTGCACCTTTCCTTCATGTTGTACCTTTAGTACCTTCTTTCTTAATTGTAGCTTTATCACTGGTCTCTAGTTCCTATTGTAATATTTAAAATTTTCTTGCACCTTTCCTTCTTAAAATGGTAGAAACAAAAACTCTTGACTGCAAAAGTAGTTGGTATTTTATATTAATCCCTACATAAATGGTGGCATTATTTTCTCACATCCATTGTGACAATATTCAAAAATAGTGCAACCGAGTTTATTATGTTGATATGAAGTTGACATTGCCAACGATATTACTTGCAAATATGTGATTATCTTCATTATCTCTTCATTTCATCATATTCATTGTTTTTCTTTCCTTCATAACAGTCATAAAAAAATAACAAAGTTTCTTTATCATTCTTTGCAAATTTCGAGTGAGCTTCTTAATTTTTAAGTACATTATCTAAGGTGTCTATAATAATGGCACCATATTATTGGATGCCCATTTCCTATTGTTCATTAGAAAGCCTCAATCAACAATCCATATTTAATTTTGTAAAATTGAAAGGGCAACTACAACTTCTACCCGCGCATCTACTCCAATAAAAACCAGAAGTTAAATCAAATGCATTATATACACCTTAGCATATTGTTCATTAGAAAGCCTCGATCAACAATCCATATTCACTTTTGTAAAATTGAAAAGGAAAATACAGCTGCTACCCGTGCATCTACTCCAATAAAACTTAGAAGTTCAATTGAATAATTTATATACACCTTAGGTGCAAAGGGAAGAATAAGTTGTTCATAATTAATATTCCAACGAAGTCCACAACACTATAGTGCCAAGATTTAACTAATTACTCTTGCATAGTAGAATACCCACATATATATCTACAACACAGTCAACATTGTAGTGATTTGCAAGATTTAACTAATGACTCTTGCATAGGAGAAAATTTCTTTTGCTTAGGGATTCAAGAAATTTTTACCAAACCTCCATACATCTAGAGTGGATATATGCATACTAGGGCTGGATAAGATTTGTCTAGGATTATGATTTTCTTATTTTTATTAATTTAAAATTTAATAAAATGCGTGAGATGTATATATCTTGAAAACTTTATTTAATTTTATTTACCAATTTTGTGATACTACAAAAAGGACATCAGATTAGTAATGGTGATAAGTTACATAAGTATTGGTAAGGTTGATCAAGCATGCTACCTATCCAACTTCATTAACTAGGTGCTTGTACTTAGCCTCATGATGACACTGGTGAAATGAGAAATACATATATAGTTATTTCCATAATTGAGCTTGATTGAGCTATTTTCTTATCTGAATGCTTGTAAATCACCCAATCGTATGCTTACTTATATAGTAGGAGTAAGCTAGCTTTCACTATGATATCTAGATTTTCTTATACTCTATTAAACCATGTGTTTATCGGTATAGAGCTTACATATATATCCATACTCACTCACATATGGGAAAATATAATGGTAATCACTCATTTCAATCACACTTACTACTCAACATTATGTGGTTTCACTAAAGGTGCTTATGTTTCCATAAGAGATACATGTTGTATTACGTTGATACTTCAGAATCACTAGTACTAATCATCTTAGTAAGAACCATCATAACTAGCTTACAGCTTGGAGGTTATGTTTAAATAGTGGTAAGTGAAACATGACCCTTGTAACTATTAGTATAAGTACCATTGTATTCATTATTTAACCTAACTACTTATATTACACTTATCTCTTAGATCTCTTCCCATTAAGAGTTGTAATCATATAGGTTACTAAGACTATGTATTAAGCAACTTATTTTTAGTTAGGGTAGTTAGTACTAATAGTAAAAAACATTGAAGTTATTCTTATCTACAGTTGTTGAAGTTGAGCTACCATGGCCACAACATTGAAGCAACACCAAATCCAACATCCCAAACATGAGAAATACCGATTCTTTAAATCTAAACATCATCACCCCCATCTAATAGTCACAAGGTTCAAATTATTTTTTATCATAATAAATTGGATAACAATTTAGATATAAGGTATTTAATGTAATTATTTTATTTTTGGTTAATACAATGAAATATTGTTTTAGAAATAGATTTAACATTTTGAAAAGTATTGTTTTAGAAATAGAGTTAACATTTTGAAAAATATTGTTTTAAAAATAGATTTAAAATTTTGAAAATTTCCTGAATAATCCTTGCTACTTGCTAAAACCTAAGCTTTTCTTTCTTATTCCTGAAATGGAGCTTCCTAATCTAGCTAGATTTCTAATGCCTCAAAGAGTAGAGTTGTATGTGTGACTTTTGACATAACTTCATCAACCACTACCACTAGTTTTTTATCATATTATGCATTTGGAGGCATGATGTTAATATTCCAATGATGAATAGAAATGGTTTATTTGAGTAACGAAGACCCTTGGCTTCTTACCATAATGCTACTATAGGTTTATGTTGATGCTAGAACTATTTTTTATTAATGTACCTAAATTTACACCTTCCATGATGCTTCTAATCTTGTAAAATTTTAAAAGTGGAGTGTTTTATGATGTAATGGATATTACGAATCTAGATTATGTACAGTGATATGATGATAGTGTAGGTTGATTTTCAAGTTGTAAAATTATTGTACATATCAAGGATGAATGATAGTACAAGAAAACAATGACATTATTATAAATTATTAAACAATTTGTTAGGTGCTAAATCATACTTCTTATTAAGGACATAACTAATGCAAGTTGAAAATTCTTTTTTAATGTTATTAGCCTATTTATAGATGTCAAAGTAAAGGTTTCTAAATGTGATTCCTCCCATAAAATTTAAGACAAACTAAACTTTAAGGAAAACTATGTACATGTCATTTCTCCCACAAACTCATCAAGGTGTGACTTTTGACATAACTTCAACAACCACTACCACTAGTTGTTTTAGTAAGTGCATAAAATAATTTTGCAAACCATGTACATGCCATTTCTCCCATAAATTACAAGGCAAAAATTTAAGGCAAACCATGTACATTTCATTTCTCCTTTAAACTCTAGGCAAGGAAAAATTTAAGGCATGTCATTTATATATATGATTTCTCCCATAAACTTTAAGGCAAACCATGCACATGTCATTTCTCCCACAAACTCAAGGCTTTCTCCCATTAATTCAGAGCAAAATTTAAGGCCTAAAAATTGAACCTAAAGTGGCTGAACTTCCATAATATTTGAGTCTGTCTGTTGAGTGTTAAATTCTACAAGTTCTAAAGGCAAAGTCTTTAAAGGGACATGTAGCCTCTGGATCTCATCCTTTCTCAAAGGTGACATATCCAGTAAATGCCCCTATAGTGAATCTCTAGAATAGATCTAAATAGAATTTATTCATTGTAATATCCATTTTTGTACATGGCATTTCTCCCATAAAATTTAATGCATTTGCTAGTGTTTTTGGTACCATGTATATGTCATTTATCCCATAAAATTTAAGGCAAACTTTAAGACAAACCATGTACATACATGTCATTTCTCCCATAAATTTTAGTAAGTGCATAAATTAATTTTGCAAACCATGTACATGTCATTCCTCCCAAACACTTTAAGGAAAAATTTAAGGCAAACCATGTACATGCGTCATTTCTCCCATAAAATTTGAGGCAAACTTTAAGGCATGCCATTTCTATGTCATTTCTCCCATAAAATATAAGGCAAACTTTAAGGCAAATCATGTACATGTTGTTTCTCCCTTAAACTCTAGGCAAGGAAAACTTTAAGGCATGTCATTTCTAGATGTGATTTCTCCCATAAAATCTAAGGCAAAATTTAAAGCAAACCATGCACATGTCATTTCTCCCATGCATTTTCAATAAATGTTAATTTAATATATTTTATTGAGTTTGTTTTTTTTTTTTCAGGGATAAAAAACCCACTAAATATGGTTGAAAAATGGACATTATTCATAGATGTTTCTTACTATCCCAATCCAGGGAAAGAAGTGATTACATATGTGCTTTGCAATATTGCAACTAGCAAGGTCCTCCAAAGGAAAATGAATATATTGGGAAGAAAAAAAAACAACGAGGCATATTATATTGCATTGATAGAAGGCTTGGGAACAATTAGGGAGTATGGATCAAATGAAATTGTAGTTTTCACCAATTCTAAACTTGTGTGAAACTAGATGAAAGGCTTGTACCAAGTTAAGAAGGAGAGACTAAAACAACTGCATGGAAAAGAAAACAATATTGTTAGCCAATTTCAAATTTCTAATATAAGACATTGTGAAAATGTTAATAAGATGTTTAGTGATCTATTGTGTGGGGAAATGCCAATTCAAGATTCATCTATCAAAGATGAATTAATATATGAATTAGTATTATACGGGGAAATTTCAATTCAAGATTCATCTCTCAAAGATGAATTAGTGTTGAGATAATCTCCTTCAAAAATTCAAGATTCATCTCTCAAAGATGAATTAGTGTTGAGACGCTCTCCTTCAAAATGTATTGATGGACATTGTAGCATATCTTTGATATGTGTGTGTTTTTTACTTATAAATGCGTCATTTTTAATGACCATGTGTTTTTTTCAATTATATACCAAGTGTGCTCCCACCATGTAAAGCGCAACTTGCTGAACATTAAATTTTTATAAAATTAAAATGTGAGGACTTCAACAAATTTTTGTTTAAATTGAGTTTCTCACATCAATTAGTGCTTTGAAAGTTGTGTTTTATATAATTTGTGTTCTAAATTACATTAATTTTTTGAAATATTTTGAATTTATTTTAAATAATAATTTAAAACTAATTGTAAATGTCCACTGTAGATATATCCATATATATCATGGAGGATGAAAGGTGAAGATCAATAGAATCCCATGCCTCTACGAGAGAGGGGGATCATGGATCGAGGGATGTTCATGGTATTTAAATATGTATCTTATCTCAATACATACATGTGTACATATGGAATTGATTTTTTATCAATTTTGTGAGTTAAATTAGTCTTTAATAAGTTTCATTTTTTATTTTTTAGGAGTTAGGAGGACAAGGGTGTCTACTAATAGAGCATGGCCATGGTTCATGCAATCGTGGTATGGTTCACGAAATTTAATCAATAATATGTACATGTATTTATATGTATGAATGTATTTTTGAATTGATTATAAATTTATATATATTTTTTATGAAGCTTCTATCTCATCGTGTGAGGTTGGTGGTGGTACACATTCCCTTGGAGGGCCATCAATAGGTGGTGGCCAATTGCATGAGGGTGGTGATATGTATTCCCCCATAGGCCAATCTATGGATGGTCGTGTTGGTTCTCAACCAATCGGTGGTCATTTTGCTTCTCAACAGTCTCAGGGTGGGAAAGATGCTAGCCAACCATATCGAGGTGGCCATCAATACAAATATTATTTTCATTCAATTTGTACAAATTTGTTTAGATGTTTTTCTAATATACAAAATTTTATATATTGATGTAGAGGGTGAAAATGTTGCTCCAAATTTTTCTCGAAAAAGACATGACATAACGCGTTATTCAAGAAGAAGATTGTACACCAACCATAAATTATTAGTCTAACATTTCCGATATACCTTGGGAATCAAACATGCAGCAATGAACCTTACAAAGGTGTCAAAATATTCATTCAAAATTGAAGAGATATCTCGTGTCTTTGAAACTCCCTGCTAAGAGTCGAGAAAGCTTGGAAATAGTTACACACTCTTTAGGAAAACTAATAGATGTGTACCTAAGGCTTGGGCCAGCCACTGATAATTTTGTAGAAGTGATGAGAAAAGAAAGGAAATCAGTGATGGGCCTTGATACATGGGAGGTTGTTAAACAAAGAGTTATAATAGAAATGGCCAAGTCTATGTTTAATTACAAATAAGGGCTGAAAAGAAAGATGTTAAAGGTGCAATATTTCAAGCACCTTGATACAACTAGCCATTTGTATGATAGGCACCTTGCTGCCTATGGAAGACTCCCATGGAACAACGAGGTTCCTCTTTATTTTTAAAAATTATTTTATGCATAATTATTTTTGGGAATGAAACCCAATTATAATGATATTCCCTCTGAACTTTTTGGTCCTGGGAAAGGTCGATTGTGTGACCGTAGCGGCGCTAAGTGTGATGCTGATTTGCCTCACCCTAAGCCACCATTGGTTAGTCGACCTCTTCGTGTCGAAACTTTGCGGTCAGAGATGAATGTCACTTCTTAAATTAGTTGAGAAGCGAGGAATGCTATCATTGACAATGTTCAGAGTGGACTGGGTGGAGTTGATGTTTGTCTGAATAGACAAAGAGCACGAGATAATGCACGTGTTAATTTTCATGTGTATCAAAAAGATGAAGAGATAGAATAAGTGAGTATTGAAGATCTCAGAATAAATGCAAAGAATTTTTGCAATGGTTGGTAGGACCTAATTATTCATGAGCAAGAGAGCATGGGATCAGTATGTGTTAATGGTTAGGGTGATTATTTTAACACATGTAAAATTTGTAATAAATACATATATACATACATTTATTTGTATACATTAATCTAACAAAAATGTATCATATAAGTTAACACCATTTGCAGTTCTCACACTTGATGAATGAAGATGTTAATATCACGGTCAGAGCCTCCGGTTCACACAATCAAGATGGGTCTCGCCATCAATCACACAATCAAGATGGTTCTCACCATCAAGATGATATGTTGGCACATTTTAGTGTTTTTTAAGTGAACATGATGATGCAATTTTTTTTTTAATCTATTATTATATATATTGAAACATGATGACATATTTTTAAAATAAATAATTGTGCACACATGTACATGTATATATAATTAAATGTTAACAGATTCTAATTCCATCTGATGTTTTTGGGATGGAGGTACCTTATTCTTCCTTAGGAGATGTGCCAAATCCACCATCACAAGTACGAACAATTTTTCACTTTCAAATATGTTTTTAAGTTATATATTGCAGCTCAAAACTTCCATTAAAAAATTAGATCTAGATCTTGAGTTATTTTACAGTTTTAAATTTTTTGAATTTTAGGTTTCTGGAGATTTTCTTTTGGAGCCACCCTTAGGAGATGTGCCCAATCCACCATCACAAGTATTCAAGTTTTCACTTAAATATGTTTAAGTTATAAGTTATAAATTGAAGTTCAAAAGTTTTATTATAAATTGAGATCTAGATCTTGAGTTATTTTATATTTTTAAATTTTTTGAATTTTAGGTTCTTGGAGATGATTTTCCTTCTCCACGGACTCTAGAGATGGAGTGTATGATGGAGATAGGAACATCCACACCATTTGAACAAGTTGTATAAGTTTTTTTTTAATATTATTGAAAATTATTTTATATATACATTTTTATTTGAAAATTTTTAATATATATATATATATATACTTGTACATGTATATTGTACAGTTTACTATGGAAGATGTTCCTGTGGAGGAATTTTTAATGGATGAGCAACAAAACACAATGGAAAGGGAACCACATTAGGTATTGCATGATTTTTTTTTTTCATTTTCTTTTTTTACATGAAGTTCTATATTCTCATTCAATTTTAAAACATTAAATTTTAATGTTTGTACACATTGTGTACGAGTTTCCCATTCTTCATAGGATAGCATGATGATCATGACTTTTTTGGCAGAGACACTAGGTCCATCTGTATTTGATGGATGATGCACATGTGTGCAACATTATATTTGATAGATCTAGTCTTAAATTTACTTTTTTATATATAGTCTTATCTATGCAATGATATTTACTTTTCTATATAACTTAACAAATGTAACAATACACATTGAACTAGATATATATATTTACTTTTATTGTTCATGTGAGATACAAATTTTGTGATATAATGTTTTCTTTTTAAATTGGATAGTTCAACTACATTTGGCAATCTCATGTTGTGATATAATGTTTTATTTTTAAATTGGATATTTCAACTACATTTGGCATGTGATCTCATGTTGTGATATAATGTTTTGTTTTTAAATTGGATAGTTCAACTAAATTTGGCATGTGATCTCATGTTGTGATATAATGTTTTTTTTTTAAAACTCAAGTTGTCATTTAATTTGTTAAATATAAAATGAATCTCTAGATGGAAATTTCAAATTACATTTGAATCACAATGTGTATATTTTGGATGGTTGAAATACTTTTGGAATGTGATTGTGATATAATGTTTTGTTTATAAAATTCAATTTGTCATTTTATAAACTTGTTGAAATTATAAAATGAATCTCTCTAGATGGAAATTTCAAATTACAAACCATGTATACATGCGTATATTTTGGATAGTTGAAAGTTACATTTGGCATGTGAACACATGTTTTGATGTGATGTTTTGTTTTTAAAACTCAAGTTCTCGATGGTTGAACTACATTTGGCATGTGATTGTGATATAATGTTTCGTTTTTAAAATTCAAGTTGTCATTTTATAAACTTGTTAAAAATATAAAATAAATCTCTCTAGATGGAAATTTCGAATTACAAACCATGTATACATGTGTATATTTTGGATAGTTGAACTACATTTGGCATGTGCTCACATGTTGTGATATAATGTTTTGTTCTTAAAACTCAAGTTGTAATTTTATTTGTTAAATATAAAATGAATCTAGATGGAAATTTCAATTTAAGACATACATACATTGATATGTATGTTATGCATTTGAACATGTGTGTGAATGTTATATAATTTTAGGATGTACATCTATTATTTAGGTGATATTTAAGTACAATACATATCAATGTTTTAAAATCTAAAAACTATCATAAAATTTACACGTCAAAATCCATACCATGGCCTTGCGTTAGCAACAGAAACCCATTAGAGGCATCTACAGAGGTGCATTTTCAGGTTGCTCTCACAGTGGCAATGACCAACGATTGGAATCCACCGAGGGCTCTGCATCTGATAGCCATGAGGTGCTGGCTCCTTAAGCATTTGATAAAATTCATGGGGAGATTGTTTTGCCTTCGGAGAAGCCCAAGGGAAGAGGTAGGAAATCCACTATTTCATAATTTGTGCAGCCTTTACCCAGGAAAACCAACCTGCTTCCAGGTTATCAGCCCACGATGGAGGAGATAGGCGTTTGGGTTATGAACTCGGACTATGTTTGGACTAGATATTTCGATGTGGAGTACCGAGTCGCTCCCATTTTCCCTGCGTCCCCTCCAAAGCCTCCTCGAATTCCCACAACTGAGGAGGAAGCCATTGCTAGAGAATACACGTGCTGGGTAGAGGAAGAGGACCAGGCGACAGATGAAGATGAATGAACTCCATGATTTTCACCTTAGGATATACTTCAGCTATTTTGTTTTTATATGGGCCACTTAATATTTTGTATTACAAGGCTGGATGACACTCTTCACATGAATATATGTACATAAAATGATTTAAGTACATGTTTGAATATATGTTAAAATGATTGAAGTATAATACATATCGATGTATGTATCTAAAAAAAGTCATAAGATTCTAGGTGTTCTTAGATGTATCAAGTAATCATAAAAATTTAAAATTGCATTCTAGAACATATATATCCAGTACACAACATTTTTCATTAATGCACATAGAAAAGCTACTCTCAGTTGATAGTAAACTGGAAATTAAAAAACAAGTACCACACATTTTGCATTCAAGAATGAATATTATAATTTACTTTTAATAGACACGCATCTAAAACAAAACCGTGCAACTTCAAATGTGCATTATATCAACTATGCTAGATACACGTTTATGTACATTTTACAATAATGACATTATGACAAATTGTACCAAAGAATGTATGAAATCGTTTAGACTAGATAATCTAGACATGTGTATGTGTACACATGTATAAATTACTCGTGTGCATGTACCAAAACAATGTACATGTGCAAACACTTGTACAAATAACATAAAAAGGCAGTTCAATTTTTAGTTGAGTTATGGAAGTTCTAAAAGATGAATCCAAAGAGAAGAAATTGTTGGACAGTTCAATCAAAAAAATTCCAATGGAATTCCATCTTCAATGATCCGTTTATTATCGAATTTTGAAAATTTCCATTTCTTAATTTTCATTTTTTTTTGTGATTGAACTTCTATCAACTTTATGTGTGCTCCACGCACCAAGTGACTATATTGACAACTTATGACATCAGGTTCATAGTCTTGAAAGTAAACAAAATCCCCACTTTGATTGGTTTGTCTGAAAAAATAACCTTTCAGTATAATAGACTCTCTGTCATATGTAAACCCGTGATCATTATAGTTTTCTAATAATTTCATCTTTTGTTTAGTGCAATGCATCGATTAATACTTCACATTTTCATCATTCATAGTAGCTGCAATTACACTAAAAACATCTCCTGCACAATAAAACAAACTTATGTATTTAAATTTAGATCATAATTAACATAAAAAATTAACTTTAAAATTAACATGTGTACTTGATTTTATTATCTATTTCTAGATCTCTATCATTTGAAAGAAATTTAAATGTTACCTTCTCTAACAAGATCAGAAACTCGATCACCATCAGATGATATTGCAGTTTCCTCTAATTGCATTTATTCAAACCTTGCAACAACCATTTTCCCCTTTATATTTAGTTCTGTATGTTGCCAATATTTTACATACATTTTGTTTTCACAAACATCATTAGATTATGTGTTGTCTATGAAAACATGACAAAAACAATAATATTTTATTTTATCCAATGAAAACACATTTGTGGACAACTTTGTTTTAATTGAATGCAATTTTCGAGTCCCTTTATTGTTTCAACATCATCTCAAATCGATCTATCTACATATTGGACCCCAATATGCCAAAAAAACATATGGAAAATTCAAAGAAGAATATAAATATGATATCAAGATACCATCAAAGATATAATCATTGTGATAAATGTACTGTTTAAAATTATAAATCCAATAAAAATTAAATTGAATGTACCTTCGTACTTCCCTTGATTGGTTAGTCTCATGTCTTAGTGCAGAGATGCACTATTGAACAACTTCTTCAGCTGAGACAAGTCATTTTGCAGAGGGTCCATTTGATATCTTCGAAGTGCTCATTTTATGCATGCCCCTGCACTGTCATATTCTCCTTTTCCATGACCAGTCTCAAAGAAAATCCAACAATGTTTAATGCGAGTTTTCATATGAAGATGACACAACCAAAATAATGATCGTGAAGATTTTAATTGACCTTCGAATCCATCTGACCATATCCAATGTTCATTGAATTTTATTCCATGACTTTTCAAGGAGTCATAAATCTTTTCAAAACAGTGTTGTACAAAATATGTATCATGTGTACAATCATCACTAATATAAAAGTGATATTATTTAATAACATGCTGATTTTCATTGGTGCATTCTATATGGTCAAAATTTTGTTCAGCATGTCTATATATAATATGGACGAGCATGGAGACTTGGCCATAATGATAGTATTCACTCTAAATTTCTTTTTTTGGAACAAATGTGTAGTTTTCTACAAAATCAACTACTGAAATAATGGTCCCTGTTGGAAAAAATTCACGGGATTTTTTGAATTGCAAGTCCTGTCATCGAGCTCTATGAGAATGCTTGGTGTATTTATAAATTTCCACCTCAAACTTTCTCAAAAAATCTATCACAAAAATTTCTTCTTCTTGTAAATCAATTCTTTTAGCACTTTTAGTACTACTTGAACCTTGAATCCATGTATGGATATATTCATATCTCTTCCATTTCACTTTCATGTTGGAAAATTATTTATAATTTATATCAGTACGATATTTTTTTTGAAAATTAATCAAATTTCCACAATCATCGCATTTTTTACCACCAACATATTTATTTTGGTAAAATAATTCATGGTTTTTTCTTCCACATAGAATTTGAGATATGAAATCATGGATAGTGGAAGGAGGAGGTGAATTTTTCTAAAATGTTTTATCAAAATTAAGAAATGTGTCATAATATAACTGAAATTCCACATGATAACGACAAAAACAAGTGTCACGTATAGTGATAGATTTTAAATACCATGGTTTTTGTTGCACAAAAGCACTAATTGAGACATCAATTTCACGATTCTCTTCTTTGAACTTGTTGAAAAACTCTATCTAAGTGGTGTCCAAGAAATTTTTTAGATGTTCTTCGTATTGATTTCGTGTTATTCTTCTTCACATCACATCCCTTGATTTTGATGAAACACGTGAATTTTTCATTAAATATTCATATATTACTTTTTAAACATTTTCTCCAAGTCTCTCTTTGTATTTTTCCTACAAATAGCTATCCAACAAGCGAGTTCATCATTTATATCTATTTGAAACTAAAATTTATGATGTTTGTGCAAATTTTTTCATGATGTTCCAAATGCTTGTGCCATAGATTTTACCAAGTGATTCTCTTTAGTACTTGATAAAACCACTTCCATATGTATTACTCTACGTTCATCTGAAACATTTTTCTTTCTAGATCTTCTAATTGAATTTAGAGCATTATTTATATTTTTTATCACATTTTCCTTCATTTTTTTAATCTTTTGTTGATTTTCGAATACCTAATAAAGTCGTAGCTTATTTTAATTTCTTTGATGTTAAGAGACCTTTCAACAATTGGGTTTGAAGTGCCACAGTTTCATTTTTGAAGAACGAATCAATAATGTGATTAACACGATATCATATAACATGGTCAGCTTTTTTATCTCCATATGTGTGAATTTCAACATTTTCTAACATTTCATCATCGATATTTATTTCATCTATACATATTCGAATTAAATATACATAATAAGTTTACATATTCAATAAATAACAAAATTAATAAATATGTATAATTTCAATAATACACATGTGTTCAACATACATACATACATACATACATATATGTATATATATATATATATATGTGTGTGTGTGTGTGTGTGTACACACACCTGGTGATTCAATTTCTTCACTTGAATTTCTTTCAACATTTTCACCATCTTAAATCATTGGTGCAATATCTCTTTCACTTTCTCTTTCAAATTTTTTTATCTCATCATCAATGTTTTGAGGAATATCTCTTTCTGTTTACATTGCAAAATATTTTTCAAATTAGTTCATCAAATAAAAATTAAGTTTCACAATTTACACTAGGAAAATTTTAAATACCAAATTTATAATATTTTCATTTACATACCTGCTTCAACTTCTATTTGAGGTTGATTTTCCCTTTCAATATTTGAGCATTCTTCTCTCTTTTTTTGTGTGATATTCTCTCCCCTGTTCTCTATGTTCCTTGGGGTCTCTTGTTCGATCATATTTTCTCTTGCAATTCCTTTGATTTCCCATGATAATTGAGTATGAAGCTCAAAAAATATCCTTCAAAAATTAAAAAAAAAGAACTCATTTTAAAAAAATTTCACAAAGACATACTTCAATCCAAAACACTTACTTTAAAAAATCCGAGAAAAAATGTCTTTTAAAATGAAATTAAGCTCAAAATATTTCCTTCCAAGTCTTGCAAAAAAAAATCATTTAAAAAGTTAGACAAAAAATCATTTTAAAAAATCATTATAAAAGATTTACTTCAACCCAAAACACATACTCCAAAAAATTGTCACTTCAAAAAATACCTCCCAAAATGTCTATTGAAAATTAAGCCCAACCTCTTAAAAAATGTCCTTTAAAAAATACCTCCAAAAAATTTCCTTTGAAAATTACGTCCAAAAACCTCTAAAAAAATGTCTCTAAAAACAAAATACCTCCAAACAATGTTATTTGAAAATTAAGCCCAAAAATCCTCTAAAAAAATATCCCTTTAAAAAATACCTCCAAAACATATCCTTTGAATATTAAGCCTAAAAAGAGTCCTTTGGAAATTAAGCCAAAAAAAACTCCAAAAAACGTCTTTTGAAAATTAAGCCCAAAAATCTCTAAAAGCAAAATACCTCCAAAAAAATGTCATTTGAAAATTAAGCCCAAAAACCTCTAAAAAAATTACTTCCAAAAAAATGTCCTTTGAAAATTAAGCCCAAAAACCTCTAAAAACAAAATACCTCCAAAAAAATATCCTTTGAAAATTAAGCCCAAAACCTCTAAAACAAAATACCTCCAAAAAAATGTCCTTTGAAAATTAAGACAAAAAAGCATCCAAAAAATGTATCACATACCTCCAAAAAATGTCCTTTGAATATTATGCCAAAAAGGGTCCTTTGAAAATTAAGCCCAAAAAAAGTTTTTTGCAAAATCAGTCCAAATGAAGAAATGTGTGAAATTAATAGGTCCAAAGAGAGGGGTGGTGAAAGAAAATTTAAGGCTTTCGAAAAATGTATTAATGATATGAGCATCATCCCCTAGTTGATCATCATTCTAGAATGCATCTAACAAAATTGTCTCCATGGTAGTCGTATCCCTTAAGTAATCATCCATACCAACCTCTATTTGATTGCCTCCATTGCCAACTTTTGAAGAACTACTATTGTTGTAGCCATTCCTAATTGGTGAATCTGGACGTAGTGGGAATTGAATAAGTGGTTGATTCAACCATTCTTGGTATCGTTTCTCTCCGATTTTTTCTCTTAATTCAGCCTTCTCTCGATTTGACATTGTCATGGGATGCAACGAAAGATGGTAGGTAGGTCACTCATCATCATTAGAATCCTAATAATTTCAAAAAATACATTTGAACATGATTAGTATAAAATCTATGATATCAATTAGTAAGAACGTCGACAATACATGATTAATTGGTTTGACATTGAAATAATTACATTAATATACCAAACAATTATTATTACCATCATTGTCCCAGGATTGTGGCTAGAAGATGCAATGTTCTAATTAGCAGGGTGAAGTGACTGTCCATTTTCATCTACCAAAAGCGCCTTGCAGTATGTTGTTCCTAATAAGAGCTTCTGATGTTTTGCACAAAGACATACTTCAATCCAAAACACTTACTTTAAAAAATATAAGAAAAAATGTCTTCTAAAATGAAATTAAGCTCAAAATATTTCCTTCCAAGTCCTACAAAAAAAATTCATTTAAAAAGTGAGACAAAAACTCATTTTAAAAAATCATTGTAAAATATTTACTTCAACCCAAAACACGTACTCCAAAAAAATGTCACTTCAAAAAATACCTCCAAAAATGTCCATTGAAAATTAAGCCCAACTCTTAAAAATGTCACTTTAAAAAATACCTCCAAAAAATGTCCTTTGAAAATTAAGTCCAAAAACCTCTAAAAAAATGTCTCTAAAAAAAATATACCTCCAAACAATGTTCTTTGAAGATTAAGTCCAAAATCTTCTAAAAAAATATCACTTTAAAAAATACCTCCAAAAAATGTCGTTTGAATATTAAGCCTAAAAAGAGCCCTTTGGAAATTAAGCCGAAAAAAACTCCAAAAAACGTCTTTTGAAAATTAAGCCCAAAAACCTCTAAAAACAAAATACCTCCAAAAAAATGTCATTTGAAAATTAAGCCCAAAAACCTCTAAAAAAAATAACTCAAAAAAAATGTCCTTTGAAAATTAAGCCCAAAAACCTCTAAAACAAAATACCTCCAAAAAAATCTCCTTTGAAAATTAAGCCCAAAACCTCTAAAACAAAATTCCTCCAAAAAAATGTCCTTTGAAAATTAAGCGCAAAAAGCATCCAAAAAATGTATCACATACCTCCAAAAAATATCCTTTGAGTATTAAGCCAAAAAGGGTCCTTTGAAAGTTAAGCTCAATTTTTTTTTTTGCAAAATCAGACCAAATGAAGAAACGTGTGAAATTAATAGGTCCAAAGAGAGGGGTGGTGGAAGCAAATTTAAGGCTTTCGAAAAATGTATCAATGATATGAGCATCATCCCCTAGCTAATCATCATTCTGGAATTCATCTAACAAAATTGTCTCCATGGCAGTCGTATCCCTTAAGTAATCATCCATACCAACCTCTATTTGATTGCCTCCATTGCCAACTTGTGAAGTACTACTATTGTTGTAGCCATTGCTAATTGGTGAATCTGGACATAGTGGGAATTGAACAGGTGGTTGATTCAACCATTCTTAGTATCGTTTCTCTCCGATTTTTTCTCTTAATTCAACCTTCTCTCGCTTTGAAATTGTTGTGGGATGTAACGAAAGATGGTAGGTAGGTCGCTCATCATCACTAGAATCCTAATAATTTCAAAAAATACATTTGAACATGATTAGTATAAAATCTATGATATCAATTAGTAAGAACTTCGAAAATGCATGATTAATTGGTTTGACATTGAAATAATTACATTAATATACCAAACAATTATTATTACCATCATTGTCCCAGCATTGTGGCTAGAAGATGCAATGTTGCAATTAGCAAGGTGAAGTGACTGTCCATTTTCATCTACCAAAAGCGCCTTGCGGTATGTTGTTCCTGATAAGAGCTTCTGATGTTTTAGAGTTGTTTGAATATTTTTTTCATCTGAACTCGATTCTGAATTTGCATGAACCTGGAAATTTGTATACATTAATTTTATTAAGCTGATTGACATGGATAAAAAACATAAATTCAATTAGATAATGAAAATATAAGTAAAATTTGAAGTAAATATTACGTCTCGAGATGGATAAGGAGAACTCCGTGATGGACTTTGAGAAATGTTATTGAATGAGCTAGATTTTGAAGAATTCTCCATTCGATATAATTATGATATTTTCTCCCTGCATTTGAGAAAAATCAACATTAAATTTTGGTGCACACCTAAAAGTAATTTCGGTACCTTACAAATGGACTTGTTGTTATCGGTGCTAATGTACAGTTAACTGCATCGGTACATTTTAATTACGGTGCACCGATGCTGTGTTATTAATTGACACACCGGTGCTGAATAGCCACAAATAAAAAAAGCGCAAAGTGAAAAAAAAAGTTGTAAATTGAAAAATGGGTGGAAAATTATTTTTGAAAATCTAATTTCATAAAACATTTATTTAAATAGAAAAAAAAATCATTATTTCATTATTTTTGCAAAACATTTCAGGGAGAGATTTGCACGAGAGACATACTTGGAGCAAGAGATAACGAGAGCACTATGGGGTAGAAAAATACTTTCGAAAAAAACTATTCAGACAATCGGAATTCCAAACCTCTTGTGATTCATACCCTGTAGCATAGAATTTCAAACTATCTGGTGATTAAATTCTACTGTAATAATCATTTTTTTATATTTTCTGTTTGATTTAATACATGGTAAGTAAAAAATTTAAATTTCACTGTTCATTTTCAAAAAAATAAATAAATAAATAAAATAAAATAAACCATTCTTACGCTAAACACTTGATTCTTTTTGTTTTTTCCCTTGCTTCTTCCTGTTTCTATGACTTCAGAATTAGGGCTTTTTATTTTAGATTTATAGGGTTTTTGGCCTATGACATATAACCCATGGGACGACTTGCGGAGTCGGATCCCAATCCATGTCGGCCCTTGCGTTAATTTAAAAAAAAAAAAGAATTTTTTTAATCGGTGCCCCCTGTGTAAAATAGTGCACCGGTGCGCTATTTTATCACAGTGCACCACGCATGTACTGTTTGATAAAAATAATTTAAAAACATATTTTTTTTAATCCGTGCACCGTATGTAAAATAGTGCACCGCGCACGTACTGTTTGACAAAAACAATTTTGTATTTTATGTCTGTATTAATTGGTGCATCGGTTAACTTATAACTCACCAGGTCTCCTTGTTGACAGAGAGCACCGTGCGGTGGTCCCCTGTTTTCTCAGTATGTTTATAATAACATGCCGCACCGCCCCCTCCATGACATCATATGCTACAAAAACTAACGCTAGAGGATTTTTATTAACTTGTCTGTGTTAATCAGTGTGCTGGTTAACATATAACGTGATGGTTCTCCTTGTTGAAAAAGAGCACCGTATGGTGTTTCTATTGTTTTGGCGGAGTGTTTATAACAATACGCCACACCGACGTCGGTGTGTAATGCTTGAAAGACAAACCGTTTTCTTGATTTTTTTTTTTACCTGAAATGTTTGTGATTTATTTATAAAATATATTAATGAATGGTATGGTACAAGTTTCATATTAATAAAGAAATGATTGACAAGAGATCAAGCAACAAAAATACTGATAACACACCGAGAAAAGAAAAAAAGACAACTTCTTTGTAAATTATTTATAAAAATTATTATTTTTGAACTATATGTAAGTTTAACTAATCTGTATTGTTTACTATGTATCATGTAGAGCTATAAAATGATGAAGCTCGATAAGATTATTTTTAATCTAGGACCAGAAGAGAGTAAAAGCTTGATGGAAAAATTGTAGAAGGATGAATAAGGTAAATGAAAAAATACTATCAATCCAATATGAGTTTATTTTTTTTAATTTTCATTAATAATATATTTAAAAATATTAGATAACATGTTTCAAACAATCTATTAATTCACATATGTTTAATGTTCTATAGGGACCAGCAACTCAGAAAAGGAATATTGTTCTAAGAAGAAGAAAAAAATAGAACATGCAAATGAAAATGAATTTCTCCTTAGCTCATCTGGAGTGGTGCTGGAGGTTAACGAAAGGTGGAAAAACTTTCAAAAAACTTTGAGGGATCTAGTGGAATGAATGTATAGATGTTCTTTCCACTTACAATACAAAAATCTATCCAATGATTCCAAGAACCAAATTTTATCTAAACTACAGGATGAGTTTCTAGAGAATTGGTCAATGAGACATGTCATACTTTTAATATAAAAAATGTACAACAAGAAAAAAGAAAGAATGAAAATTTAATAGTCCTTTAAATGTTTTTCCTAGAATTATATGTATATATCACTAGAAAATAATCATTTATAAATATCATTTTTGTTATATTTACTTTTCATATATCAATATAAAAATTAAATAGTTTATTGTCATGTTACATTTTTCAGGAAGATTATGAAAATCTCAAAGGATGAATGAGTTGATATCAGAAATATGCCAGTAGAAATGTCCAAAAAGGTGTACACGAAGACGGTCAAAGAAATGGACATAATTGCATTGCACGATGAGCCATCTCAACAACAACGTACTTCAAATGCAATATGTAATCATTGACTTTTTCGATTAGGTACAATAAATAAACAATTTAGCATTAAATATTAATTTTCAAGTATTTTCTTGCAGAAAATAAAAGAAAAGGAAATGGAACCCATTCAACACATAAAACAGGACGACAAGAAAGAAAAGGGTTGATATCTAAGTTTGTGAATAATTGCTACTTCCTTATAACAACTTAACTAGATTTCATTTTTGTATATTTTAAGTTGTTTTACAACAATCATCATTGAATGTCTTCAAATAGGTGCTAACATACAAAGAAGAGCCATTAGACAAATTGATTGACATTGGGTTAAATATGGGTTGTCAATATATGTTGGCATATTAGAAATTAATTATGGAATTTATAAGCATCTATCAATCTTGTTTTACCTAGCTCCGTCTATAATTAATAGAACAAAAAAACCTTTTATATTAGATATATGATTTGTTATGGGGTATAAAACTTGCAGGAAACAAAGTATGGAACTGCACCAACAAATGAAATGTTGAAAGATGGCATGAAATTTGGTTTTGAAAGAATGTGTATAGATCATGAGTCAATTCTTTCTATGGTACGCCATTTATTTTCAATTTCCATTGATGTATATTGTTAGGATATTTTGGCACATAGGAAATAGTTAAGTATAACTTGGTCTAGCATAGATTTAGGTAAAGTGTGTTTTTTTACTATGTACAATTGTAACTTATAATCCGACGGTCACGATATGTAGTGATTCGACAGTTCACTCTCTCCTCGATATTTCTGACACTTGATCCATGGCATAACATCTGATTGGTCCATGATCTCTATTTAAAGAGCATGGAGGGTCATTTGTTTGGTAACCGTTTATGAGATAAGCTTATGTAAATTTTCTTTTTTATATTAATAAATTTCCTAAAGTGGTCATGTTGGATCATTCCGTGGATTGTTTCCCTCTTCAAGGATTTTAACCACATCAAACACTGGTGTACTGATATGTGATCTATTTGTAAGTGGTGACATTTGGTGTTTGATCTAATGAACTTACCTTGTAAATTCCTACATGGTATCAAAGCCATTTTGAGGGTCACATCCTTTTTTGATCTAAATTTGAAGCCAATTTCACTGCATGCGACTGTTGTTTTCCAGACATATTATTTCTGACCACTTTCAGGCCAGTAGAACTGCTTTGTTGTGTCTGAAGCGTCTGTTACAGTAAGGAACCCCTTTCATTTCATGCGAAAAATGTTTCTGGTTTCTCGAGTTATGTCATTTTAGTTATGAAGGTATAAAGTATATTTTTTGCAGTTATATTTATTAATCCTTCTGTTTATTTCGATTTATTGGATTTTTTTTATTGCTGGATCTATACCCTCTTCTCTGTGTATTCTCTTTGCTCTACGATGTGTGCGATCTCGACAAATCAAAAACAAAAAGATGAGATTTTTTCTGCTACGTATGCTCTTTCCCCGCACCTTTATGCGATCTCGAGAAATCAGAAATGGTGGAAAAAATGATAGTTGCCAGTAAGACTAATCGGAAATCTAAAGTTCTGTCATAAAGCTTGTATTTTATTTTTTTGTGCATGGATTTGTGCGTTTTTTTGCAGGGAAAAAGCACACACATCAAAGGGCAAAAAAAAAAAAAAAAAAACCCTTCCTCCTTTCAAACAATTACATAATCATTTACTAGTTCACTTGGTGTAAAGTTAGTTTATGAGAATAGAGGTCTTGGGTTCAAGTCTCTCTCTCAAGCTTCTTTTTGTAAAAAGTTTTTTTTTTAAGTTACTTTTTCTTAGAAATCCCTTTGGTAAGTTGTCGGTTTTAAAAAGAAGGTTTTATTTAAAAGGCACATGTAAAAGTAACATTGTAAAAGTGACTCTCTCTAATTTATAAAAGTGGGTCAGATAAAGTAGTTTTTTTTAAGTGAGCTTATTATATTAAGTTTGGAAAAGGAGGTGGATTTTTTTTTAAGTAGAACTTCATCATCAACTTTCAACCTTTCACGTAACTATTCGGCATCTACAACACATTTTTTTCAAAAAGGCATAACTTCTTCATCCGGAAGTTGTTTTCCAAGCCGTTTTTTTTTAATCAGCCTAATTTTTCGATATATTTCCATTGGAACAGTTATTTTCAGCCTTTTCAGCTTCATTTTTTTTTTAATGGAAAGTGCATGCTCAGTTATTCTTTACAACATCAATTATTTCCAATGGCTATCCTACATGATAGACTTACTTAGAAGTAAAAGGATTTATAGAATAGCCATAGGACAAGAAAATAAACCTATCGATGGAGATAAAGCCGCTAAATGGGAAAATAAATAAGATCAAGCATGAGGGTTTATAGGAATGTCCATTGATCAAGATCTTCGATTTCATATCCAAGAAATTGACACCCCTGATGCAACTATGAAAAATATAAATATTGTTTTTGGCATTCAAAATGAAATCAAGGCCCACCAGCTTGAAAATGAGTTGCTTACTTTGGACCACAATAATTTCTCCTCTATTGAAGATCTTTTATCCAAATTCAAGACCCTTAGACTTCTTTTAGAAGGTTGTAAGGTCAAAAAGGAAGATGGTAGCCTTATCTATTCCATTCTTGCCAAGCTTGGACCCACATACTCTATATTTGTTTCCACCTTCCATTCCACTAGAGAAGCCCTCATTTCTCAAGGAAAAATCTACAAGTCCCCCTCTTTTGATGCCTTTTGCGATTCTTTGATAAGATAACAAGAAAAACTCTTACACCTTGGTCTTATTAATACTGAAAAATCTTCTAAGAAAGCCTTAGTAGCCCAACAACAACCATATCAAAAGAATCCCAAGAAGTAGTATCCTAAAAATAATGGTCCTAAACCAAACAAGGGTCTTAAGCAATTTCAGCCGCAAACTGAAAAAGCAACTCACCAAACTGATAAGGCAAATAAAAACAAAGGGAAGAAAATAGATAGACATTGCAACCTTTGTAATCATGATGGCCATGTAGAGTCCAAATGTTTTAAGAATATGGAAGCCTTGGAAGCAGCAATGAAGAAGCACCACATCAATTTGGAGAACTCTTCAACTTCATCTTCTAGAATGGCACTTTCTGCATGTGGTTGTCAAGCATCAAGATTTGGTTATGCATTAAATGTATATTTATTAAAAAAAAACATCACAACATAAAATAATTATTTTAAAATAAATTATGGAAGAAAAAATCTATACTATATTATTTTAATTAAATTATATCAAAACTAAAAACAACATTGGATGTATCTCACACCATTTATGATTTTTCACATCGTTCATGAACTTAGAAGACGATAATGGAGACACAAAGGCCTTAGAAACATTAATTTCACATATAATTGGTTACAAAATATCATCCAAAATTGGTTTATATAACGTGCTTTAAGTGCCATTTCCTATATACCGTGACTCCTCTTCATCCTCCTACAAGTATGAATAATGTTTCACAAGGATAAATCTGAAGGTATCTGGCAATGTTTTAGATGCGACTTGGGGCATGTTCACAGATCCAATTAAAGTGAATAAAAACTTCAGACCCCAACAAGACGAAAATTATTTTTGCAAAAATAACATATGCCGAAGGTCGAAAATTAAACATAATCATGTCATGTATTACTCATAAATTAAATGAAATAAAATTTGAGCGCATTGTTTATGCAAGGTTACTAAAAGCAGGGAAATACCCATAAATCCAGGTGGAAGACTAGGTGCAAAGCTCAATGGTGCAGAGTTCGTAAAAGGATAAGGAAACACATGTGTCACGACAAATGGAAAAAAATGTGAAAATACCATAAGTGGGGTTAACGATAACATTGTAATGATGACTCCACCATTATTCCTCCCAAATTTTCTCACGAAACTCTGGACCGACATGTAAACAAAGATCTGGCCTAAGATTTCACATAAAAGTCTCCTAAGTAAACACTCGAACCCCCTTCCCTGTTAATTCCTTGAAATTTTGAACCTGTGACGCATAAATCTTCGAAGTTTTGTGGTAGCCGCATGTACTTTAGTGTGCATCATTGCACTACAATACAATAACCTTCAACTATAGCCAATAGTATTGTTGTTAAACTTCGTCGAGATATCACTATGCTTCAACTTGATTTTTTGATGCGCTATAATAACCTATATGTCGTCATCCCAATGATAGAACTGATCTATGTCTATCCATCCTCCCACTTGCGCACATGCATGAAGGTCAGAGTGGGAAACGTGGGCATGGCGAATAGGAGCTCAGAACAGAGCTCCCCCTAGTTATGGATATTCATTATTCATTAATTCAAATTTCAAGTCCCACCAACATATTTGAATTTTAAATTAAATTCAATGGCGTCGAATTCAATGGATACACAACATGGCAAAGATGATATGGATGGCATGGTAGATATGGATGATGGAATCCGGATTTGAAGCAACAGACGTTGACAAATTACGTGACAAAAATGTTGATTTGTGGTATCATCAAATGTGATCTAAGTCTCAAACATTGTGGAGAGGCTTAGATACATGCATTACAGATAACCCAGAAATTGTTTTCGGAAATTCCATCCAGAAATAGTTTTATAAGATTTTTTTTTTTTTTTTAATAAGGACCCTAAGTCTAACTTAGGAAATTAAAATAAAAAATGAGTATTAATATAAAGTGTGGGTGAAACTTCTAAAAAAATCAGATCAATTCTACTATAATCTTAGCCATTGATTGGAGATCTAATCATAGTCGTTGAAGTCTCAATGAGAAGTCTATAAAGGAAGGCTTGAGGGTCATTGCAAGATACATCAAAAGGATCTAGTGATTGATTTTTCCAGAAGTGAGCAGTGCTCAAGATGAAAGCTTCGATCTAAGTGATTCTTCAACGTAGTTGAGGGGTAGAGATAGTTTTGGCAGGAGGATCTTCTCCAGGGCCAAGTATCATCAGCAAAGAGGCAGAGAAAGAAGAAGACGAGGCTTTGTAGAACCTAGAGTGAGTGATGTAGTACCCAGAAGAGGTGACGCAGAGCCACGTAAACCCCACGCAGTGGCAACCCAGTTTCTCAGCAGAAAGTCTGAGTTTCAGCTAGGGGAATCCAGATATGAGCTGGGAGGGTTGGATCAATTTTCTGGAAGGGCTGAAAGATCATGTAGAAGGGGTGACATAGTTACAGATCCGACCCCACACAAGCCTACACAGCTACTACGCAGAGGCAACGCAAAGGGAGCTAGGGTTTCACTAGTAAAGCTACCAAATAAGCCGGAACTTGCAGAGTGAGGTATACTCACTATATTTTTCTATGTCAAGATTTCTCTGTAACTGAATCGTCTAGTGAGACATTCAAAGTTGTATCCAAAATAACTGCTGCTTAATAATAAAACCCTCAAATCTACTGCACTTGTTTCCCGCATTGGGTTTTTCCGGGGACGTTTGTCCAAAAATAACGGTGTCCTATGTGTGTGTTATTTATCTTTCTCAGATTTATATTTTCACATGTAATTTAATTAAGTGAAGGTTGCTTTAGTAACTGATTTGATATTTTCAGAAGTAATCTGCAAATAGCTTGTTAAATCTAATTTATGAGTAAGAGAAGTAGTTCAGTTTGTTGCAGTAGGGATTACAGATCTAGATCTTGGAATTTTCCCATGGTATCAGATCATTGATTGTGAAACAAGAAGCGCAAATCCAACACTGAGTCAAAGGACGAAGAGCTACAGAAAGCATAAATTTGAATCCCTAGAGGGATTACGTAGTCTAGGATTGGAGAACTGAAATTTCTAGAAAGGTATCTCTCTGAGTGAGTCGATAAAGAGGTAAGACTTCCAGATCATAAATTTACCGAGCGAGAGGGAGCAGTGTAGAGCCTCAACGCAGAGCTGGTGGGATGCATTTTCTGCAAGAAAATATTGATTTTGCGTGGCAAAAAGTGTTAGAAGAAGAAGAAGCGACATAGTTGAGGGAATTTTCTTCCTCACGAAGTCCCTAGCCGGGGAATTTAAGTTTTTCCAAGATCTAAACAACAGATCCAGACAACAGATCTACGAGCTCCACAAGGAGTGCATAATCCTGTCTAGTGCTGCGAAGAGGGGGAAGAAGAGGAGCAGATTTGACATTTTTTACAGCCATGGTAGCTCATGGGCTTAGAGATAAGGACCAGTTGGAGGGAGCCTCCAACTACGTGATCTCAAAGGCCATAATCACTTGTCTTCTAGACGAATATGATCTCAAGCTCTTTGTGAAAAACACGATACATTAGGGGAATTTTGAGGTCTAAAATGGGCCTCCTAAGAAAAATGTACAACCAAAATAAACTTTATATGAACCAATAGGATTCAAGATGATGATTTCAACCATGGGGGATCATTCACCATTTTTGGAGTAAAAAGGTAAAAAGATTTAAAAATAATAAAATAATAAAACTAATTTTTCAACTCGTATTTTCAACTTATATCCCTAAGGTTTTACTCAAATTTTAAGCGAGGGTACTTGCTGGATGCAAAATTTAATTCCTGATTCAAGGAGTACCCATGTTACATACTTTCGATGGACCTTTCTACACAAAAAATGAGAAATACATGAAAAAATGTGATTGCAATCATGTTTTTCATTGTATTTCTCATTTTTTGTGTAGCAGGGTCCATTGAAATTATGCAATATGGGTACTCATTGGATGAGGAATTAAATTCTTCATCCAATGAGTGTTTCTGCTCAAAATTTGAGTAAACCCATACGGACATAAGTTAAAAATACGAGTTGAAAAATAGTCTTTTCTTTTTTCCCTCTAAATTTTGATGATGCAATCTAATATTATTTTATTATTTCCACTATTATTTTATAATTTCCTTATGAGGCCCATTTGAGACCTCAAAACTCCCCTATTGATTATCCCTACAGATCTAGATCCATTGAAGTAGTACAAGGCTGATATGGAAAAGGAAAAAAGGCTGCTCCTGGATGGAGTCAAATATCACATAGTGTCCCATATAGTCAGAAAATATACTGACAAGAAGATGTGGGAAGCCTTGGCCACTCTATATGAAGGATATTCCGAGAAGCAGAAGATGTACCTTGAGAAACAACTTAGGATGGTATAGATGCGGAAAGGGGAGCACATTGTTCTGTTCCTGACTAGGCTTCAGAAAATCCATGACCAACTTGCAGTCATGGGGTTTACCCCTTCTCCTACAGTGATGGTGAGACTGGCTCTCAACACAATAACTAAGGATTGGAAGGTATTGTCGAGAGTATCCTAGGCAGAGAAACCTTGCTAGGCTGGAAAGAGATGTGGGCTACTCTTCAGCAAGAAGAGCTAAGGAGAGACTTGGTCAAGTGCAAACTTGATGGTAGCAGTGCCAGTGGATCGAAGGTGAAGAAGGAGGAGGAAGGAAATGCGACCCTTGCATCCAAAGGTCAGCAGGAGCAGGGGAGACATAAGAATGACGTCTTGAAGATTAAGTGCTTCAAGTGTGGTGAAATCGGTCACTACGCTTCCCGGTGTCCTTTGAAGAAAAATGATAGGAATGAGAAGCACGATTTGAAGGCTACAACCGCGAAGATCGATGAGGATGAGTATGCCATGAGTGCCCACGCATCTCCAGGAGGGAGATGGGGTGACATTGAGTTGTAAGTTGCAAGAACTTTAGTTGGGCGGGATCCTTGAGGAGTCCACCTCTCAGATCATACCTTACTAGAGGTGCCCAAAATAAGTAGTAGTAGGCTGGAGGAGTTTTTAGTCGGTGTAGAGGAGTGCAGAAACAATAGATGTAGTAGTTAGTGGCGCTAACATCTGAGCAGTGCAGAGCAGAGTTGCAGCAACGCAGAGGGACGCAATGTAGAGAAACAACAATGTAGTGCTTCAGAGGGACAACATGGGACTAGAAGCAGTCAGTGTTTCAACATCGAGATGCATCCTAAACACTTGTTCAGATTTATGGATGTTTTTAGTTGCTTATCTCAGCAGCTTAGTTGCAGTGCAGAGTTAGCAATGGAAGTGCTAGCATCAGATGCAACATTTGAGAGGGATTTGCAGTACGGATGTAATGTTGATTGTGGTAGGGTCATCAACAATACAGTGCAGCACCAGCGCAGTGATTAATGGGAAACATGTCATACATCATCAACGTAGAGGGAGATGCTTCATAGTGAGAGAAGTATGCAACAAGGCATATTTGTTAGAGAACCTTCCTCGCTAAGAGGGAGTGTTGATTTGCGGTAGCATCAAATGTGCTCTAAGTATCAAAATTTGTGGAGAGGCTTAGACACATGCAATACAGATAACCCATAAATTGTTTTGGAAAATTCCACCCAGAAATAGTTTTATAAGAAAAATTAATTATTTCTAATAAGGACCCTAAGTATAACTTAGGAAATTAAAATAATTAATGAGTATTAATTTAAATTGTGGGTAAAACTTGTAGAAAAAGAAGATCAAGTCTAATATAATCTTAGTCGTTGGTTGGAGATCTAATCTTGGTCGTTGAAGTCTCAATGAGAAGACTATAAAGGAAGCCTTAAGGGTCATTTGTAAGATATACTGAAAGGACCTAGTGATCGAATTTTTTGAAGTGAGTAGTGCTCAAGAAAAATGCCTTGATCTAAGTGATTCTGTAGCGCAGTTGAGGGGCAAAGACAATTTTGGCAGGAGGATCTTCTCTAGGGCCGAGGATAATCAACAAAGAGGAAAATAAAAATGAAGAGGAGGTTGCGTAGATACTAGAGTGAGTGACACAACACCCAGAAGGGGTGACGTAAGGCCACACAGGCCCCACACAGTGGCAAGTCAGTTTCTCAGTAGAAAATCTGAGTTTTAGCTGGGGAAATCCAGATCTGCACTGGGAGGGCTAGATCGATTTTCTGGAAGGTCTGAAAGATCACGCAGAAAGGGTGACAAAGTTCTAGATATGACCTCACACAGGAATATGGAGCCGCTGCGTAGAGGCAGCACAAAGTGAGGGTGGTGGAACTATATTCCAATGTAGATATAAACATTACTAACTTGTAATTTCTCCCTTTCAATTTTTAAAAAGGCTACAAAATAGTGAGTTTCTACATGTTGATGTTCACTTTAACTCATTTTCATGCAGCTTTAAAGGTTTGAAATCACCTTCATAAATAATAATATCTAAATTTCTTTGATTCTACATCCACCTTTGTGTTTTGCTAGAGTGTAACAGTCCGTTAATTTTTTTTGTAAATATGTAAAACTATTTCTATTGATAAAATATTATTCGTGTTTTAAGGTATATACTATAAATACTAAATCTTAAAAATCTCGACGCAATAGGTTGCAGATATTATTTTTCCTCACTGCTTGGAAACATTCTATTGCGTACATATTGTAGTTTTTTGGTAAAAGTTTGTGTATAGAATTAAAAATATAATCAACAAACATATATAGATAAAAAGAATAATAATTAAACCCCTTTTACAAAACATTATCAGAGATACTTAGTTTGTGCATGGAATAAAAAAATATAATTACTTATATAGATGAAATAGATAGTAAGTTTGTGCATTGAATAAAAAATATAATTACTTATATAGATGAAAGAGAAAATAAGTTTGTGCATGGAATATAAAATATAGTTATTTATATATATGATTTGTTGGTGGAGACGAAGTGTGGGCAATCCCTTCCCTTCATTTTATTTGTAAAGGTAGATTGACAATGTTTCTTAGTACAATTTAGATAAATTCTTTTAGAATTCAATGCCACATTTTATCCCCTACAATTATATAAATATGTCAAATTCATATATATGTGTGTGAGTATGTGTGAAATTAAAACATTGTAGTCCAATGTTGGAATGTTTTTAAATGGATTTTGATGTAAAATTTTTCAATGAGTTTTCATGGAAAATTATAGTAACACCTCAGTCTGCATTTTTCTTAATCATTTCACTTGTTCCATTTCATTTTATTGCATTTGTATTTGGTAAAAAAAACTATTTATTGTTCATAGTATTATTGTTGTTGGTATTATTATTATTATTATTATCTACACTATTTTGAACAAACAAGCAAGTGTTTCACTAATTTTCTCATTTAAAATTAATAATTTTATAAATTTGAAAACACCTACTAGGATAAGTATTTTTTTAAGATATTAATTAAACAATATTAATTTTTTTAGTAATTTTCCAATTGAAAAAAACCTATATATCCAAATATGTTTCAATGTCATCTTCTAAATTGACTTGTCTATTTTCTTTGTATTATATTATCACTTAAAAAAATGTTTGCACGTACTTATTTAATTAATTTTATAATTAAAAATCCAAGTGATATAAAAATGAATTTAAAAAAAAAAACTAATAATATAATTTATATTTTGATCACATTATAATTTTTTATAATTCTTAAATAATTAAAAATATATATATACATGCACTTAAAATTATATTTATATGACTATCACCAATTTAAAAAAAAATAGCTTTCAATTAAAGTGAAAAAATAAAATGATATATATATATATATATATATATATATATATATATATATATATATATATATATATATATATATATATATATATATATATTTATATATATATATATAACATTTACAAAAACCTTTATATCTATGTATACATGCACTTAAAATTATATTTATATGACTATCACTAATTTAAAAAAAGAAGAAGCTTTCCGTTAAAGTGAAAAAATACAAGAAATGTCAATGACATATATATATAACATTATTGGTTTTACAAAAACCTTTATATCTGTGTATATTTTCCTTTAACAAAAAATTTCCATAACACTTGTAAATAACTCAAATTCATATAATGTACCATAGGGTTTCACCCATTTATTATACATATAATTTAGGGGAGTTTCTTAAAATTTTCCCTGATCAAAATAACAAATGAGAACTACAAAAATTAATATCAAATTAATATAATAAAAATTCTAAGAAAATTATAAATTTAATCTTTCACAAGATGAATTGATATCCCAATACCAAATTACCATAGCACAATACCAATTTAACATGAACAAGAAATTGAATGCAAAAATTGCATTAAGAATTTTCTCACATTACAATATACAATAGTTTCTAAACTCTTTCAAATTCAAAATTGTTAGGTAAAGAAATCTATTTTGCTAGTAAGTTTCTTGGAGTCTCATAAACTTTATCATTGAAAAATAAAAAAGCATGGAAGGCTAATGACAAGTAGCGAGCGCAACTAAAACAAGTCCAACTGCGTAGCAGTAGTCCCTGCCTGGGACTACCAACATGAAAAGTTAGTTTCCAATTTCAGTACCTCCAACCACAATGCTAGGGTATACATATGTGTAAGGAAAATGTGTAAGGCCATTTGCCTGATTTTAAATAGCTACAATCTAACTAGAATTTTGGAGAGGAGAGATATTTATGTGATTGTTATGGCAATGAATATTTTCACGCTTTCACATTCATACATTATGAAACTGGGAAATTATTTGGCTGGAACATCTTGAACTGTTGTGTCCAATAGAGTTGTTAGCCAACAACCTTCAAATTCTTGGCTAAATGGAGGATATAAAATATTAAATTTGGATGCGTCATTAAGTGAGAGCACTAAACTATTTGACATGCGTGGTGAGGCCACTTTCTTGGAAAAGGGAATAAAAAACACATTGTGAAAAAAATAAATTTTCAAGTCTAAAATATAATTTGGAAACAAAAATACTGGAGGATGTTGAATTTTAATATCAAAACATAAATAATTCACTTGGAAACCATGTACAGGAATTTAACTAGTAAGGGAGGTTCCATAATATTTAACATTTTAAACTTATTTGAACATCCTAGACAGAAGTTAAGGACACCATTCTTCAATATATTTCTATATTTGTCTTGATGATATTTGAAGGTAGTCCAGTATTGTTGTAGATTAACGGATTAAATTCACTTTTTAAAGATTATATGAAGTAGAGAGGGTGCAAATTTGAACATGTTTCATGCATTTATGCTAGTGAGGAGGGCACAATATTATCAGTAGTATGCAGGTACCTCCATCCAGGAATAATGAAGAATATAAAGGGGTGAAAGAATTGGTTTATGAAATGCAACCCACTTGTTTCCATGAGATGGAAAAGGGTTGATTTTATGCCTTGAGGAAATAACAAGAAAAGCCTTTTACAGGATGGGAAAAATATGCAAAGCACTAAGTTGGATTTTTCCTCATACACTTAAGATTCAATGGGTTAACAAGGACAATAAAAAACTTGGAAACATCTAAAAGCAATCATGATTGAAATAACCTTGACATCTGCATGCAAATGATGTAATCCTACAACTTGAACAACCTACTTTACTTCCTTTTCCATGCCTAGACATCTTTGAAGTTGTGGCAAGACATCTTTGAAGCTGAAAGAGGAAGAACACACCTACAAGACATATTGAAGCTCAAGGAAACTACCACAAAACCAAAAAGTAGAGGAAAAGACAGAAAACAAAGAATGAAATTCGCTAAATATCTGAACCGTAAACCAGTGAAGCATTCATGAACATGGTACATGCTCTATGAATCCTAGATTTAAGGATAAAAACTATTTAGAGTTTTCCATAAACTAAATATAAACCTACAGGAGAATGATAGGTTTATACTATAAAATTCAGTCAGCCACATGTGCTTCATGCATAAATTTACAAAAGCATCAGTTTATAAATTAATTAATTAAGTATGATATTTTAATCACTTTAATTAAATATCAAGGACAACACATTTGATAACTAAATATGGGGTTCTTTTCTTTGGCCACTTGTCCATAATGTGATAAAGGTGACACGCATGCAATGTTTCTCCAAGCAAGGAGCTATGTGACCTATGTTCCTACGCTGCATTGGATTTCTCTGTCATTTTTAAAGTTTTTTTCTCTAAGAAAGGGACGATGTGACTCAATGATAGGGATCTACATCGGGATCTGGATCTCGAAAGTAAGTTTTTCTACTCCAAGCAGGGGTCTATGTGACTAGATGGTAGGGATTTGGGTTCAAATCTTGAAAATATGCACCTCGATAGGCATCTAGTTCTGTACAAATCATATCACCATGCATATAATTATGTAAAGATCATGCCAGTTACATATAAAATGTAAAATTTCAGAGGTGTCATAGGTTTTACAATGGTATATTTCAAAGGAATTCCCTCTAGCTAGAGTGGGGATATCCTATTCATTTTGATGACATCCACTATAAACAGGCTTAGGCTCATCAATGGAACAAGAGGATGTAACCAACACTTTTCAGGGTGCCAACAAGCATGGTCGAAAGAAAGGAGAGCTCACCATATATTAGTGATATGGGACTGCTCGAGGAGGTTGTGGAACTCTAATAGAACCAATTATAGATTTGTATTTTTGGTTCGCATGCTACATTATTACTGGAAACGTTATCCTGCCGCGCTACACCCAGGGGGAATGCACTCTTAACACCATACGTGTAGATGAATTTTGTGCATAGTGTGCCAAGCTTAATTATTGCAATATTTTTATGAATGAGATAATACAAGCTTGCACATATTTGCTTGAAAAGGGGGAAATCTTTCATTTTAGTGATCTGTTGGTGGCTTTTACAATCTGGAAGTGACAATACCTACATGGAAGGCCTGGGTATTGTTGTAAGGCCTGAACGGATAGCATATTGGGGAAAGGATTGTGTTATTGCCTAAATCTACCTCAAGCTGAGAAAGGCAGAGTCTAGGGTAACATCAAACCAGGCTTAATCTGGTAGCTAGCCCTACCAGATCGGAAGAGGGCTCTCTCCTAGTCAATCTCAGCAAAATATTATCAGTGAGGCTTGAGATGACTTGAATAAAGGCTGATTTTAGGCTAGGTATATATGTAAGAGAGTTTGATTTTATTTTGAGGGTGTTTGTTGGATCAAAGGAAAAGGCAGATTTTGGGTATGGGAAATGAGCAGTTTTGCAGGGATCTGAATGGGGCAAGGTAGGGAACTATTTTGATGTTTCAATTTTGAATGAAATGGATAGCTCAGACCGGTGATGGGTTGAAGAGGGCAAGAGACTTTCAATAATCCTCTTCAGACAGTTGAAAACATAGAAAATTAAACAAAACTCAAGGTAGAGCACTGCAAATCTAATGAATTCCACCTTTATACTTGTTTGTTTAACTTAAGAAGAAATAAGAAGGAAGATGATACACATGAAACATCAGTAAAATTAAAATCACAGAGAGAAAGACATCATCAAAAAAAAGAGCCACATGAATCCCAAGGATTTCTGCAAACCCTGGTCTATTCCTTTGCCAAACTACAGAGATGAAATGTACAATGAAGCTCCAAGCAATCCCAAGTGTCCAACCATGCAAATTACTGAAAAACTACAAGATATAGGCAAGCATAACTCATCCCCATGCCTCTAGGGGTCGAGCTCACTATTTTAGGAGCTGTTTCAACAAGATCTAAACTAAGAACTAGAAAATAGGCAGTGGAACAACTTGCCTCTATAAGATAGGAAACTGATTCATTCAGTTGCAATTCACCTTTTGATGAACGAATCTACTTTCATGAGTAAAAATTTGCCAAAATTACATCAAGAGCCATGAAATTACATCAAATTACATCAATAGTTTTACATGTGGAATTAAGAAAGTCAAACTGGCCAAAACTAGGCGAAAAATAGAGTTACTGAGTGAAAAATGAGCCAAAATCCCCAATGCGCTATGCCTGAATTCTCTATGCGTCACGCCTGTTTGGAGTCGATTTTGAAGGCCTTCCTGGTGTCCAAATTGAGCGCAGGATAGCTCGTTGGAAAGCTCTTCCTGTTTAATTTCCAAAACAAGTGGAATTTTGGAATTTGATTTCCATTTTCCCCTCCAAAAATGAGTTTTCCCAACACTACTTCCTGTGTGCTAAAAAAGGGGCAGAAAGGTCATTTTTAGGGTGTTTTTGATCCTTCTCTTGTCCATGTGTAGGCATGCATAAATTTTCATGCAAAATCCAAAAATACAAATTTTTACCCAGGAGGAACTCCCAATCATAAGCGCGCCCTAAGTGGCGTGACGCGTCGGGCTGAAAAATCTGTGTTTAGGCCAAAAAAACAAAATTTGCAAAATGTGTCCCAAATTTCTTGAAATTTGGGCTGAGTGTCCTCCATCATGCAATATGCTGGGCCAAGGAAGCTTTGGCAAAAATTTGAAGTCTATTATGCCTTTTCCGACGCCTTAATGCCCTCTTCAATTTAGCCTTCAGGATCTTGATTCGTGCCTTACAAACATGATTTCTTGCCCAATAATGATTCTTCATGTGCCTCAACATGTTATTTTCCTTGTTGGCCTTCTCCAAAAGCTTCTCCAAATGAATATTGACCCTTTCGAGCCAAGTTTCGTGATCAGTCTCAATCTCTCGCTCAATGGATGTCATCTCGGTTTGGCTCCTTTGGGCAGCTTGCTGGTTCTCACGTATATTTCGCAACTCCATGATAGTTTTCTGATCTTCCAACTGTTTGTTTCGCTACTCAAGGTAGTTGATTATCCATTGGGATCTTTGCAACTTGACGGACAAAGTGTTTATTTTTGCCTTCTTCTCCTGAACAACCTCTCTCAGCTTTGAGCTAGGAGAGCCCAAATCCTCATCAATGAGTATGAAATCGGTATCCTGGCCTCCTGAAAGCCCCTCATCCTGCATGGGCCTCTTACCCTTGTCCTGTACCTATACCTGTGCCTGTGCTACTGATGACAGAAGCGAGACCCCTTCCACCCCGCATGGAGATAATACTCGCATGGCTGCTGCAAATAACCCTCTGGTGCCTCTCTGATAAGTGACGAACACCGGCATACTAGTGGTTTGTGTCTCATGACCTTCATGCTGATATGAAGGTTCACCTGCCTCATGAACAACCTCCGAAGGTACCTGAGATGCTGTGGAGAAATCATTAGAAATGAAATCCTCCCATGAAATACCCTGCAAGCCGAGCTGATGCATAACCACAATTTTGATAAGTGCAAAGTGGTAGATACTGCTGTACTGCTGCTTAGGAGTTTTCCTTTGCACGAGAGTGGTCATCTTCTCAATATTACGGCACATGAAATAAGGGAGGTTCATCATCCTCACCCTGGTAAAATGCATCAGTAACCTGATATGATAGGCATAAAGACGTGAAAACCGGCCATCACAACTGAAATATTTGATAATAAGCTTCATCAGAGGAGCATATGAATCCTTTAGGAACCGGAAGGGAAACACTCTGCTGAGTTGTCTCACAAAACTAGGCTTGATATATGGCTCATAGTGTACCCTGTCAACCTACTGCCTTTTGTTCCATTGTTCTCCAACATTTGGTATTCTGGTTGCTTGAGAGATAGTTTCAGGTGTTAAAGTGAATGTCACACCTACAAGGGTGACTTGGCCATCATGTAAATGAAACACAAACAAATGGGCCAGCTCTTGATGGTGATGGACCCTAGCAACCATTTCACAAAATTGATAACAAGACTGCTGTTGAAAACATGCCATAGCAAGTGGACAAGCCTGCAATTCAGCCAATGAAGTAGGCTTCTCCCTCACATGTTTGCCACTCTTATGAGGTCTTCTAGGTGCATGAAATTCAATTGTGGAATCACTGTCTCGGTCATAAGATGTATTGGTCTCCATGATTTCCAAAGTCTATCTTGTGTTGGATGAAAATGAGAAGTTTGGTGTCTTTGACTTTGTTGCCAAATATGTGATAATATGGGAGGGACTATGGAGGGATGGAATATTACCAAGTGAAAACTGTCAATTGAAGAATTTAGGGACAGTCATTAGGTTTTTGGGATAACATTGGGGTTTGGGGAAATTTATAATTGGGATGGGGATAATGGGAATGGGATAGGAATGAGTGACTTAGGGATATAAGGGAGTAGGGAAATGGGCTGCTATGATAAGATAAATAGTGAGGAGGGACTAACAAGGTGGGGGAAATGGGAATGATTGACACAAAAACAATTTAAAAACCCTAAAGGAGAATTCTTCAAACAAGATAATAGGGTTTGATTTTTTTGTATTTAAATCCTCACAAATATCACCAAACACGTGTTCATTGGCAATGGAGAGGTTGCTCGGACTTACTTGAACAAAGAAGGACTGAGCAAATTTGAAGCTTGAAAGGAATGGCAATAAACTTTCTTTCCGGCCCAATGCGTCGCGCAACCAACCTAGTCCGCCGCATCCTTCCAATGCATCACGCAGGAACAAATTTACACGATGAGAGTCGACCCAATGTGTCACGCTCGCCCGATGCGTCGCGACACTCACCCAATGCGTCGCGCGACTGAACTTTGCACAAAATCTCCTTCAAACTGTTTTCTTTGCTCTTCACGGGTTATCCTTGGTTCACTACTGTTCTCTTGGCATTCAAATGAAGTCTTGAAACATAGAAATGACATATATGCCAAGGATTTTGATTTTCCATTCGAAAAACCCACTTTGTAATGTTTCAAATTTTGACACTTTTCAAAAACTTTGCTTTGCTTCCTTTCGGCTTTTTAACTGAATGATGAGCTTTCTGTTTGTCCTGCAGGGAATGGATGGCTGGAGTTTTGAAAAAGGCGACCAGGGTTGCCAGTGAAAGTATTATTACAACTGAGAAAACTTTAAAATCACATTACATTTATTTACATAAAGATAAAAAACTCTATTTTTCTTCAAAACAGAGTTTTGAAGAAAAATACATTATTAAGTATATGATGATGAGATTTTTAGCACCGAAACCTTATTTCAAAATCCTCATGTGCCTGCTGACCATTATTAGGGATTCTGAAGAGCTTATTAATGAAACCCTAGACCTAATGACACTAAAACCCTAAAATTTTGCAAACTATGAGACACAAAATGACTGTAAATGATTTTAATGAACAGAAATAGGCCAGCAGGTAAAGGACATGAGGGACATGAGGAACAAGCCACTACCGTCAGATGATCCATGCTCCTAATGGAATGCAGCTGACTAAATGAGACACCTAATTATGCAATGCAACAAGAGAAATTTGATCTCTGACGGAGGGACGAAGATACCGACACTAACATTGGCTCCAATGGGGATGGTAGCTCCTTGGAGGTGCCAAGAACTACAAATCTTTGGGAAAGAAGGTAGTGCCTTTGTCCATTGGGCTATGAAGTCAATAACTTCGACAAACCAAAACAAGACTCTTGACTCATTTTCATGACTGAAAATTGACACAAAACTAACTCAATTTTGAAACCAAAATGACTGAAAGACCTGACTCAACAAACCAAACCAAAACTGAAATCAACCTTCAGATTTATAGCCTTCACCTTGAGCCCCAAACTGAAATAATGATGACAGCACATGCTTGCAATGAAACTTAAACAAACCGGTATGTACAATGATATGTATGACAGCAGAAAACATTTCAAAAATAGTACCGTTTGAGAAGCCGACCATTGACCGACCCTCCCGGACAATCTTCTCCATTCATTTATTTCAAAAGGAAAGCATTTTGGCATTGATATGCAGCAATTCTGAAAGGTCCTTTCCAAATATTCTCGAACTTGCCATGCTTACCTTTATCTTCGTTTCTTGCATCCCATTTCAGCACCACTTCTTCTAATTGAAACTTGTTCGCCTTTGCCTTTCGATCATATATCTTCTTGATTCTCTCTTACAGCTTGAAAGTGTTTTGAAAAACCTCGTCTCTAGTTTGTTGTAAATGGATCATTTGATTTATTCTTCGTTGCATATGATCTTCTTCGCTGCCAGCTTCCTGCAGAAGTTTAACCACTGGAACTGTGAGAGAGGTCGGGAATACTGTGTCAACACCATACACGATCTCAAAAGGAGACATGCCTATAGGTTTCTTTTGACTCACTCTATCTGCCCAAAGTGCATTAACCAATTTCTTATGCCAAATTTTCTTGTTTATTTCCAGCAGCTTTTTGATAATATTGACCAAAGATTTATTTGAGGATTTGGCCAATCCGTTGCCTTATGGATGATATGCAGTTGAGTGCCCCAAATTAATTTATACTTATCACAAAAATCAATCATTCTTTTAGATTTAAAGGTTTCTACATTATCAGTGATCAGCTTATTTGGACAACCAAAATGAGACAAAATGTTGTTTTCAAGAAATGAAATGATTACCAAATCTGTGGCCTGCCTGGTGGGAACCGCCTCAATCCATTTAGTAAAATAGTTCGTCGCTGTAAGAATCCATTTATGCTGCATTGAAGAAGCAGGATGGATCTCGTTAATGAAATCCAAACCCCACTGCTGAAAAGGAGCACTTAATTCAATGGGCTTGAGTGGCAAAGGCTGCAATCTTTTCCTCCCTTCAAAAATCTGACATTCATGGCAGATTTTGACAGTTTTGTACACATCAGCAAAGAGAGTCGGCCAATAATATCCCGCTCTCAAAATTTTGTTGGCTGTTGTTTTCCAAAAAAGGTGACCTCCGCAATCTCCCTTATGAAAATATTCCATAACCTATTTTGCTTCTTCCTCAACCAAACAATTGAGAAAAACACCACCGGGATCTCTCCAATAAAGTGCATTATTCATGATACAAAACTTAGCAGCCTTCAATTTCAGCATCCTATTTCTGTTTTTAGCCATTCTTGGCGGTGGTGACAGATTTTGGAGCACATATACAATGTATGAATACCAAGGAGAAAGCATAAATATTTCTGATACCTGAATTAGCGAAGTTTCTTCATTTTCCTCGGACATAACAGCAATGAGATTAATGTCCAAGGCATGCAAATTTGACTCAGCCATTAGCTTAGCCAGCCCCTGTCCTTTGATAAGCTTTGTAGGCTTTATCTCCACGTCATATTCCAACAAGGCTGCAATCCATTTGCCTCGTCTCCCTTCTGGATCTGTTTGCACTAAGACATCCTTCACAGCAGCATTAGGAACATAAGAAATAATGTGAGAATGCAGAATATATACTCGAAAATCTTTCAACGCTTTTACTAAGGCAAGAGCTTTCTTTTCGATAATATTATACTTTAAGGCTGCATCTCTTATGGTTCGGCTGAAAAAAGCTATTGGTTTTTCAACCTGATCTCTTTTCTGCATCAGGACTGCTGCCATAGTATGATCTGAGGCAAATGAAAACAAAATAAAATCCTGAGTATAGTCTGGGTTGATCAAAACCGGAGCTGAAGAAAGAGCCAATTTCACTAAATTGAAAGACTTTACTGCCTCCTCAGTCCACTTCACTACACTATCTTTCTTAAGCATGTTTGTGATTTCCCTTAAATGTTCTGCAAGATTGGGCACAAAGCGATGTAAGAAATTCATCTTACCATTGAATGATTGGATCTCCTTCTTGTTCCGGGGAAGATCAATTTTATGAATAGCTTCTACTTGAGCTAGATCAATGTGGATGCCATCCTTTGATATAATATGACCAAGAAGCTTGCCCTCATCCATGGCAAACAAACTCTTCTTTGGATTGAGAGACACACCATATTTTCTACACCGTTGAAAAACAATCTTCAAATGATAAAGGTGCTCTTCATCTGAATTAGAAAAAACGGTCAAATCATCAAGATATACAACTAGAAAACATCCTTTTCATTTGCAAATGCCATATCCATCGCTCGCTGAAAGGTCACACTAGCATTCTTCAAACCGAAAGGCATTTTAGCATAATGGAAAGTTCCCCACGGAGTGGTGAACGCTATTTTGTCTCTATCATCCTCATGGACCAGAATTTGGTTATAACCGGAATAACCATTAAGTAGCGACATGTGGGAAGCTCCAACTACTCGCTGAAGTATGTGATCCATTTTGGGCAATGGATAGTTGTCTTTCAAAGATACTTTATTCAGATTCTTAAAATCAATGCATAAGCGAATCTCACCTGTTTTCTTGCGCACGGGAACCAAATTAGAAATCCAATTTGAAAATCTTATGGGAACGATGATACCAGCCTTATACAACTGATTCACTTCCTTCTCTATTGAGGGCAGCAACTTTGGATTTATTCTTCTCAATTTTTGCCGAAAGGGCTTTTGATTTGGCTTAATCGGAATGGTGTGCTGAATTATGTTTGTGTAATATGTCTTCAAATCTGAATAATCCCAAGCAAATACATCAGCAAAGGAAGATAATAAACTGATATACTTTTCTTTTACCTGTGGGGGCAATGCTTTGGACAATTTCACCATTTTAAGATTTTTTGCTGATCCAATGTTCACATCCTCAACTCCTTTCTCAGTTGGTCGTAAGGTTGGTTTCTGAGCTACATCATCTTGGTCGAAAAGCTCTTCTAAAGGTATGAGACCTTTAGGAATGACATTATCCTTCAGCTGCAAAACTTCCATGTGATTGACTTGCACATCAGCCTCGCCATAATCATGCTCCACATCAATAGAAGTGTCTTTGAACTTACCTTCATTTTGCAGAAACTCATCAATTTCTTTGTCATCTTGAAACACTTGCCAATACCTTTGATTGTTAGGGACAGTTGGACGATGCTTCACATGGATTTCAAATTTGTTGCTTGAGTTCATCGGAATTTTCAAATTACTTGCTGCTTTTGCAAGTGCATCTGCAATACCATTCTGAATACGAGGGACACATGTCAAAGTATAATCTGAAAACAATTTCAAGATATCTAATACCGCATTGCAATAGGACCGCATTCGAGGATGCTTAGCTTGATATTCACCTTTCACTTGCTTGATAACTAGCTCGGAGTCGCCATACACTGCAATCCTCTTAGCATTTAACTTTCTAAGAATTTTCAGACCAGCAATTAAAGCTTCGTATTCAGCCTCATTATTTGAACAATCAAAAGCCAATTTATAGGAACATACCCTTACATTACTTGACACTTTGTTTGGGGAAGAAAAAGGGTTGCGTACCCAAATTCCAATTCCAGCACCGTCATTTCCTACCACACCATAAAAATCCATGGTCCACAAACCATCTTCATCCTCTTCCAAATGCTGAAATTCTGTTTGCTCTGTTACTTCTGCTTGCTGTCCATCAACATTTTGCTGCTGTTGGGAGGCTGATTGCTCATCAGTACTATTAAGTATTTGTCTCTCTTTCTTTAAGACCTCTCTGAATTTTTCAGTGATTTTCGGAATGTCTTCTACTTCAACTAATTGACTATTTACATCATTAAGGCTATCTGAATACAAAACAAATGATTATAAATTAGCATATACATAATTTATTGGATGATTTACCGGTTTCTCCTTGCTAGTAATCATATACGTCATCTTTTGCTCCTGGTATAATTTCCTCATCTGACCGAACACGGGAATAGTAGCATAGGAGAAATCAAGCTGCGATGTCCCTTTAAGTTTCGCTCCCCAAGATCTGGAAAGAAGCATGCCAAATCTAGGAGGAATATCCGCGACAACCACATCCATCAAGACATTTTTAGTCAAAATTTGATCCAAACTGACCACCAAATCTTTGATAAGCCCAATGCATCTTACTCTACTATAATCGAAAGAATAAAGGTCATGATACTTTCTAGTATTATCCAATCCCAATTTCTCCATGATTTCCCTAGGCATAAGATTATGAGAGGCACCAGAATCAAACATAGCATTTTGTAACACATAGTCATGCAATATAAGGCTGATGTAAAATGGAGGTACATCACTATCTGGAGACTCACCATCCAATGCTGGACCAAAAATAAACTCAGGTTGATCATCTTCCACGTTCACCATATCAGACAATGGATCTAAACTCAAAATCTTAGACACCTGACCCTTATAATTTCTATTCTTCATCAATTCAGCTAAAGGAATGGACACTTTTAACTTAGAAATTTCATTTTCTAAGTTAAAAACTGAAGTTTTCTCTACCTCTTTAACTGGAACATCATTCTTTTCAGTCTTCTCCCTTGATATACTTGGATGATTGGATCTTTCATTTGCTGGTGGTGATTTTCTAGTAGTGGGATCAGCTGTCTCTTTCCCCTTTTTCTGCACAACAAGTGAATCATTCTTTGGTGATGTAGCTTCCTTTCTCTTTTGAATTGGATTAATGGGCACATCTCTATTTCTGAGTGAATATTGTCACTGCTGGGCGGTCAAGGCATTCATGTACCCCCTCTGATATTCATCAGAATCTTCTTCAAGAGCTGTGTCATTTGCCAAGATGAAATTCTCATCCTTTTGTACAGCTGAGTTTTCCGAATACTCCTCATCTTCAGTAATAAAAATTGGCATATCATCAGGTGTAAAGAAATGATTCTCTTCTCCAACTACATCCCCTTCATCATCTGATTCCGGACCATGAGAAAAATTCTGCTGTAAGGGTGTCTTCACTTGTTGTTGTACTGCTGGTTCTTGTGCTTGCTACTCTCTTTTCTTGATTCTAAACTGTGGTTGCTGTTGGCCACGGAAGTTAGGATTTTTGATCTGCGGTTCAGAATTATCAATTGTTAATATTTCAAACATATTTTCCATCTTATGGAGCACTTGATCTGAAGTGGAAACCTCTTCCTTTAGTTAGATGTTACGTTTATAAAACTAGACCGGATATTGATTGAAGCAACGTTTATCTACTTTCGCTAATGCAAAGAAAGAATGTTTCGAAGGCTACTTGGCATAACTTCAGGCTTCGTCTGTAGTTCATAAAACAAATAAAACCAACAAGCAAACCATTTTGTAGTCCCTAGCATGGTCGCCACTATGTTATTGCCTAAATCTACCTTAGGCTGAGAAAGGCAGAGTCTAGGTTAACATCAAACCATGCTTAATCTGGTAGCTAGCCCTACCAAATCGGGAGAGGGCTCTCTCCTGGTCAATCTCAGCAAAATATTATCAGTGAGGCTTGAGATGACTTGAATAAAGGTTGATTTTAGGCTAGGTATATATGTAAGAGAGTTTGATTTGATTTTGAGGGTGTTTGTTGGATCAAAGGGAAAGGCAGATTTTGGGTATGGGAAATGAGCAGTTTTGCAGGGATCTGAATGGGGTAGGCAACTGTTTTGATGTTTCAATTTTGAATGAAATGGATAGCTCAGACTGGTGAGGGGTTGAAGAGGGCAAGGTACTTTCAAGAATCCTCTTCAGACAGTTGAAAACATAGAAAATTAAACAAAACTCAAGGTAGAGCACTGCAAATCAAATGAATTCCACCTTTATACTTGTTTATTTAACTTAAGAAGAAATAAGAAGGAAGATGATACACATGAAACATCAGTAAAATTAAAATCACAGAGAGAAATACATCATCAAAATAAAGAGCCACATGAATCCCAAGGAGTTCTGCAAACCCTGGTCTATTCCTTTGCCAAACTGCAGAGATGAAATGTACAATGAAGCTCCAAGCAATCCCAAGTGTCCAACCATGCAAATGACTGAAAACTACAAGATATAGGAAAGCATAACTCATCCCCATGCCTATAGGGGTCGAGATCACTATTTTAGGAGCTGTTTCAACAAGATATAAACTAAGAACTGGAAAATAGGCAGTGGAACAACGTGCCTCTATAAGATAGGAAACTGATTCATTCAGTTGCAATTCACCTTTTGATGAACGAATTTACTTTCATGAGTAAAAATTTGCCAAAATTACATCAAGAGACATGAAATTACATCAAATTACATCAATATTTTTACATTTGGAAGTAAGAAAGTCAAACTAGCCAAAAATAGGCGAAAAATAGAGTTACTGAGTGAAAAATGAGCCAAAATCCCCAATGCGCCGCGCCTGAATTCTCTATGCATCATGCCTATTTGGAGCCGATTTTGAAGGCCTTCCCGATGTCAAAATTGAGCATAGGATAGCTCGTTGGAAAGCTCTACCTGACTACTTTCTAACACAAGTGGAATTTTTGAATTTGGTTGCCATTTTACCCTCCAAAAATGAGTTTTCCCAACACTACTTCCTGTGTGTCCAAAAAGGGGCAGAAAGGTCATTTTTAGGGTGTTTTTGACCCTTCTAGAAGCCCAAAACCTATCAAAATCTCTTTTCCATGTGTAGGCATGCATAAATTTTCATGAAAAATCCAAAAATACAAATTTCTACGCAAGAGGAGCTCCCAATCATAAGCGCGCGCCAAGTGGCGTGACGCGTTGGGCTGAAAAATCTGTGTTTAGGCCAAAAAAAACAAAATTTGCAAAATGTGTCCCAAATTTCTTGAAATTTGGGCTGAGTGTCCTCCATCATCCACTATGCTGGGCCAAGGAAGCTTCGACCAAAATTTGAAGTCTATTATGCCTTTTTCGACGCCTTAATGCCCTCTTCAACTTAGCCTTCAGGATCTTGATTCGTGCCTTGCAAACATGATTTCTTGCCCAATAATGGTTCTTCATGTGCCTCAACATGTTATTTTCCTTTTTTTCCTTCTCCAACAGCTTCTCCAAATGAATATTGACCCTTTCGAGCCAATTTTTGTGATCAGCCTCAATCTCTCGCTCAATGGATGTCATCTCGGTTTGGCTCCTTTGGGCAGCTTGCCGGTTCTCACATATATTTCGCAACTCCATGATAGTTTTTTGATCTTCCAACTGTTTGTTTCACTGCTCAAGGTAGTTTATTATCCATTGGGCTCTTTGCAACTTGACGGACAAAGTGTTTATTTCCGCCTTCTGCTCTTGAACAACCTCTCTCAGCTTTGAGCTAGGAGAGCCCAAATCCTCATCAATGAGTATGAAATTGGTATCCTGGCCTCCTGAAAGCCTCTCATCCTACATGGGCCTCTTACCCTTGTCCTGTACCTGTACCTGTGCCTGTGCTGCTGATGACAGAAGCGAGACCCCTTCCACCCTGGGTGGAGATAATACTCACCTGGTTGCTGCAAATAACCCTCTAGTTCCTCTCTGATAAGTGATGAACACTGGAATACTAGTGGTTTGTGTCTCATGACCTTCATACTGATATGAAGGTTCACCTGCCTCATGAAAAACCTCTGAAGGTACCTGATAAGCTGCGAAAAAATCATTAGAAATGAAATCCTCCCATGAAATACCCTACAAGCCGAGCTGATGCATAACCAAAATTTTGCTAAGTGCAAAGTGGTAGATACTGTTGTACTGCTGCTTAGGATTTTTCCTTTGCACGAGAGTGGTCATCTTCTCAATATTACGGCACATGAAATAAGGGAGGTTCATCATCCTCACCCTGGTAAAATGCATCAGTAACCTGATATGATAGGCATAAAGACGTGAAAACCGGCCTTCACAACTGAAATATTTGATAATAATCTTCATCAGAGGAGCATATGAATCCTTTAGGAACCGGAAGGGAAACACTCTGCTGAGTTGTCTCACGAAACTAGGCCTGATATATGGCTCATAGTGTACCCTGTCAACCTGTTGCCTTTTGTTCCATTGTTCTCCAACATTTGGTATTCTGGTTGCTTGAGAGATAGTTTAAGGTGTTAAAGTGAATGTCACACCTGCAAGGGTGACTTGGCCATCATGTAAATGCAATACAAAAAAATGGGCCAGCTCTTGATGGTGATGGACCCTAGCAACCATTTCACAAAATTGATAACAAGACTGTTGTTGAAAACATACCATAGCAAGTGGACAAGCCTGCAATTCAACCAATGAAGTAGGCTCCTCCCTCACATGTCTGCCACTCTTATGAGGTCTTCTAGGTGCATGCAATTCAGTTGTGGAATCACTGTCTCGGTCATAAGATGTATTGGTCTCCATGATTTCCAAAGTCTATCTTGTGTTGGATAAAAATGAGAAGTTTGATGTCTTTGAATTTGTTGCCAAATATGAGATAATATGGGAGGGACTATGGAGGGATAGGGTGGTGAAAATGATGGAATATTACCAAGTGAAAACTGTCAATTGAAGAATTTAGGGACAGTCATTAGGTTTCTGGGATAACATTGGGGTTTGGGGAAATTTATAATTGGGATGGGGATAATGGGAATGGGATAGGAATGAGTGACTTAGGGATATAAGGGAATAGGGAAATGGGCTACTATGATAAGATAAACAGTGAGGAGGGACTAACAAGGTGGGGGAAATGGGAATGATTGACACAAAACCAATTTCAAAACCCTAAAGGAGCATTCTTCAAACAAGATAATAGGGTTTGATTTTTTTGTATTTAAATCCTCACAAATATCACCAAACACGTGTTCATTGGCAATGGAGAGGTTGCTCGGACTTACTTGAACAAAGAAGGACTGAGCAAATTTGGAGCTTGAAAGGAATGGAAATAAACTTGCTTTCCGTCCCAATGCGTCGTGCAACTAACCCAGTGCGCCGCGTCCTTCCAATGCATCGCGCAGGAACAAATTTACATGGTGAGAGTCGACCCAATGCATCGCACTCGCCCGATGCATCGCGACACTCACCCAATGCGTCGCGCGACTGAACTTTGCACAAAATCTCCTTCAAATTGTTTGCTTTGCTCTTCACGGGTTATCCTTGGTTCACTACTGTTCTCTTGGCATTCAAATGAAGTCTTGAAACATAGAAATGATATATATGCCAAGGATTTTGATTTTCCATTCGAAAAACCCACTTTGTAATGTTTCGAATTTTGACACTTTTCAAAAACTCTACTTTGCTTCCTTTTGGCTTTTTAACTGAATGATGAGCTTTATGTTTGTCCTGCAGGGAATGGATGGATGGAGTTTTGATAAAGGCAACCAGGGTTGCCAGTGAAAGTATTATTACAACTGAGAAAATTTTAAAATCACATTACATTTATTTACATAAAGATAAAAAACTATATTTTTCTTCAAAACAGAGTTTTGAAGAAAAATACATTATTAAGTATATGATGATGAGATTTTTAGCACCAAAACCTTATTTCAAAATCCTCATGTGCCTACTGACCATTATTGGGGATTCTGAAGAGCTTATTAATGAAACCCTAGACCTAATGACACTAAAACCCTAAAATTTTGCAAACTATGAGACAAAAAATGACTGTAAATGATTTTAATGAACAGAAATAGGCCAGCAGGTAAAGGAAATGAGGGACATGAGGAAAAAGCCACTACCGTCAGATGATCCATGCTCCTAATGGAATGCAGCTGACTGAATGAGACACCTAATTATGCAATGCAACAAGAGAAATTTGATCTTTGACGGAGGGATGAAGATATCGACACTAACAGATTGTATATCATTGTCAAGCACGATTATCTTTCCAATCACGAGTGTAGAATGGACAACTGCAGGTAAGTAGCTCTAAGGGAGGGGTCATGGAAGGAAAGAGAAGAGCTCGCCAATTCCACTTTCAACCAAAATGATCACCTCATTCCACTAGTCGTACAAGGCCAATGATCCTAATTTTTTATGAGGTGAATGTAGCGTTTGGGAGGTAAATGGGGGGTTACAACAATCAGATGCAATTATGGGTTAATGGGATCTACCTTTGTAAGTTATTTATTTAGATGAAGGAAAGTTGTAACTAGAAACAATATTGTGGGCTTTTCCTTTGATTTTGCAAGTGAGAAGGGGAGCATAGTCTACATGCTAAGTAAAAGGGTTAAAAACACACTCAATGTAATGGGCCCTAGGCCTTGCGTTTGACAGTGCAGGTGAGCAGAGGAGTCTCTGACTGCTAGAGTCTCCACTTTAAGAAGCAAAAGGGTTCAAAACACACTCAATGTCTTGGGACCTGGGCCCTGTGTTTGACAATGTATATGAGAAGAGGGGAGCATAGTATTTGGCTGTGATAGTCTCCACCCTAAGAAAAAGGATAAAAGGTGCACTCAAGTAAGTACTATATCCATAGTTTAAGATTTTGAAAATAACAAAAGAAAATTTCTAATTGTATATTTTACCTGCATTTCTACAATTGAATGCTTTTACCAATCCTTCAACAATTGAATGCTTGTACCAATTCTTTTGATATGGCTCGAATTTGTTCCAAGAAGAATGGTCACCACCAAAAAATTGTGGAAATAAGAATTTTCTCACCCAGAAATTCTAGAAGAAATAGTTCCACTCTAGTTACAAAACGTGAGCCTAGTATTTTAGTGGATTTGGAAGTGATTTTTTTAATGTCAGTTTTCACTTCTAAGAAGTGAAAGTGAAACAAGGTAGAAGGCAGTGTTTTGCATGCTATTGTGTTGAATTTTGAATTCTAAGCTTAGATCGAGTCTTTCAATAAATAAAGGGGCACTAATACAATGGAACAAGGTATTTATTCACCAAGAAGAGGTGGTCGATAGCAGAGGCTGAGGGTATTTACTCACAAAGATGTGGTGGTTGATAGCGACGAAAATGTGAGAAATCTCGATGGTTGATAGAATTGATAGTGATGGAAATCCTAGGACACTTGGACAAAAGTAGGGGCATGTGTATATGCAGATTTTGGAGTTTGAGAAATGTAAATGTCCTTCTAAAATTACTGAAGGTATTTGAAACCATAAACATTAAATTTTTTCAAACTAATGCTAAGTCCAAAATAACATTAGTTAATTTTCAATGAAATTTGATAAATTATTATCCTAAGTTTGAAAGTTAGTAGTCTAAGTTTGAAGGAAAAAGATTAAAATCATACATCACTGGCGGCAATAAGATTTGAAAACTTAAACTTTCATTAAAAGTGTTTTTGGACCCGATGTGTTGGGTAAAACATTGGGTAAATGGACAATATGAAAACGGTCAACCCAAATTAATACAAAGTAAACTGCAAAGAGATCACTATAGTCCCTACTATGTCAAAGGCACAGAATAATAAGGAAAGTTATGGAAAATAATTTAGTGAGAAATTTGTGTAGTAATTGGGATACTGGGAAAGATGTAAAGTAATTGGGATCAAAATATGTAAATTGTTACACACATTATCATCATTGTTTCTTATTTTATTGGTATTTCATTTTCTTTCTATTATGATGACCAATATTGTTATATTATTACAATTCTAGGATTTTTTTATAAATTTTAGACTCTTAAAATTTGTCTATCATTTTTATTTTAAGATTACAACTTCACTTGGAGAGAATCTTTTGAGTGTTAATTATCCCACAACATTGAGATATTACAAATGGCCACTTCATCTCTCTCCAAGTTGATTATGATGGAAAAATATATAGGTTATGTATGAGGTATTCAAAATTATAATTATTTTAAAATGACAATAGATATGTGTCTTGTATTCATGTTATAAAAATCCCTGATGAAGAAAATATTTTTGAATATTCTTGAGTGAACTTATTACATATAATTAGTACTAGAATAATCACATTAGTAAATGTGGTTGATATCAACCACATGCACAATAACATTTACAAATGTGATTTAATAATTATTAGGTGTATGGTAAGAATTTATAAATCCTAATATTATACACCCTAATATTAAACTGAATATTATAAAGCTTAATCCCTAATAGTATAAACCCTAATATTAAACCCAATATTATAAACCCTAATAATTCAAAATGATAATAAACATATGTGTCTTACATTCATGTTATAGATATCCTTGGTGTGGAAAATAATTTTGAATATTATTGGATGAACTCATTACATATAATTAATAATAAAGTGTAAAACAAAATTATGAAATTTTGGTACAAGAAAAATAAAATCTCACTAGAGGATATTTCTCATATTAAACATTTAAAGGCCCAATCCAACAAATTAAGAAGTCACTGAAAGGAAACTAATTATTACAATACTTTCAAACAAGTTCAGTGGAGATTCCAAGCCTAAATCAAAAGAAAAGAAGGAAATAACACTTGAAGGAAATCCTTGGGAAGGGAAAATTCCATTCATCAAAAGAAGAACAAAGAAATGAGTCAAAGAAAGAACAACCAATTGCTAAAGCCACAACATATTTCCACCAATACACACCACCATGAGAAACAATATTATCAAAGAAACATTATAAGCATTTTCACAATTACCATGCACTAACATGAAACTAGAAAAGAAAATATTATAAAGATACACATAGAAATAATAATAATAATAATAATGAGTAGTGATACTGGAACAAAATAATGACAATAAAGAACCAAAGGAGAAATTGAAGTTGATATAAGTGTGGCAACGAAAAAGAGACTGCAGGTTGAATATTACTAGGATAGATGGTTGTTTATATTGTTGAAAATGGAAACAAGAAATCTTGAAAATGAAATCAAGAAATATTTTAATTTAATTTTCCCTTGAATTAATTTAGAATAAAATTGTAATTCCACATCACAAGATAATTTGTACGAGTTAAATAAGTTAATATGACTTAGTTGGTTCAGTTAATTCGAGTTGAGGGTCTAACTTGAGTCATGTAGATGTCTCCTACAAAATAGGAGCCTTGGTTGAGTTTATTTTGAGTTGTAATTAATTAACTCAACTTATTTGAGTTAAAATTAGTTTAACTAGTTCTAATGTATGGAGGAGCTAGTGAGAGGTCAAAGAGTGGAACTAGGACTTGAACCACATCTAGAGATCAATCAGATAACAAATTATTAACTCATAAATAACTCATGCATCTCAATTACGAGAAATACCAAGTTGATATTGGAGTTCAAGGGCAATGTATTATCAGTTGTATCATCCAAATTATACAGGTGGTGCACGCAGTCGGAGGAATACCCCTAATGAATTGTGCAGTATGGATTGAGAATTTCCCTAATTAATAGGGCCTAATTACCCAAGGAAACAACGTAAAGAAATAGGGATCCTGGAGGGTATAAAATTGGCTTAAGTATTGGACCAGGCTTATCTAGGAAGCAGTGAGACATATAGAGATAATGCAAAGGTTTTTTTGGTTGGAGAAAATCATTGTAATATTCTCATATTTTCTGACTTATGAAATATACAAAAAGCGGGTTTTTTAGCTATTTATTTCCCCAATAAATCTTTTTGTACTCTGTGATTAAAATTCTTTCTCCTTCATGTTTTGTGATTTCACGAGTTAAATTGGTTTCCACAATCGATAGATTAGATTCAAGTCTATTGTTTTATCATATTATAATTAGTAGTTTGAATCTACAAGGAATTTCTACATGGTATCGGGGTAGGAATCAATATATAAGAGAAGAATACGAGTTTTTCCTATGTAGGTGAACCGAATTTGCAAATCTACTCTTCAGGACTAGCAGCAGGATCAAGATGTCTTTCTGTGGATTGAGACTCAAATATTCCCTTGATGGTAGTTCAAATTACATAGATTGGAAGGACATGATGGAAGTAGTGTTGGAATAAAAAATGCTGAAGGAGTTCATATACAATGATATTCCTAAGCCTGTAGCAACAGATGCTCAAGATTTGGCAACCTGGAAGAAGAATGTAGCAAAAGCAAGAAGGATTCTATTAGAAGGTGTTCGAGATCATATTGTCTCGAACCTCCATGGAAAGTCCACTCCATATGCTATGTGGAATGCCTTAACATATTTTTTAGGCATATTTTTTTTAGAACAACAATGACCACAGGAAGATGGCACCGAAGGAAAATATCAGAAAAATCAAGATGGAGGAGGGCGACACAATACCAGATTGCTTAACCAAGTTCACCCAATGTCGGGATGAGCTTGGAAGTGTTGGTGTTACTATTTTCGAGAATTATATGGTAATCCTAGCATTTCTAATCCTTCCCAAGAGCTGGCACAACTACCAAGATTCGGTAAATGGGAGGGAGAAGCTATCAGAGTGGGAGAGATTATGGTCAAACTTGGTGCAAGAAGATATTAGGAGGAACACCAGATATGGGACCTCTTCCAAATAAAAGGAAGAGGACTTTGCATTAGTCAATAAAGGAAAGAAATCCAAGGGAAAGAATTCACAAGGCGAAGAGGGAAAGAATAAATACTTGTCCAACATAAAGTGTTTTCACTGTCACGAGTTCGTTGTTGTGAAACCAGCTCCAAAAAGAGAAGAAAAGAGATATCAACACCTTAGAAATAAGCCACTTCGAGGGGGAAACCTCCAATAAATTACATGAATGAACAATTCTTGGATGATTCAAATTACAAAACCTCCTTTCTATATATAGGAGTCCATGGGGCCACAATGTAATCCTAGTGGGGCAACAATGTAATCCTAGCCGACCTAACAATAATAATTTAAGGGCACAATAATAACAATATGGGGGTTACAAGGGTACAATAATAACAATAAGGGGGTTACACTAACAACAATAAAGGAATATATTAGTAATATAGGGACCTAACATGCCCCTCTCCTTCAAAAAATTGTTGTCCTCAACGCTTGAGTAGCTCTGGGGGCTTCTGTATAAAATTCTCATCCTCCCATGTAGAATCTTAAGTGGGTAAGTTCTTCCACTTGATGAGATACTCTGAAATTGATCAATTCCGTAGCTTTCGAGTTCTTGTTTCCGTGACCACTTCAAGTTCCAATATGATTTTTCCTTCCTCATCAAGTTCTTGCAATATTGTTTGAACTGAAGACTTTCACCTATAACCTTATTTAAGCATGAAACATGGAAAATTGGATGCACTCATGAAGAAGCAGGAAGCTCCAATTTGTATGACATAGTACCAATATTTTGCAACACCTTATAAAGACCATAGTACTTTGGTGATAATTTATTATCCTTCTTAGCTTGCTTGAGGGACATTTGTTTGTATGGTTGTAGCCGTGAAAATACCCAGTCTCCTGCATCAAAACTTCTCTCGCTACGATGTTGATCTGCTTGTTGTTTCATTCAATTTTGTGCCAAATTCAGGTTGTCCTTTAGGATTTGGATAACTTCTTGTTGATGCTCGATGTGATCTTCCACTGCTTGAACCTTCGAATTTTCTCTTAAAGATGATGTGATGGATGGTGGATGATATCCATAAAGTGCCATAAATGGGGTCATTTTTGCTGCGGTATGGAAGGAAGTGTTATACCACCATTCAACTAGAGGTAACCACTTGACCCATTGTGTTTGTTTATCATATACAAAAAAATGAATATATCCTTCCAAACATTTATTTACTATCTCAGTTTGACCATCGGATTGAGGATGATAAGATGAGCTATGAGCTGATTGAGTACCCAAACAAGAAAATAAATTTGTCAAAAAAATTTCAGTAAAAATGGGATCTCTGTCGCTCACAATAACCCTTGGGTTTCCATGTAGCTTTTGAATTGTGTCCATAAATATAGTAGCAACTATAATTGCTTTAAATGGATGAGATAATGCACAAAAGTGTGCATACTTGGCAAGTCTATCAACTACCACCATGATGACACTCTTTCCTTCGTACTTAGGTAAACCTGTGATAAAATCCATTGAAATCTCCTCCCAACGTTGACTTGGAATGGATAAAGGTTGTAGAAGACCCAGGGTCTTAATTGTTTCAACTTTATTCTGCTAGCAAATGAAACATTCCGCCACAAAATTTTGAATATCATATTTAAGGCCATTCCAAAAAAATTCTTTCTTCACCTTGTGGTAAGTTTTTAAAAATCCTGAGTGTCCTCCTAAAGGAGAAGTGTGCAATTCCAAAAGAATCTTTTGTTTTAGTTGAGAATTCTTACAAAGATATAAGCGATCTTTGTACCATAAGGAATCATTTTTCCAACTAAATGTATCAGATGTACTAGGATCTTGCTGCAACTTTTGGATGAGTGTCCATACATCTTTGTCCTTCTTCCATTCATCTCTTACTTCAGTTATCCAATCTGGTTGGATAATAGAAATGGCACAAAGCAATGCTTCCACCTCTTCATCCTTTCTTGAGAGTGCATCTGCAACAACATTAAGCTTTCCTTTTTTGTATATTATTTCAAAGTCATAACCCAACATCTTTTATGACCCATTTTTTCTACTCTTTTGATGATAGTCTTTGTTCCAAAAAGTGTTTAAGACTATCATGATCGGTTTTTACCTTGAAGTGTCTTCCCATTAGGTAAGTTCACCATTTCTTTAGTGCATGCAATATTGCTAACATTTCCTTCTCATAAATAGGTTTCTGTAAATACTTTCCTTTGATTGGGCGACTTTCAAAAGCAATGGGTCTTCCTTCCTGCATTAAAACTGCACCAATTCCATTTCCTGAGGCATCACATTCCACAGTAAAGGTTTTTGTGAAGTCTGGCATAGCTAAGACCGGTGCTAGGCACATTGCCTCTTTAAGATGTTCAAAGGCCTTAGTTGCTTCAGGAGTCCATGAAAATGCATCTTTCTTCAATAATGTTGTTAGAGGTGCCGCTATTCTCCCATAATTCTTAACAAATTTTGATAATACCCTGTTAACCCGAGAAATCCTCACAACTGCTTTATGGTTGTGGGGAATTTCCATTCCTTAATGGATTTAATTTTGTTAGGGTCTACCTTAACACCCTCGTGAGATACAATATGACCCAGATATTCCACCTCTTGTACTCCAAAGAAACATTTGGATGTTTTTGCATATAATTGTTTCTCCTACAATAGTTTGAGCACCCTGTCAACATGTTCAACATGATCCTTCCAAGACCTGCTGTAGATTAGTATATCATCAAAAAAATACTAGCACAAATTTTCTAAGGAAGGGTTTGAAAATGGAATTCATCAACCCTTGAAATGTAGAAGGTGCATTGGTAAGGCCAAAAGGCATGACCAAAAATTCATAATGACCCTCATGAGTTCAAAATGATGTTTTCGGAATATCTTCAGTCTTCATTCTAATTTGATGATACCCTGAACAAAGATCCAATTTGGTAAAATAAATTGCTCCATGTAATTCATCCAATAATTCATCAATCACAGGAATGGGAAATTTACCTTTAATAGTGAGCTTATTGAGCTCCCTATAATCCAGACAGATGCGCCATGATCCATCCTTCTTGTGTACCAATACTACAGATGCAGAGAAAGAACTTTGACTAGGTTGAATTATACCCGCCTCTAACATTTCTGCAATCATATGTTCAATTTCTCTCTTTTGGACATAAGGATATCTATAAGGCCTGATGTTTGGAGGAACACTTCCTGGAATCAAATGAATGGCATCACCATGATCACGAATAGGTGGGAGTCTTTTGGAGTTTCAAAAACCTTGGAATGATTGTCCAAGACTTTTTGGAGATCAACAGAAATAGATGATTTTGATGTTGGAACTTATAATGAGCATAATTGTGGAATTATGCTTCATTGTTATTTATTTAGAAGCTTTTTCATGACATTAGAGCTTATTATCTTTCTCGGATTCCCTGCAATACCCCATAATTCGACTTCCTTTCCTTCTGAAAAAAATTTCAAGAAAGTTCTTGAAAATTAAAAGCTATCGTCCCCAAAGATTGTAACCATTGTACTCCTAGTACAACATCAGCACCTCCCATAGGAATGGAAAGCTTTGGACTATTCAATACATATTCCCCCATGGTTAGTTTAATATTATGGCATTTTCCAGAGAAATTTATAGTTCCTCCGTTTGCAACCATCACTTGACATTATGGTGCTGGGTATAGGAAACAATTCAATTCCTTGGCTACCTTACAATGAATAAAAATTATGGGTACTACCTGAATCAATCAACACTATTACCTTTTTCTTCTTGATATGTCCTTCTATCTTGAGAGTTTGAGAATTTTCTTCTTCCTCTTCACAATCTATGTAAAATAATTTCTTCTTAGCACACTTATGACCTTTAGTGTATTTGCTATCACAACTGTAGCAAAGCCCTTTTGCTCTTTTTTCTTCCAATTTTTGTGGTGTCAACCTTGTAGGTTGTGGAAATCTAGGCGTAGCAACACTTCCTTCTTTATAGAATTGAGTGGTAGGCTTCCTTTTCACCATAATTTTACATTCAACTTTTCTTGCCAACCTGAATGCCTTCTCCAATGAATCAGGTTCCAAAATGCGAACTTCATGTTGGATGTTATCCTTTAAAGTACCTATGAAGAGATCAATCCTGTGTTCCTCTGGAATATCAGTTACCCTTATATTCAATTTTTGGAAGTCCTCAATGTGCTCCGCCATTAAACCCTTTTGTTTGAGATTTATCAATTGGCTAAAGAAGGTGTTGCTCTTTGTATCCTCATAATGTGCTATCATTTCCTCCGTAAAAATTGACCAAGTGACAATATTTTTACGGGAGCAAAGCCATCGATACCATACAAATGTATTTTGTTCTAAATTTAAAGTTGCAATGCGTACCTTTTGTGTGTTTTGCACATTATGGAGATCAAAATATTGCTCCATCTGTAGTATCCATGTTACAGGATCATTTTCATCAAACTTCCTCATATCCATTTTTGGAATATGGTGGTTCTTCCCGCCAACATTAGATTTTATGAAATTACGATTAACATTTATTTTGTTATCATCATGAGTTTCCTCTGCTATCTTTTCACCATTAGGAAACATTTCTTGTATCAACTTTGTCAAACCTTCCATGTCTGCTTTTAGATCATTCTTCATGTTTTCCATTTTCTCATCGATCTTAGCTTCCATGTCATCCATATTAGATTTCATGCCAGCTTCCATGCCATCTATCTTAGATTCCATGCCATCTATGCCATTCTTAAAACCATCAATATTAGAGTCCACGCCTTTCTTCAAACCATCCATCTTAGTTTCCACGCCTTTCTTCAAAACTTCCATGTCATTTTTTGTTTCTCTTTGCGAGAGCGAAATTTGTTGCACTTGCTCTTGTAATTTTGATATGTCATGTTGCCATTTTTCGTCTTCATGAGTCATAGTAGATATTTATAAAGGCTTAATGGGCGTTGAATTCTTTTTAGGGGCCATTTTAAAATCCAATGCTGATATCTATTCTACAATATGCCCTTGGAATCAATTTAACTTGATTATTCAAACAAGACTTATGCAATTCGGAAAAAAAAAAAAAAATACACACCTTTTACTAGCTTTTGAGGAGCTCGATATTGAAATTGAATTATCTCTATAATTGTGGATCCTCAATATCTAAAATTCAGCCCTGTAGTATCCCTCTAAAGCTTCTTTCAAATTCCACAAGTCTAATCTGATTTGGATTCTTCAAGGAAAATTTATGTCCAATCTCCCACACTGGCTCAATTTTGGATTGGTTCAGTAGAGTGAAATTGTACGACTTGCCACATGTCACTGTTTCCTCCTTTCGCTCTGAAATTGATAGAAAAAAAACCAAAGTCCGTGTACTTGCAGCCACTTTTCACAGCATTCCAATCTGATGCTCGGAGAGAGAGCTATGAATATTTTCCCACGATCACCTCTTTGAGATGAAATTTAGAAGCCTCAAAAAGCCCTAACTTCCATAGATCATATCTCCAAAAATATTGGGAACCAATATCTGAAATTTTTTGATGATGTTCCTCAGGATTGTGGCTTCGCACTCTAAAAATTTCAGCTTCTGAACCTTCATAGAAAAAATGTTATTGCGAAAATACCATGATGACCTGTTTAGGTTAAATTCAGGAGCCTGTAAAATGACCTAACTTTCATAGATCATATCTCTGAAAATAATGTGAACCAAGCTCTGAAATTTTGCGAAGATGTTCCTTAGGATTTTGGCTTCGCACTATAAAAATTTCAGATTCTGAACCTTCGTAGAAAAAACGTTATAGCGAAAATTCCACGATGACCTATTTGGAGCAGCGAAACCCTAGAATCTCAAAGCTCTGATACCAAATGTTGTGAAACCAGCTCCAAAAAGAGAAGAAAAGAGATATCAATGCCTTATAAATAAGCCACATCAAGGGGGAAACCCCCAATACATTACATGAATGAACAATTCTTGGATGATTCAAATTACAAAACCTCCTTTCTATATATAGGAGTCCATGGGGCCACAATGTAATCCTAGTGGGGCCACAATGTAATCCTAGCCGACCTAACAATAATAATTTAAGGGCACGATAGTAACAATATGGGGGTTACAAGGGTACAATAATAACAATAAGGGGGTTACACTAACAACAATAAAGGACTATACTAGTAATATATGGACCTAACATTCGGGTACTATGAAATGTCCACAGAAGAAGGCAAGCAAGAGGGATCCTACAGTAGCAGCAGCAGGTGAAGCTCTAGATTCACAATTTGAGCTTGATTTTACTCTCATTACATGCATGGAAAGCATTGTAATGGGAAGAATGTGGTATCTCAACAATTTTTCCTCAAGCTCATTCCATATGACAAGGATAAAGATCTCTTTAATGACTTGGAGGAGAAATACCTCAAGCAGAACATAGATTTTGGAGATGATGGGAGGTATAGCGTGACCGAAATCAGTATTGTTACCTTTCAGAGGGAGTATGTCTCCCTTATCAGACTCACATATGTGTTGTTTGTTCCAGTACTAAAGAATAATCTTGTTTTCGTCGTGGTATTGGAATATCGTGGCTACGATGTGATATTTAGCAAATGAAATGTTTTCCTTAAACACATTGCCACGGGACATGTGAAACATATCGGTGTGCAAGTCAAGAACATTTATGCACTTGAGGTCGAAGATGCATGCAAAGACTTGATGAGCAAGGTGAAGGTTAGAGACTTAGTGGTTGGGAGGGAACATAAATTACCTCTCAACATGCAACCTGAAAAGAAGCATCAACACGTTGTGGAGCAACCAAAATTGGAGAAGCAAAAATGAGGCCGAGTGGAGACATCCAATAGGGGGAAATTTCGAGCCAAGTAGGAAGAGGGAGAAGATGCAACCATACCTCCATGTGAGGGGTGGTGCGCTGTGAAGCAACAGTCACAAGGGTGCAAAAATTTGGGCAGGGTCCATTGAGGTTTTTTTTCCATATTGATCATTACCCTTGCTACAGGGGCCGAAAATAATTAGTAGCAATAGGATCAGTGCCAGTTAGATATTGAGGAGTGCAAAGCAGTGTTGATAGAAGAGTAGGAGGCTCAGTAGCAAAGTCAACAATAACACAGTTTTTCCCGGTAGACAGATGGAGACGCAGTTGATTCAGTTTATTTTATTTATTTTTGGATGCTTTTCAGTTGTAGATGTTGCAGTCGCAACAACAATAAAGAGAAGTGTTGCATGAAAAACATTCCAAAGGTACTAAATTGGGATAGAGTTGAATTCCTTTCTTGTTGACAGGAAGTGTTGAAAATGGAAACCCAAAATCTTGAAAATGGCATCAAGAAAGTTTTTAAATTTAATTTTCCTGAGAATTAAATTAGAATAAAATTGTAATTCTACATCACAAGACAATTTTTATGAGTTAACTAAGTTAGTATGACTTAGTTAGTTCAGTTAATTCGAGTTGAGGGTATAACTTGAGTCATGTAGATTGTATCCTACAAAATAGGAGCATTGGTTGAGTTTATTTTTGAGTTGTAATTAATTAACGCAATTTATCTCAGTTAAAATCAGTTTAGCTATTTCTAACTGATGGAGGAACTAGTGAGAGGTCAAACAGTGTAACGTGGATTTAAACCACATCTAGTGATCCATCAAATAACTCATGCATGTCAGTTCTAAGAAAGAGCTAGTTGATATTGGAGTTGATATTGGAGTTCAAGTGCGGTGTCAGAGGGAGGTCTCTAATGGATTGTGTAGTATGGATTGGGAATTTCCATAATTAATAGGGCCTAATTACCCAAGGAAACAATGCAGGGAAATAGGGATCCTCAAGGGCAGAAAATTGGTCAAATATTGAACCAAGATTATCTAGGAAGCAATGAGACAGACAAAGATAGTGCAGAGGTTTCTCTGGTTGGAGAAAAGCATTGTAATCTTTTCATATTTTCTGACTTATGCAATATATATATAGCGGGGTTTTTAGTTGTGGCTTTCCCCACGAAATTTTTGTGTACTGTGTGATTGAAATTATTTCTCATTCATATTTTATGACTTCGCAATCTAAATTTGTTTTTGTAATTAGCAGAATAGATTCAAATTTATTGTTTTAGCAATTTGAATCTATAAAGAATTTCCACATATATTTCCTAACAATTAATATTATATGACTTATATTTATGTTTGAATTACAAAAACATGTAAATGAAAATATAGTAATGTAAATAAGAAGGTAATTAGGGAGGATAATCAATATAAGGTTAAGTATCTAAGGAAGAAAATAAAATAATCTAACTATATTAATGGAATAGTTTTAATTATCTAAGAAAGAAAATAAAAGTAATCTAACT